>CM061142.1:340526686-340551683 GCA_030789695.1 Scilla litardierei | reverse complement strand
CCTAGATAAGCGGGCCCCCATTCCCTAACTGGTTGCACCAGACCCAAGGTTGTGTAGTCGGTCCGTGACATTCCTGGACCACAGTTTGGGCATTTTCTATGCTTATCAAGGCTCGATCTTCGTGTCACATCATTTGCGACCGAAATCCTCTTTGCAACAATTGCGACCATATTAATTCCAATGCATCATATGCTTTAATCTCACATCATTAATCCTTTAGGCTATATCGTAAACTATTTTCGACATAATAAATTCTCATACATTGTATGCATAATCTTCATAATTCTACCTATTACTTGACAAAGGTCTCACTCTGTGTGAGACCAAACAAACAGGTGGGGCTTGAAACCCGAGACGACAGTGACCATGAGCAGCAGGTGATGTCCTTGTTTCGGTATCATCATTATGTGTTTAGCCCATTGACATGAGTATTGTCGGGACCACCTTGACTGTGTCCGTGCTGAATGCCGCAATTTTAGTCACTTCGTCAGAACTATATCGCTTAGTCAAGCCTGGGATATAGTCGACTGTCAACCTAAATATCTTGAACTTGGGTAGTCTCCATCGATCTTTAGTCGAATAATGTTGGACTTTCTCCAACATACTCTGACAAGAGTTTTTACTAAAGACCGAACTAATACATGCGACACTAACTCCCCATAAACAGGAGAGACAAATTCACTCTCGGTCATTAATTTCCTCCCATGCTTAAAGTGTCACCAAACCAAAGACCTTTCGACATGCCTTGCATCGAAGCTGGGTCAGAGATCTAAGTGCCACCGTTCACGTACAAGTTCGTACAATGACATCAAGTGTAAGGACCAACTTGACTATCATCACTGAGAGTTATCACTGACAGATTAGTTAATGTTAACCATATGATTACTCTCGTTGGGTCGTTCAGTGAACTCATTCTCTATTGAGAACCGGTGTCTCGTCTCCGACTTCGCCAAGTCGAACGACTATGAGATCGTCGTCACCACTCCATGGTGAAGACAAAGACACAATGATCTATCCGATGTGTCGATATCCTTTTCTCAAAACATCTATGACAATCAACGATTTTAGACTTATGCTGCAAACGGTCAAGCAATTCTCCATGATCGAGATCTTCATCTCGATACATGTTTCACCTTGCATTAAGTCTCAGGACTTTACCTAAATTTTAATGAAGACTATATTATTTTTTACTTAGGTAAATTCTTACCAAACAGCTTACTGTTATTTCGAACAAGATGTTTGTACATATACATAGAGATAAATTGGACTCGAGGGCATACCCATCGCCCAACACTACCAACACCCTCCTCCCATAATGCTCGTGCATTCATGGCGTTTATTACCTCTTTGCTATGCTATCTACATTGATGACGGGTTAATGGGCAATCATTGACCGCACGGCTTGAGGGACAGACCCCTTAATCGTGGGAGCTCGACGGTCAATTGGGCTATCGTTATGATGTGAAGAGCGTGGCCCACACGTGAGGTTTCCTAGGCCAGTGCACTAGGTCGAATTGGGCCAATCAGTCAGTCGCAGTCAACTTGACGGCCAAATGTTTAGTTTTATTTAATTTCCTTCTAAAATTTTCTAGGTATCTTTATACGGTGTATGCTCACCATTGCTCCTTTCAAATCCCATTTGGGAGCCCTCAACACCCACGCACACGCGCACACACTCACACACAAAACAAGCTTCCCCGCAGTATTTACCACATCCAAACCCCATTCCAGCCGTCCCTGTCCATTTCTTCGTTCCTAATGAATTACTGCCATTTTCCATTAATATTTCGAATAATATAAGCACTTAAAATAATAATAATAATATATAATAAAAATTTACCAGAAATTTCTCCCTCCCTCCAAAGGGAAGGTTCCAAACGATGGCCCCCATAATTAGCAATCATAATCCATCGTCAATTACGCCATCCTCTTGAGCCTCCGCTTCCTTGCGACTGCACGTGCTCCTCCGCTTCTCCGCCGTTCTCCCTTTCGCCCTTTTCTCCGGGGGAGATCTAATTCTAACTTAAATTACAAAAAAAAAAAAGATTAATGCTGATTTAAGGGTTGCGGAAATAAATTAGAATAGGTAGAAAAGGGGAAAAAAAGAGGCGATTCAAGGGGGGAGAGAGAGAGAGAGAGAGAGAGAGAGAGAGATGAAGGGCGTCTCGTCGGCGCCGGGAGATTACGTCTACTTCAAGTCCAAGGTCCCCCTTCACAAGATCTCTGTATGTATAATTTCTCTCATCGCCATTTCTGTTTAAATTTTTTTAATTTTCCCTCGATTTCTTCTTTTATGATCAGATTATAATTTATGATGATATGTTAGCTCCCTTAATTAATTGCAGAGGGAAAAAAGGGATCTTTGTATTCGTTACAGTGGATTCATAGATATATTAGAGACATAAAATTTCAGATTCAGTCTCGGCTGCTAAATCAAGCCGCTGATATGTTGTTCTTGTGGTTGGATTCTTAAGCTTAATAAAACCTATTGTCTGTGACTAACTTTGTTTTATGTAAATTTGTATTAAAGTAATCTTGCTATTTAATTGAAGGTACAATTTCTTTTCTCATTCTAATTTAATCTCGTGATTTCCTCTCATCAACTTGTTTAGTTTTTATTTCTAAGTAGATAAATTGCATGCATATATGGTTTAAATATATTCCACATGTCTTCGACTGTTCCTGTACTTTTCCTTGTGGATCATTTTTGACATGTTGTTCTGCCTAATACAAATCTTGAAAATGAATGATAAATTAGTTACATTGATAAATTCAGGGGAACTGGTTAGAAGTGTTTGGTGAATCATGGCCAATTCTTGCGTTCTTAAAGGTCTTGGAGGGATAACGCGTGTTTTTCACTCTGATCAGCATTTCCTTCTAGTCTGGATGTACTCTTTCGTATATCATTGTCAATGACTTGGACTGGATGGGCTTAGTAAGATGTGTCATTACTATTTAAAACCTCATTAAGAGGCAGATGTTCAAAATTTCCTTTATCATATTATGCCTACTTCCCTTGCATTTGAACTTTTAGAATTGCTAAAATTTCATAATCTGCAACATGTGTTTGCCATCTATCCTTTTGTATATCCTTGTAATCAGCTTGGATTCAGTGGCATCTAAATGTAAATTCAAGACTTTAGATGTAATTTTATTTTCTGTATCAATAAGCGAAAGTCTTCAGACCGTACAATAATAGTAATACTGTTTGCACCATGTAATCCACACGGTTCTTGAGTTTTATCTTTGAATATGGAGTGTGACTGTGTGGGCAATAAGGATTGGAGCTGTTGTCAATGCAAATAATACGTGGCGGTGATATTGAAGTTGGGGTATCAATGAACAACTACATACCAAATGCAACAATGAACTGAACAATAATGATAATTCTTCTTTGAAATCCTGAACCAATATTTTTTCTATCATGCAATTATTAACATCATGTACGGTACAATAATTCTTATCTTCTCGGAGGTAGGGTGGAATGTTTATCTTCTTTTTGGGAATCTTGACTGTAATAGGAGAATTGAACTCATAGTTTTTCTTTCTTTTGTTTAGTCTTGGTTGTAATAGGTAAAATTGAGCTTCTTTCCGCTGCCACTAACCCAACTACACCCTTAAAAAGACACACACTGTTTGCTCTCTCACTAGGGATGTTTTTCTCTTATAAATCCCTAAGGCGTGAGCGGGGGCCTAGAGAAGTTTGGAAACGGAATAGTCATGAATTCCTCAAGATGTGCAGTCCACTCTCCTTGAATATATATTAGAAGTTGCACATCAACACTTCTAATCCAGTCGAGGCATGTGGTTCTCTTTATGCCTGCAGGAAGCCAATAGCACCCCCCCCCCCCCCCCCCCCCGTGGGGGGGGGGGGGGGGGGGGCATTGTTTGTCTTGTTGTTACTGCCTAGTACCGACTTTTTTTATTACATACCATTATACTTCATTATGATAAAATCTCCCAATCACCAATATAGTCAACAAGCTAGCTATTAGAAGAGTATAGGTTAATGTATCGATTAATAAAAGCCCTTATATTGCCTCTTTGTTTTCATCTTTTCAGATTGGACCTAAACAATGGAGATATTATGACTTTGGTCCTAAGGTTGTGCCTCCACTCATTTGCCTTCCTGGAATTGCTGGAACCGCTGATGTCTATTACAAACAGATCATGTTTTTGTCTATGAAGGTACCATGATAATTCCTTTCATTATATTTCTATTTATGTAATTTAGTGATATATAGTACATACACATAATGTACATATAGATGCTGGTGCATATTTACTATGCATATATTGCTGTGATGATTCTTGTTTAAATGATAATTTATTATCTTTTTATGATTTCATGGTCCATATATGATTTCTCCCCCTCTCTGTAAATTTCATTTCTTTCCATCACTTGCTTTTGAGTTCTTTCTAGAATTCAGATTCAAGTGGATGCAATTTTCCTGATTACATATCCGAATCATAGATCATGTCGACCTATTCTGTCAATGACATCCACTTTTATGATTAATCATTCCCAACCATTAAGACATTAACCTCTTGCAGACTTCCAATTACTGCCACGAAAGTAATAAAAACCCAAAGTGTTTAGCGTATGGAAATTTTGTTGCTATGCAGATGCTAGCAATTCCGAAGACAGGTAAGACTCTTAACTTGCACAACCTGGGATTTTGAAAAAGATGACTGACATATATGATGGATCAATCTATTGTGTGAAAGAAGTTAAGCATCATTATTGATTGAATAGAGCATTGTTTGTCTATCTTGCATGAAATTATCAAGGCTACATGAAAGTATATTAAAACCAAATGCCCACTTGATAATTGCTAAGTATCACTAAATACATCATATTAGCACAAAATACCTGATAAAATTTATTCGTAATTCTATCAGGAAACATGATATTCATTAGAAGTTTATAACTAACATGTTAAGATGTCTTCAAACCATTTTGTTTTTTTGTAAGCTGATTTAATTTGAAAAGTGAATCTATGAAGTCATTTTTACTTTTTAGACATATGACTAAGAATTTGATACAGCAATTTTGTAACCATGTAAGGATAATCAAACATGGATAGCATGAAGCAGTTTGAACACATACCCGTTTTATGGGAGGAGGGGAAACCTAATACTTACATAGAGTAATAATCATCAGATATAAAATATTGGAGAGCTAAATGCTTAAGCATGTGTGAAGAATGGTTGATTATTAAATGGAATGAGTCCACTGTTTTTCGAATCACATAGTAACTGTCACATCATAATTGATGCCATACAAGTTGATACAAAGTATTAATTTAGACATGGGCTATATTTTAGTATAAACAGCTTGATCTAGTAGTTTCAATTTTCCTCTCGGGGGTTGTAATACTTGAATGCCAAATAATTCCAAGCCTGTAGGTTCTAATACAAGTCGTGTTGGCAATTTTATTCATGCGAACTTTTCATCTTGACATTTTCAAGTTTTACAAAAAGCTTTGGAGGATAGCTTCCCAATTATCTCAGCCAAAATTAGATAACTAATGAGTTAAGCTCCCGCTTGTCAATGTCTTTCAAGGTTTTATACTGATTCCCTATTTTAAACAATAATTGCCTTGGGCATGAATCTGGCTCCAAATTGAGGTTTTCTATTGTTGGCAGCTGTTATAAAATCTGTTCAATAATCAATTTTCCACTGCAGCCTTATCACTGTGGAGTTGTGCTCCATAGCCCCGCCGTTTTCGTGGGAAAGGTCCTGGATGATCAAAATGATAAACCTTAAGTTGATAATTCACTAGCTGTGTTCTTATAGGGTACAGTTATATACCACACGCCAAAACTCATTCACTCTATAGTTCTGCTTCATAGCTGACCATTTTGATGGGAAAAACTGCTGATAGCAAATGATGATCACAATGGTGGTTGTGAAAACTTTAGGTTAGCAACTGAATTTGTTCAAACAGGCTTTTATACTGCAATTAAACGTTATGAATTTGCACACGCACACACGCACACATGCTAACCATATCTTTAAAAGAGGGAAGAGCACTTGACAAAGCTAACCCTATCTTTAATAACGTATGTTCATATATATGCACATGCCCATCCATCTCTCCTAGTTCTTTTAGGTGTCAAATGTCATAAATAGTTTCCAACCAATATATTGAATATGATCTATTAATTGCTTTACAGGGTTATCGAGTGATTTCTGTGGATATACCTCGTGTCTGGAACCATCAAGAGTGGATTCATTCATTTGAGAAGTTCTTGGATACAGTCAATGTCCACCATGTAAGGTTATTCAATTTCTTCTTTCATGTTTCTTACAAATTTGTATAAAGGTTGACTTCCATTTTTCAACATATTTAAACCTGGTCTACTCTGAGATTTATGGTTGCTTTTTTGGTTCTGTTCTGCTGTTGTTTTGATTATGTGAAGATTTTGTTGGCTTCATCTAGTATTTCTTAAAGAGGGATTTCACGTGCTCACTTCTAGGGGAAGATGGTATTATCTTATCATTATTTATATAGAGATGCTTTATTTCTCATGTGTTAAAGGATTTGAGTTATAAAATCATGGGTGGACCAACGAAATTCATGGGGGAATGATATAGCAAGAATAATACTTATGGTATAAAAACTACAATTTCAAGGGATAGGCCGACACCTTTGAAGAATGAACTTGCATTTATTATCAACATGGTCAATGTTATGGGCTGCAACTGTGTTAGATGGTATTAGTGGCCGTTGATTAATGTTAGTATATATTGTGTAAGGTGTTTGGGGTAAAGTTTTGTAGGATGTTTTGTGTAAAATTGTACTGTGAGATCCCTAAATAATAATGTATTTGCATTGAGAGTGAAAACCATATAGATGTGGTGAATAGGGTTTATAGGATAAATTAAAAATTAATTCCAAATTTACTTGATTATAGATTAAGTGATTAAACAAATTTATATGTAATAAATCAAGCAAAATAATTAAACATAGTAGAAGCAATCACACACAGACACAGAGATATTCACAAAGTTTGGCACACTATATATGTCTCCGACCTCTCACCGAGGATTTAAACTCTTTTTAATTCTCTTAAAAAATACCCGATCATTCTTACATGTGGTGATTTTGATAGGACCGCACAAAAGGGCAGATATGGAATTTTGGAGTTTCGGAGATGTTTTCTCGTAAATTTTTAGTTTTCAGTGGTCTTTTTGTAGTTTTTAGAGTCTAGGGGGTTTTCTGTAATTTTTTTGTTATTTTCATATTAGTATTTGTGGGCAACGGCCAGGGTTAGGGATTCATGTCGAATATTATCAGCGATTTCTTTAGGAGTCCATAGTGTTGGGATCTTCGTCCTGAGGATGATGGCAAGTAGACTTTACAGAGGGATGATTAGTGTATAAAAATTCTTCTAGAAAATTTGTCTAAGTTTACAAATGGAGTATGCAGCAGAGATAAACAAGTAAGAGATAAAGATTAACAATCACAGAAATAGTTAGCAAGTACAAACACGAGAATTACACTGGTTAGGATACCCAAGTTCTACTTGGGCTATCCTACATCCAGCCACCCGAGTCGCACTCGGCTAAATCCAATATTTCCTAAATAGTACAATTAAAAAACACCTCTTCCCAAAAGGTCTTTCTTATAACAAATTTCTTCTCAAAAAATAAACAACTCAACACCTAACACTATGAGGATTTCCATTTACTCTTGAAGAATGAATACATTTTTACATATAGCCTTATTTTGAAGCCTTGTGTAAACTGTGATGGCTATAATGTTGATCTCCAATAGATGATGAAATTGAAAGCTTTGTGAGATCAAACGATTTGGTCAATGAAGAAATCTACATAGGCCAAGAAAACTTGATGGCTATTGAGAAATTTTTAGCAATACCTTTTAAAGCTTAATTTTTGCTCATCAAATCCTTCTAAAATTGTCACAAAAGCCTCAAAAAACTCAGCTTATATTGGGGTGAAATTTTGTTGAAAACAATTTCTAAAAACACCCCTCTAACGAAGGAAAAAATAGCTTTTCGTAAATCGTGGAAGTGTTTTTTCTGTCCGTTGGGCTGTCGGTAGTCGACTACTGCACAAATGGTAGTCGACTATCCAAACAATTATAGTCTACTCCCAGAACTACTGAGTCGACTATTTCATGGGATAGAGATTTCTCAAAGAAAAGTAGTCAACTTATATTCAAAGATAGTCGACTATCAATAGATACATATGATACGACATGAAAAATCTTTTAAAACATTGAAATCATTTTAAAAGTATTCCTGTGTGAGAGAGAGCTTCTAGCAAGGCATTAACATTCTAAGACAAAGAAAGAAAATACATCAAATATATTTTTACAATGAAGACCATTTGATGCATTCTTGCTTTCCAATCTCTGTCTTGCTCCAATTTTTCTATGGTCTTGTTTAGCTCATCACTAATCCATTGAGTACTTCTGATTTTCCTTAAACTCATGTACTCAAAGATGTTTGATGAAATATTTGTTTATCATGAAAACCATACGGGTGAGACTCAATATTTCAACATTCTCACCCTTTTTGATGATGACAAACATGCATGCATAATAATGAAAAATTACTTACCTATCCTGCAACACATCATGTTAGCTATCAAATATATCCGTGTGCGATTTTCTCTCTCCCTAATGCTCCTTAATCATCTCCCTCAAATTGTACCATATAAGTCATACATGCATGACTCGATTCAAACTCATTTTACTGGTGATCTTTTAAGAGGCATGGCTAACATCCAAAAATTAACGGCTGACTTTACATGTTTAGGCTCAAATAGTGTTCTAAATGTCAGATATTGAACTCATATCAACTTGAGAAATTTGATATCAACTCGTGGGTATCAGGGATATATTGTGGATGTTTATTAAATATCGAAGAAGTATCATATCAGATGCTAAAATAAATGTCATGCACGTCATGAATATATCTAAATATATATAATCATATAAACTCATATAAAAGCATGTATGCGATCTACTTATCTCAATACATTGCAAGTTGCAAAACTTTTCCAATTTTATAAGAAATCACGAACCCATGGTGACAAAAATTGTAAAAATCAATCGATGTTATTTCGTTTTTAAGTTTGTAAAGAAATATGTCCAGTAACAAAAACTCACTTGCTAATGTTATTGTTGGTGCTACTACTATTGTGATTGTTATTGATATTGCTGACGTCGTCTTTGCTGCCATCCTTGCTATTGTCGTCGTCTTTGCTATTGTCGACTTGTTGCAAAACTTGCGGATGAGATGGGAGTTGAGAGTGAGAGTCGAGCTACCAAACGGAGTGGACATCGAGAGTGAGAGAGTTACGATTTAAGACTTGAAATCGAGAGATAGTGGATGATGAAGATGCAATCAAAGCATAACTCAAGAACGAGAGAGGGAAGCAAATTAGGGCTGAAATTAGCCTAATTTACTTTTCCCTTTCTTTTAAGGAATGAAATTATGATATTAGGTCAGATCCAATTAATTGGATATGCCATGAACCCTGATAGCATAAAAAACAGTCTCGATGATATTTTTAGCCACAATTGCGGGCCAAAATATCGGCTGATATCCAATATCAGCCCAATATTTGGTTAAAAATCGAAAACGCTACCATCACTCTATATTGGTAGCGGCAGTCTTTAAAAACCGATATATTAACTGAAATTACCGAAATATCTGTGATATTTAGAACACTTGGCTCAATGATGGACCCACACCCGAAGGAGATGATTAGATGCTATGTAAGTAGTTACTTGAATTATCACAATATAGTCTAGCAAATCATGACTCAAAGTTAAGTTCACCAAGACGATAGCATGTCTGCCTCATTTCACAAGTGGTATTGGACGATACTTGATGCTATGACTCCACACTTTACTTAGCAACAACATTATACTTCATTCTTTTCCAGCATATCAGATTTTGTCTAACAAATGCGCAATATCTCATAGCGTTTGGCTATCTGATGGTGACCCTCTCCAATCAGCATCTTTGCATCCTATTATATGAAAATCCACACAATAGGAATATGACAAGCCTCTTCAAAGAGCACTCATCGTACTACAACATCAACAGTGCAAGGAGTAGACATACATTAGCTGACAGTGCTCATTTTCAGTGTAACTGTGCAACAGTGTGTGCTTGGGTAACTATCAAGTGATTTGGTTTACACACCAAGCTTGTGTGCCTCCCCAAACCATTCAACATCTCTCTCTCTCTCTCTGATGTGCTAGTAGCTTTGGATTCAGGTTCATAGAAAAATCTAGTAGCTAGCAGCCTACCATTCATGCTTTATCAGCATATCAAGGACACGCTCTCTCTAAGAGAGACAGATACCCTGCTTAGGTCTTCCAATTTTTAAGGCCCATAAAGTATCAAAAACTTCCTAAACCTTTTATATAGAAGTCCCCATGTGGAACCTTTTGTATAGAAGTCCATATGTAGACTGATCTTCAGAGCATTAACATTGTCCTCATCGTGTTACATTACCAACATACACCACATGAAATATTCTCTTAGTTAATGACTTCGAATTGCAGAATGATCATTCCCTCGTCTACAAGGACGAAATGACTTTACAACTTTTGTAAACCTTTCAACCTTTGCACAGCGGTATCACTTTGGTCCATAAATTTATATCTTTTGTGATATCCCACAAGCTACAAAACCCTATCGGTAGCTACATATAGACTTATCATCCAACATTTCATAGGAAGAAAGCATTGCTGACATCTATTCAACACCCTAATATGATGATGTGGGAGAAGTGGATATATGGTTAGATCTATGGATTTGTTGTGGGGAAACTGTAGGTTTGGGAATAAAACTAGGTTTTGATAGGATAAGATACAGTTTTGGGCCTCACACTTTGTTACCAACTAGTGCTCCTCACAACCAAAGAGATTTAAAGAAATCTAGGTTCCTCATGAAAAAACCGGAATAAATTCATTTATTGCTTTCAAAAGTTGTGACATAACACTTATATCTTGCTTAAACTACATGCACAACACATAAAATCATAAAATCAAATAAAATAAAGAATAACTGTAGAAATGAAACTCTAAATAGCTATAGCGGACTTGTCACGACTTGAAAAGTATAATGTTGGATAGCAAATGTTAGGGATATGTTTGTGATATTTTGTCAATATCTGAGTATCATATTGGAGGTTAAAAATACATGTCATATACACAACTATATATAAAGCTTGCAAACTCACATAAAGAAATTTAGATTATACTTACCTTGGTAATTTGCATTAATCTATGAATTCATAACTACTAGCCAATTGAAACAATTTCTTCAAGAATGTAGATCTGAATTCACTATGCGACGTACCTTTAAAATATGATAATATAGTCAATATACATGCTTTATAAATGTAAAATGCAAAGGAACAACAAAAAAACTGCAAATAGCAATACACCCAATCGCAAAAATAACAAATTAACAAATTAGCAGACTATTAAGCATTAGGCAATCAATATTCAAATGTTTTGCACACAATTATGCATTTGAGGAAATGAACCGAACATAACCCGAACAATAGAATTCTACGCAAAATGACATTAGAAAAAAAAAAAAAAAAATCCCACTTTTAAACTTTTTTAGTACAGACAACATATTTTAAATCAAAAGAACTCAACTATTAATCATAGCCATAACATTACCCAACTAGATTTAAAAGAAGAAAACCGTGAAAAAAGATGTACCTTTCCAAAACAACAGGATATGTACGTGGGTAATTGCAAGGGAATAGTTGAGAAAGAGATGGTTCAAAATACCATAAAATTTGATTTTTAGAGAGGATAATTAGGAAATTATATATTACCTTGCCACCTGCCACCTCTATGTCTCCTTGCTGCAATCGCTTGCGCACGCCCGCGTACACAAAAAGCCTTATCGTCAAAACGTCGCCTTATATGTTGTTGCCACTCGTGGAAAGAGAGAGAGATCGCTTTGCTGGCACGTGCTTCCGCTGCTCACATTAAAAGGGGCGAGAGAGGACCCCTAAGGATAAGTGAGAGAAATGAGCTAGAGAAAACCATGTGAATTTTTTCCTTCTATCTGTTTTAATATAAGGTAGAGGATGGTATCGGATCGGGCCCGTACCTCCTTGGATTTGTAAAAAATGCTGGTATCGGCCTATATTTGAGGCAAAAACATTTGAGGCTGAAATTAGCTCAACTGAAGAGCAGTGTTCTAAATATCGGTCCGATATCCGATATATCGGCCGCAATATCGGTTTTATCACTAGGCCGATACGATATGGGCTTATATATTGCAGTTTCCGATATTTGGGGAAATATCTCCGCAATATCAGGCTGCGGTCGATATTGCAGCCGATATATCCTTTTGAAATATCGGCCGCAATTCATAGTTTTTTTAAAAACAAAGTTAGCGGGTCGGTCCACTTAAAAGTGGATCCGACCGGAGTCACCCAACCCAATCATTTACTTAAAACGACGAGAGGCATCATGATTTTTGAGAAATAATTGTTGTTTTGTCCTAATTCTAATCACACCGATCCGCTCCTCTCGATGCTCCGCTCCTTACACTGCTTCACTCAGCTCCGTCCGGTGAAAATTTCCGACGACAATCGATTGAGCTTTGACGTCTGTCATTCAATCTTTGTAAGAAAGTGTTTTCTGATTAAGTTGAGTAGTCGAGTCTTTTTTTTCAGGTTTTCATTTTTTTCGGTTTTTAATTTTTTTCCCTTACAGTATTGGGTTTTTTCCAATCGATCGAGCTTTTAACATCCGACGTTCGATCTTCACAAGGAATTTTTCGATCAAGATTAGTACTTACTACGTAGTATTCTTTACCTTTTTCATTTTTTTCATTTTTTCTTTTTCTGAATTTTTTCAGTTGGTTTTTTCCAGTCTAGCGTTTGTTCTTAAGAGGGTTTTCCGATCAAGGTGAGTATTCTTTCCCTTTTTTACATTTATACAATTTTTTCAATTTTTTGATTTTCATCTTCACACTGTTAATATTGATCCACATGAATCATATAATGTAGATATTTAACTAGTTTGGTTTGTGACCACTTAAAGAAATATTCCACCAAGTGGATGGTCGGTATTCACGTTTAATGATATAAGTATACACAAAACATACTTTTATTTGAGTTTCTATAGTTTATATTTTCTTAGACTCCTATGCTTTTATTTGACATCATTTTTTAGCCTCTGATATGACACTCCGATATTAAGTCAATATACCCGATATTCATGTTTAACGAGATAAGTATAAGCAAAACAACTTTTATTTGAATTAGTATAGTTTATAATTTCTTAGATACATCTATGCTGACATATGTCATAATTTTTAAGCCTCCGATATGACACTCCGATATTTAGTCAATATCCCCGATATATCCCCGATATCCGCAATCTGATATCAAATTTACTAGGCCGATACGCGACCGATATCCGATATTTAGAACACTGCTGAAGAGTTTGGCTAGGATAAAATACAGTATTGCACTTCATTTTAAGAGTCTCTTAAACATTTGCCTTATCTTTGCACAACTAACTCAAGATTTGCCGTCTGCTCGTCATGCTGGGTTGAGTTTCATTTCTCAGCGCAGTTTACTGCTGTGCAAGAAAATATGAAGATACGAAAAAGACATTGAAAAACGAGGATCTGTCGCTTTGCCAACAAGCTGATGTGCCTAAACTACTTAGAAGAATGGGGCTGTTCCATGGAGAAAATTAACATTTGGGTGGAAGCTGACATGCCCGGAAAGCAGAAAGCAAAAAATAATGGTGGTTAAATTCCTAACAATAGATGTGTGAAAAAATTTGGTAAGAGATGGACTTGGATGTAATTGGCTCATAATAGCAAACTCTAGAAGCTTAGTAAAGTGGGGATTTGTCGCAGTGCTGCAAACTGATTGGATACAGAGCAGATACATGTATCATCATATTCTTTTAGAGGATGCATGGATATGTCTATTTAACTCAATAACCATAACAACTGAATGGATTTGGAGCTGAATAGGATTCAGATATTTAATGTTGTTAATAAGATATAAGATATTTAATGACTAAAAATATAGATAAAAAGATGAGCGATACCCTTGAAATATAGAGGCACCTGGATGTTTTCAGTTCATTTGGATATGTATTCGGATTTGCGGGATATTATGTCATTACAATATTCGTATTCATACTTTAAACAGATATTAGCTACAGTTTTTTTGTTGAATATCGAGTCACCCCAATATATGTTTTGGTGATGAGCAAACATATTTGTGTGCTAATGATCTACGAGTGCATATTTACGATCAAATCTAAGTGAAGTCAATCAAGCCCAAGGATTGAAGCATTCGAAGAATCAAGACACGAGATTGGAATTCAATGACTACATCAATAAGCTTCAAGGTAAAATTATATATTTGATATAATCTTTCTTCTTGTTTTAGACTCTGTTAAAGCCTTGATGAAGCACATACTTAGAATTTTAGAATTTTTTTTGAAATTTTTTAAAAAAGATTTCAAATTATTTTCCTAAGTTTTCATGGCCAACCAATGCATTTTAAGTCTATTAGGCGACCAATTACTCTATACTATCGACTAATGTCATGCCCCGCAACCCGGGGCCACAACATGTTTCACAAGGTTGGCAGGTTGTGCAGTTAACGAGCATTGACAATTTAAGCTATGAGCAGACATGTACAAAAATACGTAAATGAAAAACTTTATTTTTATTTATATAAGCGAGTTTACAAAAGAGGCTGTCAGAATATGATCTATATACATCACAAAAATATGATCCCGTTCTAAGGCCTAGGTACACCAAAAAGTTCTACAAAGACAACACACCAGCACAAGACTACCTCTAAGTCAAAGATCAGCAGACTCCACTTTTGGCTCCAGAAATCCGACTGCAGGAAACTCCTCAGAACTACTAACACCCGGTGTTCAATGCAAACAGGAACACCAGATAAATCACAATAACTTCAAAAAATTTGGTGTTTAAATGTTTATGTGAGCGTAAGTAAAACTACTGAAAACAAAGCTCAAAATAACAAAAGTACAATTTACTAAAGAACTAACTATTCAAGCTAACCGAGAATAAGGTAACATGTATCATTATGTGATATATTTCTTACTTTCTACAGGTTAAGCCAAATCTAGGTCGTGAATCATATTGAGGAGTACATAAGCAACCAAGGAGTGTACTACAGGCCACGGGGCGCCCACCCATACTAAGCCCACAGAAACAATAGGGGCGGACACATTGACTCATTTGACCCACATTAACAACCGGATTAAAACTGTCTTATGGAACAAATCATGGCTCCAGTTGCTCCCGTACTTCCACTAATATGATTTACCTCATACCCTGTGAGTCTCAAGTGCTCAGTGTAAGCCAAGTATACATCTCTAAACATCTCAGTGATATGTCACATGTGTTATGCTAGGTTGATATGATTCAATTACAATCACATTAAATTTAGACGATATGTGGGTGTGCTATGTGGTACTATACATTTTCATGTCTATGAATTTAACAAGATGTTCCATCAAGATGTTGCACGGGATACTCATAACAGGACATTCTAACAAGACTTTCTTCTAGTGTTCGTAGTTATTATTGCACACCCATCATAAAACTAAATTCAATGTCATGGACTTAGAGTGCAATCAGTGATATAACCATAGTAACATGTAGCAAATATCAATTGCTTGAAACATGAATTATTAGCATGGGGACAAGTAACATGATAACAGTCATGTTATCAATTAAACAAGCATTCTACAAATGACAGATATTATGAAAAGTGTTTCATATGAGCATTAATTGAAATAAATCACTAATTAAGTACTAGATACCTGAATTGAGAATCATGCAATAGTTGGTACTTCATCTTGAAATTAATGTGGAATTTCAATTGGAAAAGAGGGACATTGGTAGTGATCTCAGGTAAATATCATCATTGATCATTTTTACGGGACTTAACCATATATCCATGGTTTTAATTTCATCCTTAGGCAAACATAGGGACTTAAATATCAAACCCATAAGTTCATGGTTTAATATTATGATCCTTCAAGCATCCATATAGGGACTTAATGGTCGGAACCCTTAGCTAACATCATTAGGTATTCTGAATATTAAGGGACAAAGTGTATAACATAGCTCAAAAGACAACCAATCCTCCAATAAGTCATGGTTTGTAAGTTTATGGTCTCCATGGAACAAAAGAGGATTTAGCCATGCTCAAAAAGAGATCACAAGATTATGTCAATACCCCAAAATTGCTTAATAGGGAAAAAACAGAGCCAAAGAAGACTTGGCTGGAATTTTTAGAGCCAAATGAGGCTCAATCAGGCATGATAAAAACACGACAGGACTCGGGTAGCGGCATGGGTTGCCACCAAGCCCAAGAACACCCAACTTACGCTCAGAAATAATCATAGAAATGAAACAAAACGTTAATCCAAAATTCCAGAAGTGGAGAGTGATTTACCTGGAATTCGAATTCATAGGATGAACACAATAGAAATCCCAACTCCAGAATTTAGATCTGTCCCCAAGCAAGAGAGAAAACCCCCAAATCGCATAAAAGGACAACTTTTCTTTGAAAATGAAATTTTTTGATAAAAAGCTGAAATTTTTGGACTTACCCAAGCTTAAATAGGGGAAGGGGAGAGTCTAGATGGCCTGTGGAGGAGCTGAGGAGATGCCACGAAGCTTTTAGCTTAGATCTAAAGAAAAACATGTCAAACCCCTAAGATATTAGGGTTTGGGTTGCAACACATGTAGTAGGAGGTGAAGGGAAGAGGAGGAGCTTTGATTTCCTCCCAAGGATGTGCTGGCATGTAGAGGAGAGGAGAGGGAGAGATCAAATTTTTTTCTTCTTTTTTTCCTTTTTTCTCTGTCGCGTGAAACGAACGCGTGCCCACCTCGCGTTTCGCAAGAGAGAGAGAGAGGGGAGAGATCGGGAGGGGGAGAGAGAAAGAGAGGGGGTGCTAAGTTGAGGGCCTTGTGGACTGGGCCGGTAACAAAAAGAAAGAAAGAGGAAAAAAATAAAAGGAAAGAAAAATAAGAAGAAATGCCTTGGGCCCAAAAAACAAATGGGCTTCACAACTAATAAACTTGAAATTTTAATGGCAATCAGCATGTCAGAAGTAGTCGACTAGAGTTCAACTGATAGTCGACTTATTTTTGGACTTGTCTACTATCAGCTAAACACTAGTCGACGAAATCTGAACAAAGAGTTAGCTATTTTCTGACTTGACTGACTAGTCGACTAGGACTATTGATTTGTCGACTAATTAAGCCATTAGTCGACCAATCAGTCTACACAAGTCGACTAGAATATTACCGTTGGCCAAAACAGAAAATATGCAAACTAGCCGTTTGTTACCGTTTTGCGGATGTTTTGGGAAATTTGTTTCACACGTTTATTCATCTAAAACAGAGAAGATTTCTCAAAGTTTTTAAATCAAGAAAATTCATTGTTTTGCAAGAGAAAATTGTTTTTATGCTCAAAAGCTTTCAATTAAAACCCCTCATTTTTTGCCATACTCATCAAAGTTTTCATTCGATTTCTTGGCCATTTCCTTGATCTCATAAGCCTCAAATTTTAACATATTTTAGAGATTAAAACTCTTATAGCCTCATATCTATATACGAGCTGCAACGCAAGGCTATATGTAAAATTGTACTCTGACATGGTTGTAAGTATTTCTCTATTATGTTTGTAAGGTGAAATGTTTTCTCTTAAGTTATTGAGAGGTTGTTTACTTGAGTTTGTTCGAGTAGTTTTTCCATACACCTAGTAGTGTAGTGGAAAGTGGAAAGTTTGTATTTTTCTTCCGCTTTGAAATTAAGTAGTGGAAAGCTCTAGTGGGACTTGAGACTCAGTGATTGACCGAACCCGAATAAGACTTTTTGTTTGCGTTGCTTTTACGCTTGACTCTCTCTTGCAAGTATTTTGTATTCCACTGCTTATCTTGTTCATATCAAGGGTAGATGTATCAGTTTCGGTTTCGGTCTTTCGGGAATTTTAGGTTTCTGTCAGGTTTCGCTTGTTTCAGTGGTTTCAGAGTTTCATTTCATTCGTATCGATATGTTCAAATACTTAAAAACCTATTAAATACTGTGAAATACTATCAAATACTAAAGAAGCAAATATTTAAAAACTAAAATATTACATGAATACTATCAAATTTGTATTGCTAATATCAAATTCTAACTAAAGTATTCATGTATAAAACTATCAAAAATTAAAAATACGTATATTCTACAAATTAGAAGAGGTTTTCTATTCACGTCGCACATTTTGCTAAATATATTACACTTTTTTTACAAGTTCGACATTCCCTTTCGACTTTGCTAAAAAGACAATGGCAAACTTGTAAATACATGCAAAATGGTTAGCAAAATGTGTAAGGTAAGTAGCAAAAAATTAGCGATTCATTTCAGCATAGTGCTGCTAGTGAAATTACACATTTAATAAACATTTTACATTTATTTACAAGTTTGCCATTCCCTTTAATTAAAACATTTAAAAGAGAATGGCAAACTTGTAAATAAATGCAACATGTTAGCAAGAGGTGTAATTTGACATTTTTCGTTTCGAACTTCCGAGACGACGCTGAATGCTTCGTTTCGTTCTCAGATTTTTGGGTTAGGGTTTTTGCAGGGGCGGGGCTCTCCGACGACGATGACTGATCTCCTATCATCTTTGTTGAACGAGTTAAGTTGTAATTTTTTTGTGTTAATTTTTTTGAGTTTAAATTTCCCGGTTTTTAGTTTAAATTTAACGGCTCAGAACATCTCCAGTCATGTTTGTTTTTAATTTTAGAATTGGTTTTGGCTGGAACAGCTTCGAGAAACAACTGTTTCATCTCAGTTTGCTCCGAAACTGAGATGAAATGCCTGATGAAGGGTATCAGGCAAACCCTAATTCCTTGGTTCATATTATTTGCAAGTAGAATTGTTGATTAAGAATCATAGTCGTAACACAATTTGATTTCTTAGGCAGAAAACTTAGAAGTTTTTATGAAGTTTTATAAAATACTATTAACATCCCCATTGTGTTTTTTGCTTGCTCATCCACATGATCCAAACGATCATTCACCCAACACTTGATATCAGAGCGCACGGTTAAGGACGTCATCAACTTTGACAACACAATTTCCTGAAAACCACTCTATCTCCCAACATACCATGTTCACATGAACAAACTACTGCTCATGCAAGATAAGGATAGATAAGGATGATTTATCTTGAATCCATTAGCATAACCCTTTGGAATATCATGTAGTCAACATATGCGCGACCAACTGCTCCAATGTCCATGTGGAGTGACTCGGAGAAGGCAAAGGGATACTTGGACGCCAAAGCAATGAACACTCTTTTGTTCCCTTGATGCAAATGAGTTCAATCGCGTATCGACTATGCCCATCGCATATGAGATTTAGCACATGCTCGAGCTAACTCACAAAGGCACCAATAAGGTTAAGGATTCTAAAATTTCTATGTATGTACGCATGTTTGGAAATGTTTAAGATGGAGTGGAGTTTATCACAGAGATGTGCACTCGTCTTATCGAAATTACCAATACACTTACCGGGTTAGGCAAGAAATGCACAGAATTGGAGCTCGTAATGGAGACACTCCGGTCTCTTACCAGAATGGGAAAAGAAGACCACTGATATTAAGGAAGCGTAAGACCTCTCAAAGCTTACAATGGAAGATCTAATTGGGAACCTTATGGCTTATGAGATCCAATTAGAGAAAAGGAGGAAAGAACAAGAACAACCTAAAAAGAAAGCTTTTGCTTTCAAAGCAACCTCCGAATCAGAAGAATCGGAAAACGAAAGACAACATATCACTCTCATAACAAGAAGCTTTAAGAGATTCCTAAAAGATTAGTAAGATCAAATAAAACAAGATTAACTAGTGAAATCATTGTTTGTTTTGGATACAATAAACCATGGCATTATAAGAAGGATTTCCTGCTTATTAGGAACAATGCTCAAATGAAACAAAAACCGAGGAGACCAAAGAAGAAGAAGCTCGCTGTATGGGATAATAACTCAGATTCCTCATCCGACACAGAAGAAGAAAATAAGGAGGAACACGCCAACATGTGCTTTATGGCACTCACTAATAACGAGGTATGCTCCGAATCCGATTCCGATACCAATAATGAGAATGTAGATGATTTATCATGCTTTTGAGAAATTGTATGATCAACATGAAATATTAATAAAAAATTTTCTAAATTAAAAAGAACTCATAAAAGGTGTTCTCTAAATGATGATGTGTGTTTAAAGAACTTGGAAAAAGAAAATCTTAAACTAAAAGAAGAAGTTAGTAAGTTCAAGAATGAAACTATTTTCGAAGATATAATTCTAATGAATAAGGAATTAGAGAATGAAAATTTTTAGATTAAAGATTGAGAATCTTAAACTAAAAGGTGAAAAAATTTGCTTAATATCGAATGCAAAAATCTAAATGATAGGTTAAATGACATATGAAAGAATATATTACTATTAAATTAAAATATGATGAACTTTACAAAAACGTAGTCACATTTAATAAAGGAAAAAAATGCTTAAATGATTTGTTATCATCGCAAAAAGTTAGTAATAACAAATTTGGATTAGGTTATAAAAATGCTAAATAATCATGCATACATATACACCAAGTTTGCAGGAAATAATAATAATCATAACTTACAAAATGTAAACAAACATAAATCAAATTATCCACAAATAATTAAAGAAAATAAAAATCAAACAATTAAAATATGGATAACTAGGAACGTCACAAGTAAAATAAAAAATTCATGTATAAATAATTTCATGGAAAATGTTCATTTTTAGAAAATTGTAAAATTGTAAATATATAAAAAATTTGAAATCTAAACCCAAATGAATTTGGTTCTGATTGAATGAACAATTCCTGAAACCTAAATAAGGTATCCAAAAATTTAAATGAAACATTCATTGGTACCTTATACAAATTAACACAAATTAAAATTATTTTTTGTTTGTATTTGTGTATATTTGTTTGATAAATTAATTTAAAATGTTAAGTTAAATGATAACTTAATTAAAGGAGAACAGAAACTTAAAACATGTACCATATCTCAGGACCATAATAGGGGTATTCACAAAAAATACCCTAATGTTTGGGGGTATCTTTCAAGTTAATACTTTGAACTTTTAAGTTGCATAGATTTTAACCTTAACGTTATATGTCGGGTTTAACTTGATATTTTTTAAAATTTTCCGTCTAAATTGCTGAACACGTGACAACACGTGATAAAATTTGGATTATACACATCCCTGTCATTTTTCATAAAAGGCATTGTTGGACGACGTTGGACGGTGGGGCAAGGTCGAGGATGTTGGTGACGTTGAGATTGAAGTTGTGTTGGTCGACGATGCGTCAACGTGGAGCGACACGGATGAATGGGAGATGCGGGCATCGTCCTCGGTCGCAATGTGCAGAGCCGTCTTGGCGAGGTCGGCACCCTTGCTTATCGATATGCTCGTATGCCCGTCGATAAGCAAAACCCATCACTTATGGCAGCAACCTCCCCACGTGATGTCATAAACCATCTCTCGTGGCCTACATCAATGTGTATGTCCATTTAATTCAAACAATGGGAACCAAAGTGTAAGGGAAATTGAGAGCAATCGTTACTTTGGTGAGCTTGGTGTGATGCCGACGGCATCGAGAGAGTCGTGGAGGATGAGCTTCGGATTTTTGTTGTCGATGTTGCTGAACTCTTATTTTTAGGAGCAGAATAAGCAAGATGATGATGGTGACGATGATGAAGGTTGGGTTCTGATCTTTGGGAGGGTAGGTTTGATAGAAGAAGGCAGAGTCAACCGCAAGCACCAACTCATCTTCTCCATGGATTGGAGAAGTGGACTGTCGGTTATATAGTAGGCACAATGATGGGTACCATGATCATTTTAAGTTGATGTTTTTGTTAAAATTTTACAGAAAAAGATAGGAATGATTCGATGAATGAATGACCAAATGGTGGAGATATTTTAATGATCAATCTGTTTGTATTTGTTGTCGCGAAATTTCAACAAACAAAAAAATAGCAGATGAGAAAGATGAGCTGCTATCGTGATGTGTATTTGTTCGAAGGGCGGAGTGGACGGCGTCGTCGAAGGAGTTGGCGAGGTTGGAAGGATGGAATGAATGGGATAGGTAGCCGAAGCGGTGAAGGTATTTCTTGAGGTCAGGGAGAGCGGGGTTAGTGTCGCCGAGGCGACAGTCGGTGAGGTTGAATGTCTCCCTTTGCGAGGCTGTGGCCGAGAGAATACTGAAATCATTTGTACGAAAAAATTGTTAGCTGCAAGCTTTTTGTTGTTGTGCTCCTCCCTCACTTATGTTATCTCCTCTCTAGGCTTTATGAATTTTTCAAGATCATGGCCATAAACTTGTAGGTTTAACTTTTATCATTATTGCTTGTAATTATGGATGAATTTGGATTTGCATGGTACTTACTTTGGTGGTGCTAGGCAACAAGCCGCGTAGCTTAGCAAAATGAGCATTGATGCGTTCCCTGTGCCTACGCTCGGCCTCGCCGTAGCCCTTCGATGCGGCCAGGCCTGGGCATCCATGATCTCCTATGCGGTCATCTTACCTAATTTGGAATGAATGCTGCTCCCAAAAGGCAAGGACATTGAAGGATCACCTTGACCGTATGCCACGTAGTTATCGAAGCCAGAAGCCAACCCTAATGGATCATCATGGTAATCAAACTGCAATGCAGAAGCAACCCTCCTGATGTACAAATGTTCGCTGTAGAACAGAATGATCGATGGTGGCGGTGTTGGAGGAAGAGGAGGAAATGAATCGAAGAAGGCATGAAATAGCGATCGCTAGGGTCACGAACAAGTTGGTTGTTTGATTGAAATTGAGGGGGAAAATTGGTCTTGAGAGAATTGGTGCTACTTGGGGATGATCTTCTGTTTCTTGGTAGAAGCCTTGGAACGAGCAGCTGAAGCCATCGAAAAAGCTTAAGAAGGCAGCAGTGCAGCGTTGACGACGTGAGCGGACGGCGCGCTGCTTGTCGGATGTGGTCATAAATTACAACATCATCCCTAGGGTTTCCTTCAAATCCCTGTGTTGGCTCAAGTCTGTGAGCAAGAATTGGAGTCGAACCATCTCTGATGATCATCTGTTCAAGATGCTGCAACATGGGCTCGCTGCTAAACATTGCTCGGTTTCTCTTGATGGCACGGACCGAGGCTTCTTGTTTCTATACATCGCGCTCGGTAGAGGCGAGTTTGTCGGAGTGCCCAATGGTTTCCTGATATTCATAGGAGACAACATTGATGTCCTAAACATCTTGGCATCCACCAACGGGCTCCTATGCTTCCATTGCCAACAAGACACGTGCGATAGGTTCTTGTACCTCTGCAATCCCGTGAAGATGGAAGGCGACCGCATCTCTCTGCCGAGCAGCTTCTGCAGGTACAAATCCGGTTGGGCAGGAGCTAACCCCAATTCGTAGAGAACAGTGGATGGAGGGACACCATGCCCATTTTCGACGGTGGAGTGGAGTCGTGTATTGGACCTGCATGTGCATTGGATTTGAACTAAAAAGCATGATAGTGGCTTATAGAGGTTGTCGCCATCGATGAAGACCAGATCGGGTATTACCTTGAAAGATATCCTAAACGTTAGGGTATTAGCTTGAAAGATGCCTCAAACGTTAGGGTATTTTTTGTGAGCTTGGATTAGGGGCAAGCATGATATAATTTAATGCTGTCATCGTCCGTTAGCCAAAACACGCAAAAAGGTACAGTTATGTACAAATTAAACGTTTAGGGTATTAATTTGAAAGATACCCTAAACGTTGGGGTATTTTTTGTGAATTTCCCACCATAGTACACTACCTAGTCGACTAATGAGCACCTAGTTGACTAATATGTATAATATAGTCGACTAATCAGTCGACATCTCACAGTTTGCTCTTTGCCTGATTGGTAGTCAATCAGAGTTCATCGATTAGTCGACTAATCAACAAGTAGTCAAGGGTTTTCTGAACATCAAACCCTTTTTTGGACTTTCAGAACAACAAAAGGGTTTTTCAGATTTGAGATAGATTTTTGGACTTTAACCCACCCTTTTGGCTTCAGCCCGACACGAGAATGGATCCTATAATTAAAACCCATTAAGAGATCAAATATTGATAATTCATTTAAGATTTAATGGTCATAATCTATTCAACCTTTCATCAAAACCCCTTAGAGCTGAATTTTCCCCAAAACTTTGAAATTCTTCTCTTTCCAAATCGTAGCTCTCTTTGCTATGAAATTCATCAAGATTTTTTTAAGATCAAAGCCTTAACTCTATCCAAGATATGAGCTTTTAAGGTTTAAAATCCTTTACACTTGATCTCTTATGTGTTATATTGCATTTAGACTAGAAAAACCCTAGATTTCTACCATTTTCACTCGTTTCATAATTTTAGCTTTCATAATGTCATGAGGTAGATTTTCATTTAGACCATCTTCGTCTAGAGTACTACCACCACCACCAGTTTATCAAATTTCTAAAGAGACATAATCTAGGAAAAAAATTATCATAAAAATTCACAACTTGACATATTATGTGAAAGATTTGTTAAGTTTGAAGACTTGTCTAGGTATGGCATTCATCGTAACTAATGTCATTTGCATGATCTCTTCACTTTGCCAAATTCTTGCAAATGCTATCCTTGGCTTGTTTGCTTATTTTATACTCATTAAGAAACTGTGAAGATAATCAAATTTCAAGCCAAGTGAACCATATTTTCTTTAAATTATTATCTAGAAATATATAATAAATCCTAGGCATCTCTTGTCAAGGATTAACCCTATAAGAAATTGAGATGTACGGCGAAGACATCCTCTCAAACATGTTTTTGAAGGGGTCAACCATTTAGAATTGGTATGACATCAAATCAACTTCTTCTAGGATTGTTGCTAGGATCTTAACTTAA
>CM061142.1:340202356-340526186 GCA_030789695.1 Scilla litardierei | reverse complement strand
AATTATCTATCTCTAAAAATACCAAAAATCACCAACAAGCAAGCAACCCCATCATGGCCACTTCCGGTCATGGCCAATTCCGGCGAAGGCGACCCCCTCCTATAGAAATTCCATGGCCCTCCACCTCCCCTTAATCCCCTCTCTATCTCTATACAACTCTCTCTCCCTCTCTCCATTGTTTTCCACCAAAATCAAACAACAACAAAAAGGGGAGAACAGTTTTCGGCCTGGCCGCTGGCGACAGCCGGCCGACCGGCCAGGTGGCCGGCCACCACCAGCCACCTCCCCCTCATTGCTCTCCTCTTGATCCCCTCCTTGATCCCCTTGGCTTGGTCCACCTGCAAAACAAAGAAGAAGATGATGAAAAAATTGGCAATTTTGTGCTGCCCATGTTTGTGAAGAGAAATGAATAATATTGGGTAATGAAGGGGAATGAATAAGAGTTAGAAGAAAAAGAAGGGTGGGTTTTATGGAGATTTTTTTTCTAGATTTTGGAGTTATGGATTTAGAATTATTTTTGTTATTTCTCATTCGTGTATACGTATACGCGTGTATATACACGTAGTACGAATTTTGTAACTCCGATTATTAATAAATAAAAGATTGCTGAGTGCGTGTGGTGTTTGTTGGTAAATGTCCCGGGAAGACACCGACTCCCGGACACGGCACTGGACTCGCCAAAGTAACCAGATTGCAATCAGTCACGACCACATGCAAGTAAATACCAAGTATATGTGTTTGTTGTACTGTACTCATTGTTGTATGCATTGTCGTACACGTTGTTGGATGTACGAAATGATGGGCCTATAAGGCCACACAGATACGTATACGTATACAGATACGGATATAGATGATACACCACGGGTTATGGGGTAGTCTTGAGCTACGTAGTGTGTGGGAGTGACCGGGTCCACCCTTGTTTGGTAAGCCGTACCATCACCCTGCAGGGGATGGTAGGTAGATATTCCATAGGTTGCTCGGTGGGATGGGTTCACTTATGGTTGCATATCGTGCACTCGAGCTAAGGTTGTTACACCAGTTTGATTGATACCATTACTGACTCGGTATCATTGTTCTACTGACTAAGTCGAGACTACTCGAACGTGATAGAGCGGTATAGTAATAAGCGGTCTTAAATTACTACTGGATCAGTGTCTAGAAAGGAATGGAAAGGGGGTTGGCCAACCAAAGGACTTGTCATGCGGTCTTAGAAGTGACATGTGCCTTCAACCCCTGACTGACCAACTGGTTTGGGAGTTAATCGATTTCTTAGTATTAGGCCAGCTTGTAGTGCCCTGGGAAGCTACTGCACATGTACTAGAGGGGGGGTGAATAGTACTTTTAAATAATAAGGAGTGTTATTCCTAATTATCGTGCAATTAACAAAAAACAATGCGGAATAACAACGATCAACAAGAATAAATGCAAACGCAAACAAATGGTTTAATGGGTTCGGATCCACCCAAGTCTCCCCGACTTGTTCCCGGTGATCCTACGTCCCAACCACCCGGATCCCTTCCGGATACTTGAGTTAGAAACCGTAACTCAAGATTTCCAATAAGAACACTTGCGAAAACCTCACAAGTGCAATCGACCTACAATCGATGACCGTGACTCCCACAACCCGGGATCACGCAAAACCTCTCACAACCGAGAGTATACAATTCAAATATAACTGAAATGAAATGCTTACCAACAAAATACATATGCCTTGAGATTTCTTACCAAATTAGGGCAAAGAGGATTTTGATGGAGGAAGAGTCACCAAACCCTAGCTTCAAGAAGATGACCAGCAATGGAAGCCTAGGGTGGAGATGGTGACCTAGAATCAAGCTTCTAGCTTGAATGGCTCACAATGGAGAGAATCTCTCTTGAGGATTTAGAACTCAAGAACTTGAGGGAGAGATTCTTGTGAGAAGAGAGAGCTTGGAAATAGAGTTGATAGCTCTTCTCTTTTGATCTGAAAATATCTCCAATATGTTGCTTAACCCCTTCAAGAAATGAATCAGGATTCTATTTATAGGGGCAAGGAAAAACGAGTTCAAAAAGATCCCAACGGCTCTTTTCTGAACCAGACTAGTCGGTCAAAGAAGGATCACTGACCGACTAGTTCATCAACTAGTCGGTCGGTGATACAACGTAGACCGACTAACGGTTGAACAGCCAAAAGGTGAAGTTCCAGGCAAAGACAACTAGTCGGTCTAGGAAGACTTGCCGACCGACTAGTTTCTCAACTAGTCGGTCGGTGAATGTTCTTGGACCGACTAACGTGGAAAATGAATAGGTTGACTTCAAGATGACTTAGTCGGTTTAAGAACAAATGCTGACCGACTAGTTTCTCAACTAGTCGGTCGGTAAACATTCTTTGACCGACTAACTCGAAACAGTAGCTCAGGCTGAAAAAGACTCAACACAACTAGTCGGTCTAAGAAGGATTACTGACCGACTAAATCGTCATCTAGTCGGTCGGTGACTCTTCTTTGACCGACTAACTGTAGTCATAGAAAGAGCTGAATTAGAGAAGGCAAACTAGTCGGTTCAAGTAGAGTTACCGACCGACTAGATCGTCATCTAGTCTGTTGGTGACTCTTCATGAACCAACTAACATGCACTCGAAGCCGAGGGAAGAAGCAATAGGCTTCGGGAAAGTTTCTAATGGCTTCTAAGAATATCCTAGCTCTAAGATATGAGCGAAATGAAGATTATAAAGTAAGTCCTACTCAAGGCTTAACATTCTAATCTATGAAGCTAGAAGACTATAAAATAAACCTTACGAGCCGTCTTCAAAGCTTCAATCTTCATTCCTCTTGACTTCAATATTGCTCCTCGAGCTTCAACGAAGCTCCAGGCATACGATCACGCGTATTGAGAAGTCTTGAGACGTCGCTTTTGTTGTACGTGGTATTTTGGCGACGATCTCCATAACTGCGCTCACAGACTGTTAGTTCATGATATATTTATGTTTGCTCATCATCCAAAACCAAATCCGGGGAGTCCAATACTCAACACAGCCTTCACTATTAGATAGTCAAACAATGATTGTTACCTCTTGCTCGCTCATGACATTGTTGCCTTTACTTCTGTTGGTTTTTACTTGTCGCTTAGCGCTGAAATGTATTTCATTGTTTTCTTTGAAATGCATGTTAGACTACGAGCCGATGGAGTAGGTGGAGTACTACACTGAGGACGATCCCGCGGGCCATGAATCAAAGGACGTTACTAAGCCCGTACCAGCAGAGGAGTAGGAGTCTCCAACTCGACCACAACATCTGCTTTCCTTTACCATCAGTGTGCTTTTCTTACTGCCAGTGTGATATTTACTTTCGAGTGTTGTATTTTACTTTTTGTCAAGTCGTTGTAGGCCGTACTATGAGGGCCGGTCCTGTACTACTTTTCATCTATTGGAAAATAAAGATGTTGTGTGTTGTTTTCCTGAGTTTGCATGACAAGAACCTGCCTTCGATGGAATTACTACAGATGCTTATTGTGCATCAAGCAAGGAAGAACAAAAAAATTCCTCCTTGTTTTATGCACATGCAGACCTTTATCATGTCCTCGCTCCCGGGTATTATGGGACGCGGGGCGTGATAGCCCACTACCTGGGTTTTCGAACCCTAGGTGCAGAATTTTGGGTGGCGGCTGATTTTGAATGAAAATCAAGTGTTGGGCTCATCTTTGGACGATTAATTTAGGGGTCAAATGGACTCGGATTGACTCACTGTTTTTCCTACGCATTCATCGTGCAACGCTCTTCGATTTGATAGGTTGTATCACATGTGAAGCTCAACACTGAGGGAGTTAAAATTCATGAAAGTTTGGCCTTTATGTAAGGCAAACTAACTTGAATTATTAACTCCAAAACTTTAGTCACACATCGGAAGTCGAGTAAAGGGGGGAGGTCAGCCGCCTATATAAATAGGCATGCCCCCTTCCTCTAAACTCGTCCCAAGCTCTAAATCCGAGCGGCTCCCAAAAGTTTGGAGCACGCTCGGATCTAAGCTAAAAATAAATATTTTCTCTTCTCCCTAAATTTCTGCCTTGCTCCTGAAGGGCTCTAGCAAAGCCACGAAGGGACTTGGATTGGATCCGAAGTCTTGACGGAGGATCCACTCAAGTGAAACTTTCTTCGGCATGTAGTTGGCTCAGCAACAAGGGGGTCGCTTGCCTTGGGATGCGGTGCGGTTCGGAAGCGGTTCGGCTCGGGACCAGGGGCGGCTCGGAAAGCGGCTCAGCTCGGGACGAGAAGCGGCTCGGGACGCGGTTCGGTACACCTTGCAGGTGCAAGCAAGGTTCCGGGTATGTAGTTTAATTAAGCATAGTATTTATAGTTTTGCAGTAACTTAGATCTATCTTGGGGTGGTCAGACCTACCTCAAGATAGTAGAGATCCTGGCTAGGGTCTTGATAACCTTAGGGTTGCATGTTAAACAGTTTACCGTTTTTCCGCTGCATGATTTTCTTTTGCTTCTATCGTCCGTCTGACGTATGACGGGCATAGAAATGTGCCTTAAGGGTTCCTCAAAAAACCCATCAGTGGTATCAGAGCCTAGGTCTATATCTGATCTAAGGACTGTAATTATTATAAATGCATGTATGCTTTTAAATACATAAAAAATCTGTTTTTAACTTTATGTGATAATTGTTAAAAATGGAACAAATAAGTTTTTTAGATGCTTTAAATTTTATGTGATAAATTTTTTTAGCATACTAATTTTAATTTGATAATTCTTAACATGTGTTCATGCAATAAAATTATATGATAACTTTTGAATATGAAAGCTGTAAAATTTTATTAGATAAAATTTTGTAGGTTTGAATTATGCTTAAAGTTTTAATTTGATAATTTTTCAAAACATAAAGTTTATATAATAAAATTATGCGATAATTTTTTGAACATGAAACAATTAATTTTATTAGATAAAATTTTTATGTTTTAAAATTATGCTTTAAATTTATGTGATAAATTTGCATGTTATGTTTGTTAGAAACATAAAATTAATTATGCGATAATAATGAACTTATTCATATGATGTTATTAAGTTGTAATTTTAATGGCTATGTTTTATTCTTGCTTATTTGATAACACAAGAAAACCCTTTTAGGTTAGCCATTAAAAGCCGTCTAATAATTATAAGATAATTTTTTGATTGATTCTGCTATGATTTAAAATTGTTTTAAATGCCTAATAGACGATTAGGATAGCACCTCTATAAATCATGAACCTTATAGTTGATAAGGACTTAATAAAAGTTATTAACAAATCCTAAAATTTTGAATTTTAAGGATCCACTAGTTGATAGGATTAACTAGTTCTAATAAAATATTTTTAGTCTAAGGCACACATATAAAAATGATAAGTTTCATTCAATGGACCATGATCCGGTCAATGTGCTTGGCTAAGTTTGTTGGATCACCCTAGCTAGACTAAGGGATAAGTGATCCTGGCTTAGTCAATTCCCTGGTCGTGTTCTGCTGGACCGCAATGACGCGAATAATGATTATATGACACCCTGGACTATACCTAAGTCTAATACGTTAATAATCTTTTTCAAGATTAGCCATAGCCCTCCTTGTTTTAGAGGTTGGCAACTATAAGTTCTTTGATATAGTTGTTGAGCACACTCAAGCTATGTCATAGACACTTTATGGAAACCAACTTCTCAATACAAGAGATGTAGTCTAGACTTGACCCAAACCGTCGTGTCATGAATACACCAAGCACTGGCGTAAGTTAAGCTAGACACGAAAAATGGTCCGATTGGCTAGTCATTATGATTTGGATGAGCACACTCATGATCATCAGTGACTAGGGGTAAAAACCAATAAGAGAATCATATATGATATGATTGATGAAGAGTCATCTACCAATCGTAGAGTCAAGCAATTTGTTGAGCACACTCAAGGTTGTGAGACTCAGGGTGGTTGGATCTCTTACCTATTAATTTAATTTAATTAAATCGTTCATTATTATGGCTTAAAATGATCGTAAAAATAGTGGAAGGATATAGTTAGATAAAAGCTGTTCTATCTATATTTAATATTGAACATATGCTAAACTAGGGTAGTTATATGTTTTCCGATGGAATCAAAAACAAAATATTCTAAGAGAATAAGTTAACTTGTCATAATAGTTGATTAATGGAATATCAACTCCAATTCTAATTGATAGACTAAACTGTGTTCTCATTGACATTAAATGATCTTCTTAAAGCACATGCTTAAGGACAATGATTTCCTTAAGCTCTGGGTCCAACAAATAAATGCACGCTACATGTCACTCGCCTCTTTAAGGGACAGCTCGAACATATTGATGTTCAAAAACATGTTTCTCCATACAATTTGTTGAGTCAACTCAAGGTTGTATAGAAAACAGTTTCGATCCGCAAGGTTCGAAAATTCGATCAAATTGTTTGAATCGAACATGAGTGCATGAGCGGTGCAAGACCATGTATCCAAATCAGAACTTGAGTCAGACAACTTGTTGAGTCAACTCAAGGCTGTGAAGCTCTAGTGTTTGGACACATTAGGTGCTTGCACAGCTAATTATTTTGTTGAGACGCGTAATATCTAACTGAGATTTAGAAAAGGAAGAAGACACTAAGGAAAGTCAATCGATAAGGTTAGTTTTATTTATCATTAGTAAAGGCATTAGCAGAAGGATCTGAAATGTGACATATTTGATGTCACAGTTTCAGGATAACCATTATACAAAGAAATAGACTGTCTACATGTTGGAAAAAAGAATAATTGTTGTTTCTTGGACCATGTAGGACATCAAACACATTTTTTGACGAATGTCGTCACCTTGCTTCTGAAGCAATGTTTTATGTGAGAAATTTGTATAACGATAATGTATTAAATGTTAATACATGAATACATAAGATAATAACAAAAATTATATGGCAAAATAGACTAGGCCATACCAAAGAGACTAAGCCTCATAAGTCACATAAAGAGGGGTCTGACCTCTCGTATTATGAAGTCTATGGACACTTGCGAATCTTGTCTCAAAGGTATGTCGGCCCAACACCTTCTGTGAGACAGTGGGAGAATGAGTTAGAGAACTCACGGTCTTTGTACATATGGATGTATTCAGACTCAAGTCTATATTAGCCTAGATAAGTTGTTCTTATTTTATTACGACATGTGTTCTTGCTGAAACATAAGTCTGATAAAATAGCGAACAAAATGACAGAAGTATTTGAATTGCTTCGATCAGATCACAGAGTCGAATACTTAGCTGTATAAATCTTGCGTAAATTAAAAAGAAAATGTGAATTTCTCTCAGGTCAAGTCTCTTAACACATTGGTGTGTTAGAGAGCATGAATCACACTTTGTTAGACATGGTGCGATGCATGGCAAGTGGCTCTGAGTTACAATCCTCCCTCTGGGATAAGTCCTAGATAGAAATGCCTACGTTTTGATAAGGTTTTATGAGGACCTTATCAATAAGATATTCATTAAATCAATAGTTAGGAAGTTAAAAGATTACTCGAGTCTCCTGAGACGAAGAGTCGAGTTAGACATCATAATTGATGATGACTTAGTCAACTTCCAGGATGTAATTCGGAGTAGTGAATCTGATTAATAACTTGATGCAATCAAAAAAGCTCTGTGCACGTAATATAAAGTATGGACTTTAGTTTATGTGCCCAAAGGAAAGTGTTTCTTATCGACTGCAAGAAAATCTTCAAGTTAGAAGATAGGTGCAGAAAGAAAGTAGTAAAGTACAACTTGTGTTGGCTGAGAACGGTTTGCATCCTAACTCCTATAAACGGATTATGATGAAATTGTCTTACCAACAGATTTGTACAGATCTACTCGAACCGAACTCGATGTAAATGCTCATGATGACCATGAAAACTGGAGCATTCATTTATAGTTCATTTTCTAAATATGATTTAGAAGAACGAAATTATATGAATAGGCTGGAGAGTTTTCAAGGTCAGTGGGAGCGAATAAATTACATGTGAGACATCAAGAGGCTGGACATATGTTTTGACAAAGTAGTCAAAGAGGTTGACACTTTGTCAGAAATGAAAATAAACCGTCTAAAATGACTAGTTACTTATTTTAAATTATTGTCGTAAGGTACGATGAGCTGGATGAGATCCACAAAAATTAAATATTATGGATTCTGAGGGACAAAGAGAATTGTTTGGATGAGATTCAAATGTATAGTCAAGATAAACATAGCAAACCCTTTAAGTCTATACAGTAGAAGTTTTAGCAGATCCACTCACGAAGGCTCTACCACGTGAAGTCTGGAAAGACTTATGTGTAAATGGGGTATGAGATACCGAGATAAATGGGCCTAAGTGCAAGTGGGAGATGTTGGGAGATGTATGCCCTCGAGGCAATTTATCTCTGTGAAATTGTACAAACATCTTGTTCAAAAATAACAGTAAGCTGTATGGTAAGAATTTATCTAAGTAAAATCATAATGTAGCTATCATTAGAAACTTAGGTAAAGTCCCAAGATTTAATGCACGGTCAAACATGTATCGAGATGAGGATCTCGATCATGTAGAAGTGCTTGACCGTCTGTAGCATAAGTCTAGAAACGTTCGTGGTCGTAGATTTTTCGAGAAAAGGATATCGAAACATCGGATAGACCATTGTGTCTTTGTCTTTACTGTGTAGCGGTGACGATGATCTCATGGTCGTTCGACTTGGCGAAGTCGGAGACGAGACACAAGTGCTTCTTGGAGAATGAGTTCACTGAACGACCTAACAAGAGTTATCATATCGTTATGATTGACCAATCTGTCAATGATAACTCTTAGTGATAATAGGCGAGTTGGTCTTTTAACTTGAGGTCATTGTACGAACCTGTACGTGACCGGTGTCACTTAGATCTCTGACCTAGCTTCGAGGCAAGGCCTGTCGAAAGGTCTTTGGTTGGGTGACATTCGAAACGTGCGAGGAAAGTAATGACCAAGATAGGATTCGTCTTTCCCTGGTCAATGGAAGTTAGTGTCGTAATGTTAGTTCGGTCTTTAGTGAAAACTCTGGCCAGAGTATGTTGTAAGATGTCCAACATTATTTGACTAAAGATCGATTGAGACTAACCGGCTTCGAGCTATTGGGGTTGACAGTTTGACTGTACCCTAGGCTTGAGGTTAAACGACATAGTTTATGAAGAAGAGACTAAAATTGCGGAATTCATCACGGATATAGTCAGGGTGGTCCCGGCAATACTCATGTCAAGGAGTTAACCACATAAGTATGATACTGAAACAGGGACGATAACTACTGCTCATGGTCACTGCCGTCTGGGGCTTCGAGCCCCACCTGTAGTAGGGTCAGGCTGTAGGGTCTCACATTGAGTGCGTCCTTTGTCTAGTAATAGGTAGAAATTAGGGAGAATATGCATTTGATGCAAGGGATAGAAAGCTGCAAAGAGTTTGCAGGTAGCCTCTGCATTTAGGATAAATGATCTTGAGTGCAAGTAGGATATTTTAAGCTTAGATAGGGACTATTTTGCATATGATACAAACAAAGTTAAATGTGTCGTAAATTATTTACGACCATATTTAATGAGATAAATTCGAGGAAAAGTTTACATGTAAGATAGAAATGTCTCGGTCTAAACACAGGTTCAAACAGCATCCAAAACGGACGCTAAATGCACGAGATATGCCCAAAACCGTCAAAAGGCACTATAGGCCTTGCACATGCCCAAACTGGGCATGGGTCAGCCCAAACTGCACTGCGCCTGGGCGCCTGGGCCATGCTTGGGCAGCGCCCAGGCTGACTGCCAGGCATCCAGCCTGGCTCGGCCCGCCCATGCTGGTGCAGTGGGGCCCACCACCTCGGTTTTCGAACCCTAGGTGCAGAATTTTGGGTGGCGGCTGATTTTGAACGAAAATCAAGTGTTGAGCTCATCTTTGGACTTGAGGGGTCAAACGGACTCGGATTGACTCACCATTTTTTCCTACGCGTTTACCATTCAGCGCTATTGGATTTATAGGTTGTATCAAATGTGAAGCTCAATGGTAAGGGAGTTAAAATTCATGAAATTTTGGCCTTTATGAAAGGCAAACTAACTTGAATTATTAACTCCAAAACTTTAGTCCCACATCGGAAGTGGAGTAAAGGGGAGGGGTCAGCCGCCTATGTAAATATGGACATACCCCCTTCCTCTAAACTCGTCCCAAGCTCTAGATCTGAGCGACTCCCAAAAGTTTAGAGCACGCACGAATCTAAGCTTAAAATAAATATTTTCTCTTCTCCCTAAATTTCTGCCTTGCTCCTGAAGGGCTCTAGCAAAGCTACGAAGGGGCTCGGATCGAATCCGAAGTCTTGACGGAGGATCCACTCAAGTAAAACTTTCTTCGGTGCGTGGTTGGCTCAGCGATAAGGGGGTTTCTTGCCTCGGGACACGGTGCGATTTGAAAGCGGTTCGGCTCGAGACCAGGGGCGGCTCGGGAAGTGGTTCAGCTTGGGACGGGAAGCGGCTTGGGACGTGGTTCGGGACCCCTTACCGGTGCAAGTAAGGTTTCGGGTATGTAGTTTAATTAAGCATAGTATTTATAATTTTACAGTAGCTTAGATCTATCTTGGGGTGGTCATACCCACCTCAAGATAGTAGAGATCCTGGCTAGGGTCTTGATAACCTTAGGGTTGCATGTTAAATTGTTTAACGTTTTTTCGTTGCATGATTTTTTTTGCCTCTATTGTCCGTCCGACGTAGGACGGGCAAAGAAATGTGCTCTAAGGGTTCCTCAAAACCCATCATAAGTGAGCTCCAAAGACTGAACGGTAGGATCGCTGCTCTTGGGTGTTTCCTGTCTAAGTTAGCGAATAAGTCACTTCCCTTCTTTAAAGTCTTGAGAAAGGCAATTGTTCTTCCCAAAAGTGAAAGAAAGACCATTGAATGGGACCCAGACTGTAAACAATCTATTTCCAAGTTAAAAGAATATCTCCACAGTTTGACACTTTTGACGAAGCCCAATGATGGAGACCTGCTAATTCTCTACTCGGCTGCCACCGTGGAAGCTGTAAGCTCGGCCCTAGTCAAGGAAGACTTGGGGGTTCAGTGACCGATATACTATGTAAGCCAAGTCCAATGAGGCACTGAGGTCAATTACAACTGAATAGAGAAGTTGGCATTCACCTTGGTTCAATTGTTGAGAAGACTGCGACCCTATTTTCAAGCTCATATTATCTGGGTCCTCATAGACACACCTTTGGAGCAGACCCTGAAGAGGCTAGACTGATCAGGGAGGATGCTGAAATGTGAAGTCATGCTGAATGAATTTTGATATTTATTACAAACCAATGATTACCATCAAATGACAAGCCCTGGTAGACTTCATCATTGAACTCAGTTACGATGATGCCTCTTCGACAAAGGTACCATTGGTAAACTCAATAACCAACCTTCTTTCTACTTCCTCGACAGGTAATGGCCCGTCAGCGGCCACATTGCGAGGAGACGGAACATGGATTGTCCAGGTGGTTGTGTCAGCTACCAAGGCCGGAGGCAATGCAGGGATAGTTATTCAGGCTCTATAAGGAAACATACTCAAGTATGCCCTACGCTTCAACTTCCTTACCACCAACAATGTGGCAGAATATGTGGCTGCCATCAACGGCCTCAGGCTGACTCGAGCATTGGGGGCACGAAGCATCTACTTGTACACTGACTCCAACTGGGTCTTCCGACAACTCAGTGGAGATTACGAGGCTCGCCATGAGATGATGCAGAACTACCTACGAATCACAAGAGCCAAGTTGAAGCTATTCGAACAAAAGTGATTCTTCCACATGCCACCATTGAAAAATCTCCAGGCAGACGCCTTATCAAAGCTCGCATCGTCTTCATTAGTTAAGTTGGAGCAAGCCATGTACATGGAAAACATTATGCACCCGAGCCTGCAAATGGAGGAATCACTGAGCATCGACCAAGGGTCGAATTGGATGGACCATGTAGTTAAGTACCTCGAGACCAATGAAAAGGAGACCGATTCTACAAAAGCCCAGAAGTTGGAAAGGCTGGTCTTCCGGTTCGTTTTGCATGAAGGGCCACTTTATAAGAGGCAATGCATCAACTTTGACACACTTCCTTATCTTAAATGTTTGAACCTACAGGAGGCTGATTATATGCTTCGAAGATCCACGAGGGCCTCTATGGGAACCATTGCGGAAGAAGGGTGTAAGTCTTGAAGGCCTTGAAACAAGGCTACTACAAGCCGACAATGTTCAAAGAGGCAACTGAGTACGTCAGGAAATGTCCAACATATCAAAAATTTGTGAAGCATGACTCAGCACTGCCCGACGACCTGATCCCGATCATTAGCCTCGTCCCCTTCGCTAAGGGGGATTGGACATTCTTGGGCCCTTTACCCCCGTAAGTGGCTAATGGGTCCATATTTTCCATGTTTTTACCGCATCATTTCATCTCATTTCATATCATATTTGCCTCCGAAATCCATATTTTTATATATTAATGTGCTCCTAATGACATATTCTAGTTTTGCATAGATTTGGGGATTTTCAGGGATTTTGGAGCAATTGGAGCTGATTCGGGACATGGACACATCCAGCGCGTCATTGGCAAGACTCCATGGGAGTTTACCGCAGTTTAGAAGAAAATCAGAGGAGAGGAGGAGAAGCAAGAGAGAGAAATAATCAAAAAGCCCTCAGCCCAGTCAGTTTCCCAGGTGACTCAGGCCGAGTAGCTTACAGCTACTCGGTCGAGCTGACACGCGGATACAGCACATGAAACAGATACACCCACTCGACCGAGCATCTAGGCGACTTGACGTGAGTTGACCTAATACAGAATGTAGATTCGAGCTTCTCCCCAAGACCCTGTTACTCGACCGAGGGTCACCTACTCGACCCGAGTAACTTAAAGACATAACAGCATTTTGGAGGCAAATTCGGACCCCCTGTTACTCGACCTAGTAGGGGACTACTCGACCTAGTAGCCCGTATCATACACAAGCAAGCAGAAGCAGCAAACCATGGCCAACGAGTCGACTCGACCGAGCAGCCACCTGCTCGGTCGAGTAACCGACACGCCCAAGCAACATATGGGCCCAACTTTCCAGATTTCTGAGAATTATTTGTGGGGTCCCTACCCCTTGTATATAAGCACAATTCCTTTAATATTTTCAGGGGATTGAGAGTTTTATCCAGAGTTTAGATTTAAATTAGAGTTTTTAGATCTAGGTTTGAGATTTAAGCCGTCGATAATTGTAGGAGACAAAAGACTCGCTTTTTATTATTCTATTGCTTTGGAATCTATTGGATCTTAATTCTCTTAGATTTACTATCGCCTTACATCGCGTTTGGTACGTATTCTAATCATTTATATGCTTTTAATTGTTAAGGTGAATTACATTGCCAAAATCGCATCTTTCTTTGTCTTTCTTACCATGCTTGAGTAGTCATATCTAGGGCTAACGGATTAGCCCTAGGATCTTAGGAAAAAGATGCAAAATTAGGATTTTTAGGGTGCATTGGATATAAAAGGGGAGTGTTTTGGTTGAACTAGCAAAATCACTAGGAGAACTTGTACTGAGATCATGGCCACGGTCGGTGGAATCGATTAGCTTAAGGAGTATCCTTCAGATTTAATTAGGGAGTTAGTGGATTCAACCAAGGCTCGTGACCATGCCCGGCTCGTGTCTTTATGGGATCCACCGACGAACTATACCACTAATTGACGGTTACCACCATTACGTCAATAAGAGCCATCAAAATACCTCGACGCTCTAACCCACGAGAGTGGTACGAGTTGGGAGCACTCGACCCACAAGAGTGGTGAGATTATTGTAGATCATTAATGCGCATATCATATGCACCTATCGCAAGAGCGGGGTTAATACGGTATGTTAGATTCATGAATCCTAGGTGCATGAATTCACTTCCTAGATGCTACAATCCCCGATAAAACCAATGCAATGTAGAAGTCCCAACCTAGCATCAACCTTCGACGGTCCTAGTAGTGATTCCTAAAGCCCTCGTCTCTTTATATTGATCAAACATCACCAACCAACCAATCGTTCAAACTGACCGCTACCTCTTTCTGAGACTTAGAAATAATCTGAGATCAATACACCGCTACTTTCCCTGTGGGATCGATATATTTTATATTATAACTTGACACCGTCCGCTTGCATTCGTGAGCCCGAAAAAGATCCTTAGGACCCATTCAGTGTCTGGCAACCGTGACACTGCCAGGTGGCTTTTAGGTGTTAGTTCCAGTCCCATCATGTTTTTGGTGCCATTTCCAGGGATTGTACAGTGCTACTTAGGCTATTTTTATTTTGAAGAAACTGTTAGCAAAGCTTATCACCTCTTATCTTTCCATCCTTTTATTCTCTTTTATTAATTTGCTACTAACGCTTCTCTCCAGTAAATAACCGTTCATAAGAAATCAGACATGATGGAGATGGTGATGCAAATGCAATGGAGCAATGAATCTGATTGTGACTCAGATGAGATTAGCTTTTCTCCATACCATGCATATGGTCTTCAAGACTCACGCATGGATAAAGCCATGGTCGAAGGTGCATCGAGAGAGTTGCTTGATGCAGTATGATTTATCGGAGCAGGAACCTACGTGGCAGGTAATGAAAATCTACAAATGGTTATGGATCATATAATGAACCATGTTTCGGATGCAGGTACCATCGAGGACGACATCTACATAAGCTTCGAAGGGGACGTGATGTTTCTCCAAGTTGTCGAAGCTCTACTAGTTGACGCATATTGGAGAGAGACTCACCAATTTGAATAATTGGATGAATCCCAGCTCCTAGGTATAGTGGAAAGCATGGTGACTGATGTATGGACCAATGGTCCAGTAGAATTCCTTGCAGAAGACCCAATTGTTCAAGAACTTTAAGTCTTCATTGCAAATACCTTCCAGAATGCAGATGCCTTGAACGACGTCCTCATTTTCGACGGAATCTATGTGTAGTACGAGGGAGACACTCTATGCTTATATGGTGACAACATCCTCTAGACTAAGACACACGACGCTACATCTACGAGGAATACACAGATCCCAGACCTTTCCACAGCGACATCAATTAGGGAAGCCTTCTTGACTCTACACTTGATAATGCATGCATATCTGAATACTCTATTTCTACTGATAGATGCACTACGGAACAAATCTCTATGGGGATGGACTCCGCAAACGTCTACCACGATGCGCTATCATCACCTTGTTCATCATATGAATCTGCCAACGAGGAATTTCCAGAATCCAAACCAGCAATTGAGTGATGGGAACACCCCTAAGTGGTTTTGATGATGAGCACACCAAATGATATTAGTGTACTCACTACACTACATCTAAAGTGTGTATATGCATTGATCAGTTATTCTATATCCATGAAGTTCAAATGCAGACTTAGAAGCCATGATCGGAAGTCTAATTGCAAGCCAAGAAATGAAGCATATGATGGCTCAACAATACGAAGCATATGAAGACTTAAGATCAAGATAAGATGGCTCAAGTCAAAGATCGAAGAACGAGAGCTAAAGATGTGTGTATTAGTAAGTTGTGTATTTAGAATGTAAAAGCCAAATGAATATTCTATACACACACACACACAAAATGATTTTCGAAAATGTTTTAAAACTTGTTTTAAACTTATTTGAAAGCATACTTTTCATAGAAGCAAAGTTTCAACTTGTAGTCAACTACAAACACCCAGTAGCTCTCTACCATGATTTCTGCCTTCTCCCTAAAAAGATACTCTGGGAGTCGACTACCAATATGAGGGAGTCGACTACCAGTGTAACAGATTTTCTCAGAAACTACTCTGGGAGTCGACTACCAGCTGTGCGATTTGACTTCCCAGATTTGCTCCTTCATTTAATCGTTGCTTGATTTATGGGGCTAACGTCAAATCTTTTAAAGTCAAATCTTTTTGAAATTCAAATCCTCTCTTAAACTCTATAAATAGAGAACCATATGAGAACATTTTTTACAAGAAAATCATTCTTGAGCAAAGCTATAATTCTCTCAAAAAGTTCTCAAAGTTCTCAAGCTCTCAAAGTTCTTCAGATTTTCTAAAGGCTAAGTTTTTAATTCTTTTGTGCTTAATTTCGCAATTATTTTCTCTGATCATTTCTAGCCTTTATGACTTGGTTTGATCTCCAAAGCTCATAGCTTTTCTTCTTGAGATTCAAACGTCAAGTTTTTCTTTTTGATCTTTGTGTTCTTAACTTTTATATTTCTCTCAAAGATCAAAATCTTGATCATTGATCTCTAAAGCCCAAGTTCATATTTTAGAAGATCATTTTCGAGACAACCTTTTTTTGAATTACTTGTTTTTGATCTCCAAAGCTAAAAGCTTTTTATATTGAGATTCAAAATACAAGTCTTTCTTTTTAATCTTTGTGTTTTATAATTATATTCTTTCAAAGATTAAAAAGACTTGATCTTTGATCTCTAAAAGCACAAGTGCATATTTTTAGAAGATCTATTTTCAAGATAACTCCTTTGATCAAATTTGTGTTCATCTATATCATTTAATTTGATCAAGAGTTTTCCGATTTTCTTTAAGCCACATATACACAAATATATTCTTTTGGCTTTAGGAAATCTTGTAATTAATTTCATATTTGTTGCAAGTCTTTGAAGAAGACTTTGAATTGTAAATTCCCGCGTTATAAGGGAATAGTGGAAATCCTAGACAAGTCTAGGGGATTGGAAATCCTGGTAGGGATACTAGGTGGTTGGAAATCCTGGTCAAGGCTAGGTCGTTGGAAATCCTAACGAGTGTAGTTAGGTAATTGTATTGCCAAGGCAATAGTGGATTGGAATCTCGTACCGGATTGGTCGGGGACTGGACGTACCCGGTTTGCGGGGAACCAGGATAAAATCGCTTGTCTCTGCGTTTGTTTTTATGTGATTATTTATATTTCTTGTACAAGCATTTTTCATTTGCTAATCTTATATCTTTGTAATTCCTTGTTCATTTATTATTGCAAAGATTATTTATTTAATTCCGCTGTGTAAAGATCTCTTTGTAAAGATCTCTTATCTGATTGTAATCTTATCTCTTTCATATTATTTGTAAGATTATTTTGTTGATTAAGAACCAAACGTAGATCACTCTACTTGATTTCTTAGGCAACATTAGAAGGTTTTTAATTGTGCTAATCAACGAATGAAAAAGTTTAATATTTGAACAACACTATTCAACCCCCCTTCTAGTGTTGTTTGCCATCCACAGGATCCAACACTTGGTATTAGAGTGAGGTATCGGGATGGCATCAACAATGGTAGCATCCGCCCTCCAACGATTTGATGGAAGAAATTATGCGGATTGGAGAAAGAGGATGTTGAGAGACATTGAATCCCTTGGACATATGGCTTGGAGTTTCATCGAGTTCCCGTACATCAAGCCTACCACTCCCACTTCCCAATGGACGAACCGAGACGTAGACAGAGCCGTTCTTCACTCTAAGGTAATGAGTTTATTATTATTTAATATTGACAATTTTATTTTTGAGTACGTTTCAGAGACCACTACGGCATTTCAAATATGGAGCTTGCTTAAAGCCAAGTATGGAAAGGAGATTGTTGAAGACAAATGGGTTTTTGACATCACCATCACCAATGAAGTAGAGAACGAATTTAACGAAGAAGAGAACGATTCATATTCGGATGACTCAAGTGATGAAGAAGATGAAGAGCAATCCACAAATAATATGTGCATGATGGCTTATCAAGACAATAAGGATAAGGTATGTGAATCTAGTTTTGATGATGAAAATGATTTTGACATTGCTAGTGCATATGATAATTTGTATATAGAATACGGAAGATTGACAAAGAAATACAAAAGTTTAAATAATAAGTATAAAGCCTTGCATAATGGCCATGATGATTTATCTAGCAAACATGATAACTTATTGAATGATTATGATGATTTGAAAAATAATTGTAGTAGTTTAAATATTTCACTACATGATCATAATTTTTTGAAGGACAAGTTTGATTCTTTATTGAGTGATCATTATTCTTTGAAAAATGAGCTTGCTATTTATATTTCTAGCTTAAATGATAAAATTGAGATGCTTGAAAATGTTTTGAGCATGAGTAAGCTTAAACACGAAGAATTAGCTCTTAAGCTTGATGAGTTTAAGACGAATCTAAGTGCGAAGGCCACTCATCCACAAAAGCATGTTTCCACAACACAAAATAAAAATGTTCATGCTTCTACCTCTAGTGATATTTGTAGAAATGTAAATACTGTGCATGCCAATGTTAAAAAGTATGCTTTTATGTATGGTAAAAATGCTAGACACAATAATGCAACTCATACTTCACATGATCCACATGTTATACATAATGCACACAATAAACCTCATGTTATATCCCATAACACGGCACACAAAAGTGTCGTACACAATGCACATCAAAGATCACATTTTGTACACAAACCTCACAATGTACACAATGTTAGAAATAGTATAATATGGGTGCCTAAACACTTAGGCTTGCATGATAAAAATATTTATGTTCATAATTTGATTAGAAGTATGCATGGATTTTATAATGATTCATTTGTTCATGAAAAGTCAAATCCAAATAGGATCTGGGTTCCTAATGGATAGTTTTGCCTGAACCTTTGATTACGGGTATCCATGTGCTTACATGATTATTCTGTTGATACCCTTGTATAGAATGATGAAATACATTTTTTTGGAACTATCATGCTTATGAATCCATGCCTATTATTTTTTTCTATACATGATATTGATATAACACTTGGTATCATACTTTCTATTAAAATCAATGAATACTTGGATATTTATTTATGATTCAAAAGATTTAAAAAAATTGCTATTGAGTCATCCTAAATGAATAATATTCCATTTGTTCATGGATAGAAAAAGAAAAAGATTGTATTATACTTGGTTGTTATGCATTCTTTATGCATGATATTTGATTTTATTCATTTGATAAGATCATAAATACTTTTTATGTTAGAAATTGTATATTGGAATTAAATATTCTTATTAACTACAATTATTGTTGTTGTTGTTTGGATATATTCTATAATGTTGCTTGTTTCTTTCTAGCAAATTAATGCCCGGATAGTAACACCTCCATGAGATTAATGCATCATTATAGAATAAGTATGATTTCTTTTATTTCATGCTTCAATTTATGCATAAAGGGGATATTGAGACATTTTATGTCATTGAATAATTGAGTATTGCATGCTATAAAAGTTTAAAATATGCTATTTATTAAATATCTTTTTCACATATTATGCATATTATTCTCTCCATGTAATTTTTTTTCTTCACACTCGGTGTCACGAATATTTTCAACACTTGGATTGTATTTCATGTCACACTTTTTGATGTGACAAAGGGGGAGAAAAATACAATGCATATAAAATAATGTTTCATGGTAAAATTATATTGTTCCACACTTGAAAAAGAAAAATAATATAAATATGTACACATTTCTTCTTATTGCTAACCAGCCTTAATGCAGGGGGAGTAACCTCTCCATAGCTGTGCTCATGCATTTCTGCTGGGGGAGCGTAAGTTATTTTTGCTGTCATATTATATTTTCAATATTTTATATCATTTGTTGTTATCACCAAATGATGTCAGTGGTTTTGATGGTTGATCTTTAATGGAATGTTTTATGTCATCTTTTTGAATGATGACAAGGGGGAGAAAAAGACTGAAATGCAAAAATGATATTGAATACTTTTATTATGCTAACCGGCTTTGATGCAAGAGGAGTACTACATCTAAGCAGGGGGAGTAAGTGATTCTATTGTATCATTATTATTTAACTTACTTCATTTTTCATTTGGGTGTCATCATCAAAAAGGGGGAGAGCGATGGGAACACCCCTAAGTGGTTTTGTTGATGTGCACACCAAATGATATTAGTGTACTCACTACACTACATCTACAGTTATTCTATATCCATGAAGTTCAAATGCAGACTTAGAAGCCATGATCGGAAGTCTAATTGCAAGCCAAGAAATGAAGCATATGATGGCTCAACAATACGAAGCATATGAAGACTTAAGATCAATATAAGATGGCTCAAGTCAAAGATCGAAGAACGAGAGCTAAAGATGTGTGTATTAGTAAGTTGTGTATTTAGAATGTAAAAGCCAAATGAATATTCTATACACACACACACAAAATGATTTTCGAAAATGTTTTTAAACTTGTTTTAAACTTATTTGAAAGCATACTTTTCATAGAAGCAAAGTTTCAACTTGTAGTCAACTACAAACACCCAGTAGTTCTCTACCATGATTTCTGCCTTCTCCCTGAAAAGATACTCTGGGAGTCGACTACCAATATGAGGGAGTCGACTACCAGTGTAACAGATTTTCTCAGAAACTACTCTGGGAGTCGACTACCAGTTGTGCGATTTGACTTCCCAGATTTGCTCCTTCATTTAATCGTTGCTTGATTTATGGGGCTAAAGTCAAATCTTTTAAAGTCAAATCTTTTTGAAATTCAAATCCTCTCTTAAACTCTATAAATAGAGAACCATATGAGAATATTTTTTACAAGAAAATCATTCTTGAGCAAAGCTATAATTCTCTCAAAAAGTTCTCAAAGTTCTCAAGCTCTCAAAGTTCTTCAGTTTTTCTAAAGGCTAAGTTTTTAATTCTTTTGTGCTTAATTTCGCAATTATTTTCTCTGATCATTTCTAGCCTTTATAACTTGGTTTGATCTCCAAAGCTCATAGCTTTTCTTCTTGCGATTCAAACATCAAGTTTTTCTTTTTGATCTTTATGTTCTTAACTTTTATATTTCTCTCAAAGATCAAAATCTTGATCATTGATCTCTAAAGCCCAAGTGCATATTTTAGAAGATCATTTTCAAGACAACCTTTTTTGAATTACTTGTTTTTGATCTCCAAAGCTAAAAGCTTTTTATATTGAGATTCAAAATACAAGTCTTTCTTTTTAATCTTTGTGTTTTATAATTATATTCTTTCAAAGATTAAAAAGACTTGATCTTTGATCTCTAAAAGCCCAAGTGCATATTTTTAGAAGATCAATTTTCAAGATAACTCCTTTGATCAAATTTGTGTTCATCTATATCATTTAATTTGATCAAGAGTTTTCCGATTTTCTTTAAGCCACATATACACAAATATATTCTTTTGGCTTTAGGAAATCTTGTAATTAATTTCATATTTGTTGCAAGTCTTTGAAGAAGACTTTGAATTGTAAATTTCGTGTTATAAGGGAATAGTGGAAATCCTAGACAAGTCTAGGTGATTGGAAATCCTGGTAGAGATACTAGGTGGTTGAAAATCCTGGTCAAGGCTAGGTCGTTGGAAATCCTAACGAGTGGAGTTAGGTAATTGTATTGCCAAGGCAATAGTGGATTGGAATCTCGTACCGGATTGGTCGGGGACTGGACGTACCCGGTTTACGGGGAACCAGGATAAAATCGCTTGTCTCTGCGTTTGTTTTTATGTGATTATTTATATTTCTTGTACAAGCATTTTTCATTTGCTAATCTTATATCTTTGTAATTCCTTGTTCATTTATTATTGCAAAGATTATTTATTTAATTCCGCTGTGTAAAGATCTCTTTGTAAAGATCTCTTATCTGATTGTAATCTTATCTCTTTCATGTTATTTGTAAGATTATTTTGTTGATTAAGAACCAAGCGTAGATCACTCTACTTGGTTTCTTAGGCAACATTAGAAGGTTGTTAATTGTGCTAACCAACGAATGAAAAAGTTTAATATTTGAACAACACTATTCAACCCCCCCTTCTAGTGTTGTTTTCCATCCACAAGATCCAACATTGAGGACGCATCTTTTTCATAGGCAAGCGATGATAGGGGTACATCGCCCCCTCGGGTTGAACTGAAACCTCTTCATGCTAATTTAAAATACACATTCTTAGGGGAGAACTCCACTTACCCCGTCATCGTTAACGCGTCCCTTACCAGGCCACAATTAGAAAGCCTCCTTAAAATCCTCAGAACTCATAGGAAGGTAATAGGGTATAGCATTGCTGACCTGAAAGGCATTAGCGACACCATATGCACCCTTAGAATCCATCTTGAGGATAAGGAAGCTACCTCCATTGATCCTCAAAGGAGACTGAATCCTAACATGAAAGAGTTAGTGAAAAAAGAGGTGTTAAAACTGCTAGAGGCCGATATTATCTATCCTATTTTCGAAAGTAAATGGGTTATTCAGGTTGTCCCCAAGAAAGGGGGCATGACCGTTGTAAGGAACGATAAAAATGAATTAATATCCACTAGGACTGTCACCGGTTGGCGCATGTGTATTGATTATAAAAACTCAATAAATCCACCAGAAAAGATCATTTCCCACTCCCCTTCATTGATCAAATGCTTGAGCGACTTGCCAAGCACAAGTACTTTTGTTACCTTGATGGGTATTCCGGATTCTTCCAAATCACATTGCATCATGAGGACCAAGAAAAGACGATGTTTACATGTCCATATGGCACATTTGCATACCAAAGAATGCCATTTGGATTATGTAATGCACCCATGATATTTCAAAGGTGCATGACGTCTATTTTCTCGGACTTCATCGAAAATATAATGGAAGTTTTCATGGATGACTTTTCCGTTTATGGCACCGAATTTGATGCTTTTTAGCTAATTTGTCTAAAGTTTTAGAATGATGTCATGACAATGACTTGACTTTAAAGTGGGAAAAGTGTCATTTCATGGTGACAGAGGGAGTCGTGCTTGGTCATGTCATCACCTCTAAGGGAATTGAAGTTGACAAAGCCAAAGTTGAAGTCATCAAAAACTTGCCACCTCCCACTAACCTTAAGGGCATCTGTGGTTTTCTAGGCCATGCAGGTTTTTACCGTTGCTTTATAAAGGATTTTTCAAGAATTTCTCACCCTCTTACAGAGCTCCTTGCGAAGGATGCTCCTTTTGTGTTTTCTGACGCTAGCTAGCTAGCTTTTAACAGGTTGAAGGAAGCTTTCATCTCAGCACCTATTATACAACCGTCGGATTGGAACATACACTTTTAGTTGATGTGTGATGCTAATGACCAAGCGGTGGGAGCTGTTTTAGGCCGAAATGAAAGACGAAAAGCTTCATGCAATATACTATGCTAGCAAGACTTTAGATGACTCTCAGAAGAATTACACCACTATGGAGAAGGAATTACTAGCCGTGGTGTACTCTATCGAAAAGTTCAGATCTTATCTTTTGGCATCCAAGGTAATAACGGACCATGTGGCACTAAAATAGTTGTTGAGCAAGAAGGACGCAAAGCCATGCTTGATACGATGGATTCTCCTCCTTCAAGAGTTTGATATAGAAATCTAGGACAAGAAAGGAGCTGAGAATGTAGTAGCGGACCATCTTTCGCGGCTGATTCAAAGGCATGGTGATGACAGCTTACCGATCGATGACTCTTTCACTGGCGAGTAATTATTTGTGACGTCCTCCTCTGAAGCACCTTGGTACATCGACATAGTCAACTATTTGGTGAGCTGCATAATCCTGCATTGGATGGCAACCTATCAGAGAAGGAAGTTCTTACATGATGCCAAGAACTACTTTTGGGATGACCCATACTAGTTCAAAATATGCACCGACAGAATCATCAGAAGATGCATTCCGAAAGAGGAAAACACTTCCATCATGTCACATTGCAACGACCAACCTTGCGAGGGATAGGCAGCAGTCACCAAAACCATATCGAAAATTCTCCAAAGCGGCTTCTATTAGCCCACCATCTTTAGAGACACAAATGAATACATCAGAGCATGCGACAAGTGCCAAAGAACGGGAAACATGACGAAGAAGAATGAGATGCCCTTATAAGGCATTTTAGAGATAGAATTTTTCGACTCTTGAGGCGTTGATTTCATGGGACCCTTCCCATCAAGTGACGGTAACAAGTACATTTTGGTCGCAGTTGATTATGTCTCAAAGTGGGTGGAAGGCATAGCCACCCCCAACAAATGATGCAAGGGTAGTGGCCAAGTTCTTCAAGCATACAATCTTTCCCCCTTTTGGAGTCCCAAGAATGGTTATAAGTGATGGGGAAAGCCACTTTATCGAAAAGAAGTTTGAGACAATGCTTAAGAAGTACAGAGTACATCACAAGATCGGCCTTGCATATCATCCCCAAACGAGTGGCCAAGTGGAAGCATCCAATAGAGAGATCACTAGCATCCTAGAGAAGACAGTGAGTGCATCAAGGAAGGATTGGTCTCAAAAGTTGAGTGACGCACTTTGGGCATACCGCACTGCTTTCAAGACCCATATCGGGATGACTCCTTACAGGTTAGTATATGGAAAAGCATGCCACCTGCCAGTGGAATTGGAACATAGAGCGTAGTGGGCGATAAAGAAAATGAACTTTGACTACTATAGCACCGCCACGAGACGATTCTTAAGCACTTACGCATCCGGAACCTACACCTAAATTCCACCTAGCGGTGTCACGGTCGCTAGGCGTAGTATGGCTCCTAAGTGTCAATTCCAGGCTCTATCCGCAAGTGGACGGTGACAAATTATAGTATAAAAGATGTCATCCCACAGGGATGGTGACAATGTATTTGAATTCTCGGATTATTTTTATATCTCGAAGTGAGATAGCTGTCGGGTTGAAAGGATTGGTTGTGGTATTGTTGTTATTCAATAATAAAAGGAAACTAGGGTTTTAAGGATCACCGCTAAGACCGTCGGAGATCGATGTTGGAATAGGATCCTTACGTTGCATTAGGTTTAGGTGATTAATCTCCTAATTCATACCACTCTTGTGGGTTAGAATTGCGAGGTATTCCGGTGGCTCTCATCGACGCAATGGCAGTAGCCGTCAATTTAGTGATATAGTTCGTCGGTGGATCCCCTCAAGGCACGAGCCGGGCATGGTCACGAGCCTTGGTTGGATCCATAGATTTCCCTATTCAAATCCCTAGGATACCCTTTAAGCTCATCAATTCCACAGAACGTGGGCATGATCTCAATGCGAGTTATCCTAGGGATCTGGTAGGATCGACTGAAATACTCTTATTTATTCCTAATTCAACCTAGAGATCCAGATCTACATCTCCCCCCCTAAGATCTTAGGGCTAACCCATCAACCCTAGAAGAGACTACTCACACATGGCGATTTTCAACGAATAAAAATAAGATTTTTATAGGAGAAAACATCGTAGCGAATTAATCGAATAAGGATTGAATAGATTACGTACCGAAGGTGATGGGAAAAAAAGCCAAGAATAATCCAAAAAGATCCACAGATTCCAAAACGTGAAGAAAAGTAGAGCTCCAAAATTAATTCAATAATCTCCAGAGAAAATTAGGTTTAGATCTAATAACAACTCTCTAATCTCCTTCTCTCCCCAAAAGTACTTCAAAAAACTACAAAAAAATCGACCCCCCATTCGCATAACCCAGATCCACACTTCACTCCCAAGCGCGCATTAGCCTTCATATTCGCCGGCTGAGTCAGTGACTCGGTCGAGCAGGGGCTTGCTCGGTCGGGCTGCTCAGTCGAGTATCCCTCCTGCTACGTTGAGCACGTCAATGAGTCGCACTTCTCAAAAAATTTCCACTCTGTCTGCTTGGCCCGAGTCAGCCTTGCTTGGTCGAGCAACCTCTTGACTCGGTGGCTTTGAGATCTGCTCGGCTCAAGCAGGAGGCTGATTGAGCTTCGGGAATAAGAGCAGCTGCTTGCCTGAGCAGCTGCTCTGCTCGGTCGAGTCGCCTGGGAAAATATTAGCTGATGCTCCTGATAGCTTCTCCTCTCTTCATGCACTCTCCTCCACTCCTCCCATGGATTCCAAAACTCGGCGAACTCCTGTAGAGCTTCGCCAACAGGCTCACTGGCATGTCAGATGTGTCCATATCCAAAATGGGTCCTGAATCGCTCCAAAATCCCTGAAAATCCATAAAACACTACGAAACTCGAATATAACGTTAGAATTGCAATATCGTAGGAAAATATGGGGTTTGGATGCGAATATGATATGAAATGCAATGGAACGATGCTATGAAAAGATGGAAAATATGGACACATCAAAATCCCCCAAGCTTACCTCTTACTCGTCCTCAAGGAAGACAAATACTAGGTACGCCGGGAGAAGAAAAAACAAACGGAAATAAAAAATAAAAATAAAAGCGAGTAGAGATGGATGGAGGGTGCTAAGATTGTTCAATCAGATCTCAAGCCTCAGCAGTATGTCACGATGCTTCAAATGGTAAAAACGCATGCTAATGGTATTTTCAGGTTTTACTAATCATATATCTAGCATGCAATAGAGACAAAAATAGGGATCTTCTAAAATAATGCCATCAACGCATATCAATCTCATGCAATCTATAGAGTCTAGTATAAAAAGAGTTTTCAATGCACTTTTCAATCAATAAATACCAGTGGAACATATAGAAATCACACCAGCATGCAATAAAGAATGGAAATGAATCGTGCTATTCAAATATTCATTTCGAATCATGAAAACTATCCAAAAACTAAAATATTTCGTAAAGTTCAAGCATTATCTAATCTCCCCGTTGTGCACCGTCTCCACTCTATTGGTATACTGAATCATTTGATCAATTGGTTCACCCCTCCAAGCTTAGCTTGAGGCGTCGCATCTAGGAATAGGATATGGAAATTTCTTTGCATTTTCCCAAGTAATTGTGACAGCTTCTAATAAAGAAATATGAAACAATTTTATTTCTTTCTTTTCTTTTTTCTTTTCTTTCACATTTTTTTCCATTTTGTTTAGAAGCTATATATTTTTCTTTTGGGATTTTTGGGAAGTAAGATGCGGTAAGGATAGCTATGGGGGTGAAATCAACTGATATGTTGAGAATCATAAAGATATGCGGAGAAGGAAAATAATGAATCACTCGATTCACTCATCAGTGGTGCACAACGGCTCAATAAGATAATACTCTAACTAAACTCATAATTAGCATGGATATTTTCATTTATCTAGATGAATACTGAAAACACGCAGTAAAAAGCACAATAACATCAAGCATGCAAACAGAAGTGAATGAGATAGTAAACAGATGCTTCAATTGTTCTAATGATGTGTGAACCTAGGTGCATTACCCAACTAAGCACATACTAGATACTATTTCATGCATTTGATTTTCAATTCATAACAGGCATTAGTTTAGAGAGATCAACAAAAGAATATGCACGCATATAGAAAGTAAAACTGAAACTATCCTAAATAGCATGTCATCAAGTAATACGCATCGTGAGTAGCTACTGAGGGCAACGAGAAGTATCATCATACAGAACATCCTTAGCAGAAAAGAAAAAGGGCAGAGAAAAACAAGAAAATGGGAAAAGGGGTGCATGATGGCAAAAAGTGAAAAATGTGATGCTGAACGAGAAAAAAAAATATAAAGTTGGAAAATGGGTGGAAAAGTAAACTAAAAAGCTGAAAAGGAAGAAAAATAAAAAATAAAAATAAAGCGATAGCGCTCATCTCCCAAGCTAAACCCAGCAGTGTCCTCACTGCTGAGAAAACGTTAGTATGCGGGAGATGATGCTAGAAAGGGAGGGTGGGTGGTGGGATAGAAAAACGAATGAAAAATATAACTGTACAGAAGAAAATAAGACGTGATATGATGCAATGCGGAAAAGATGCTGCGTTGTAAGAAATGATGTATAGTAGGTCCTCCCCCAAGCTATGTAAGACCAGGGCCCCAAAAAGATAGATGGGCACAATATAATGTGAGGGAGACCAAAACTGTGTAAGGACAACATCAAGCAGGGGCACCACCCTCTGAAGGTGGTGATGGGTCCTGCTACTGTGGACCAGAAGATGTGGGTGGTGAATATAAGACAAGGGTAGCCGTGAACTGGACTGTGGTGACTGACTCAGGTGTGGAAGAGGCAGGCTCTGCAGAAGCCTGGGATCATGGAGCACTGAGTGGTGATGCGGTCGTCACTGGTGCTGGCCGGGGTGGGGGCGTGGGCTAGGATCACCGGAGGTGGGCCCCGTGTCCTGAGTAGGTCAATAATGGAGACTAGGTCTACCTCGACTCGTGCATGATGTGTGGCTGTCGAGCGGACGAAGGTGTCGAAATCCCGCCTCAGGCAAGAAGTCGAATCCTCCAACGCCGTCAGATGAGAGTCTATGGTGAGAGAGCCGAGGGGAGGACGAGAACCGTGAGACACCACTCTTGTAAAGCGGCCCTGTGGAGATAGTCCACGATGCATGGGCTGGAAGGTCGGAGAAGGTGAGCTCGACGGGATCTCAGCAGTGGCTGAAGATAGAGCAGTCGTCGACAAACAAGTGTGGACAGAAGTCGAGACGCTCTCTGTAAGGCTCGCTGCTACTGGTGATGAAGTGGTGCCAGCGAGGGGAATGTAAGATCCTGAAGAGATGGGAAGTAAAGAAATAAGGTCCCTAAAAGGTGGAAGGGTGGTGGCTGGGTCGTGCTCAGGGAAGTCCAGAGTAGTAGGCGCTGGAGCAGAAAAAATATCGGTGCCCTCAGGCACGGAGACAGAAGAGACATCAATTATGGCCTCGGGGCAAAAGGTGGTGACAGTCCCCGAGGTCTCTATGGTGGTGGAGGTGGTAGAGACAGAGGAGGAAGAAGACGTGCCTCCTGGTGTGGGTGGGTGTATAGGCGGAGCTGGAAGGGCGGCCACAAGGGCTACCAGGTCATGCTCCTTGTACTCGATGGAGCATGGCACCGGGTCATCGACTACTGTCTCGACGGGAGCTCCCGGGGGCTCGAGTACGTGGAGTACTGGAAGTGGGCCGACCTTATCAATCATCCAGCTCTGCTGGACATGTGCAATGTGGGTGAGGTGAGGGGCAGGAAGCACGAGGTGGCGTGTATGGTAGGTAACAACAAGGTATGTCTAGTGAAGGTCTCCATAAGGTCTGATGATATGCATATGCTCAAGCACGCCTAGAATCAAGCGAGTGGGGCCAGGAGGGGTCACTAGGTCATCACGAAGGTGGATATCTAAATCCATGCAAAAATGGTAAAGAATCCACCGCAGCAGATGTCGGTGGAGTAGTGTGTGGTGGCGGTCTGTAGAAGGCGATGACACAACCAGTGGGTTGCGTCAGAGAGCATGAAAGGGCAAAGGGAGCCGTCTGGATGGAAGCGCATCGGTCGAGTCATGCCCATACGACGGGTAAGCTCGGGTAGGGACATGGTCCCGACCTCTGGCCGGCAAAAGATGGTGGTGGTAAGGTGTCTCTATGCGTAGCAAAGTCAGGGATGCACAATGCATGATGCCTTCGCCCGGCTAGGACGGTAGTGGTCCAGACCTGAAATGCGATGCCAAAAAGCTGAAGCATCGAACGTGCCAATGTCGTAGTTTGGGGAGAAGGCGGCTCGGGGCTTGGGGACGGCTGGGAGGTGGAAGTGGTTACGGATCATGACGTGTGTGATCGGGAAGTCGTGATCCAAAAGGTGGAAGGTGATGACATCACCTGCCTGGGTGCGGGTAATGGAGCTCAAAGCCTCCAGGGTTAGGTGAGAGTACGTGGGGGCGAGGACGGCTAGTAGCCGCTCGAAGCAATCGTGTGATAGATCCAATGGACTCCCTACACGAGTCCAAGGGATCGGAGGGTGGGGACGTCTATGAACAGTATGGGGACGAGACGATGCTGTAAGAGCCTGCCGAAGCGCTCGTGGTATGCGTCGTCACAGAAAGTGATGCCGAACATGGCGGCAGAGCGGCAGGAGGGGAGGGTGGTGGTGGAGCAGATGTGGGAATAGGGGTGGTAGTGGGGATAGGGGCTGTGGTAGCTGGGATCTTTGTGGGGTGCGAGGGAGAAGAGTAGGATGCGGATGACGGATCGCTCGCATGCTCCTCCTCAGTGGAGGATAAAGGCTAGGGACGAGCGCGACGTGGCGGTCTAGAAGAGGAGGCGTCAGTGGCCTTCCTCTTCCCACGATGGGGGGTACAAGGGCTCCTCTAGTGCGAACCATCGTGCAAGAGTCAAGGCTGAAACGTCGGTATAAAAAGTAGATAGGGTGAAGAGTGTACCGACAGAGCGATCGCAGTGAAGGTCTCCCCCATGCGAATCCCGAAAGTGTAAACTGACGTAGGCAAAGAGTACCTGAAATAGAAGCAAATAGAACGTCAGTATGTGAAAGTTAAAATAGGGGATATGTGCATCTGCTCGACCGAGCACTAGACTTTCTCGGTCGAGCAATGTAAATGCTGAGAGAGAGTGTTGAGTTGGGGCTGCTCGGTTCGAGCAGATGTGCTGCTCGATCGAGCAGCTCGGCTCGTTCGGAAGTCCTGACCGAACAGATAATATGCTCGGTCAGCTGCGTCGAGCACTATGGGGAGGAGACGAGCTGCTCGGTCGAGCACCATTGGGGATGCCCTAGGGCAGCAGCGACTAGGGGATGGGGGGTTGTGAGATGCGATGAGAAGGAGGGTGTTGGAGGGTGGATTTCAGGGGGGTTTGTGAGGTGGACGGCGCCGCCGGTGTGGGTGGCGCCGCCGGTGGCCGTCGTCGATCAGAAAGGGTGGAAGGGAATGAGGCGGATGGATAGAAGAAAGAGAGAGAGGGGGGAGAGATAGAGAGACTGATCGGAGAGGGAGAGGGGCCGACCGTACAGGTGGCATAGATGGTGACACAGGCGGTGGAGGGGTGAACGGCAACGGGGGAGGGCAGATTGAGTAGGGTAGAGGTGGTGTTCACTCGGGCAGTAGTTTAGGGTAAGAAAATGAGCGCTTTGGGTAAAAAAAATGAAACATGGTAGGTTTAAAACCCAACTCTTTTGGAAGTGGGGCCTGACAAATTAGGATAAATCGACTCGATCGAGCAGCAAAGCTGCTCGGTCGAGTCAGACATGCAATAAAAAAGTTTAGACCACTCCCTCTTATGCTCGATCGAGCATGGTCTGCTCGGTCGAGCAGATCGCTATTCTGACCGAGCAGAGGCTACTCGGGCTGCGTGGACAGAACGTCATTTCTTCCAAGTTTTTACGAGCCTGCGCTACTCGACCGAGCAGGAGGCTGCTTGGTCGAGTCGGTGTCTGCTCGAACCGAGCAAAGGCTGCTCGGGCCGTGTAGACAGAGCGACGTTTTTGAGATTTTCTCTTGTGTCTGCACTGTTCGACCGAGCAGAGTGGCTACTCGGTCGAGCAACCTATATCCCCTTTTTGCTCTTCTCCTTTAGTCTTCTCTTCAAATCTGTTGCTCTCCTCTAGCTTTCTTCCATTTAAAATGTCGATTTGCATGCCCCTTCATGTTCAACCTGTAAAAGGAAGAACCCATCAAATTTTTATGATTTTGTGTTTTAAGAGAAATAAATATCGTTTTTATTTGATTTTCTTATATAGATAAAGTAAAAATAAGAAATTGAAAAAGAAAATCTGAGTCTAAGAGATTGGGTTGCCTACCAATAAGCGCTCATTTTGAGTCATGAGCTCGACTCCCTTTGTTTCATCAATAGTTGTTTGGTGCGCATGAGATTCGTGCATCGTTCTTGCCAATGATACCATGCTGCGGTATCGGCATTCTTCCAATCCAGGCTTTTCCTTTGCGTAACTAATGGCCTCCAGTTCTTCGTGATGCGGAGAACGATCCAAGAGCTCCTCATCCAACACAGGGATATATGCGACGACCGCTTTGTGGTAAATTGGGTCACCGTCGTCGTCGACACTTGTTCTTATCGGGTCCTTCATGACCCCCTCAGAAGTAAAATCTTATATAGCCTCATCTTCTAGGAGCTCCAAATAGCTAGCTCCTTCTTCACGAACATGCTCTCTCATAGGCTTCTACAGCCTGAATTCAGCTTCAATGTTGCCCATGTTCAACGAGAGAGTCCCTTCACGGACATCAATCAAGACACCGGTTGTCGCCATGAAGGGGCATCCAAGTATAAGCTGGGAGCTTCCTCCCTCAGGCATATTCATAATAACAAAATCAACAGGAATGCACAACCCAGGAGGTATCTGCAAAATAATGTCCCTGGAAATACCCATCAGATATGTGATCGAATGATCTGCTAGCTGTATGGACATATTCATCGGCTCCAGCTCGCTCCCAATTTGCAGTCTCTCAAATATGGAAAGCGGCATCAGGCTGATGCTCGCTCCCAAATCAATTAGGGTACGATTAATGGGCATACCTCCGATGGAGCATGGAACATTGAAGCTTCCTGGATCCGGTATCTTCTGGGGGAGATGATTCTTTATAATGGAGGTAGAGTCCTCCATGAGCTTTATCTCTTCGTACTTCCTCTTCCCCGTGATCAGGTCCTTTAAAAATTTGGCATAAATGGGAATCTCCGTGATGGCATCCATGAATGGGATATTGAGCTGGATGCCCTTTAGAAGCTCCGTGAATTTGGAGTATTTCTTCTCCATCTTAGCCAAAGCCAACCTCTTGGATATGGTGGGGGGAGGTCGGCTAACTTTGTTCCTTGCGACATCATTAGGAGACGGCGTCACCATGGGTGTGGTGGAGGGTGAATCTACCTTCTCCTCATTCTTTGTAGGCTCTTCTACAGCCTCTTCTTTATCACCGCCAACGACAGCCTCTTTAGTTATGACTTTCTCCTTGTTCACAACCAAAATCATAACGGGGTCAATTGCCCGTCCTCCTCGTGTGGTAACGGAGACCACAACATTGTCTTGAGCCCTCAGATTCGGCTCCAGTTGCAAAGGAAACCTCCCTTGGTCCTTCAACAGCTGGGACATCTGGCCCCTCAGCTCATCGAGCGATGTAGTTATGTTTTTGAACTGAGCAGAGGTGTCCTGATTAAATCTGGCTTGCCCACTTATAAATGTCTCTAAAGTGCTCTCCAAATTGGACCGAGGCGGAGATTGTGCATAGCCCTACTGAGGTTGGCGATTGAACTGGTAGCCTGGCGGTCGATATGGCCCATCTGGCCTAAACCCACTCTGCTGCTGATCCTGTGGCTGCCCTAGTTGTTGCTGAGGAGAGGGTGGCGGTCTCTGAAATTGTGGAGGTTCCAGACCTCCACTTAGGTTTCTGTAAGAAAAATTCAGATGATTTCTTGCAGCCGGGTGTTGCCTTTGGTTGTGTCCCTCTCCTAGGACATATTGCACAGACTTCGATGATTCAGCACCATCATAATGCACCTCATTGGAAACATAACTGTGCTATCCATATTCCTCTGAAGGATGGTACCAAGAGGTGCCGGTGGTCGTTGGGATGGAGTCCAAAAGTTGTTCAATTGTGCCCACCTGTTTACACAAGGTCTCGATGTGAGAATCAAGATGGCTGGCAGCTTTGACCTCGGGGGTCCTGGTCATAGTGGTTCGTTCTTTGCTCCACTGCTGATTATTTGCCGCCATATGCTCAAGCAAGTCTATGGCTTCTTCAGGAGATTTATCCAGCAAGGCACCTTGTGCGGCAGCATCAATGATCATTTTGGTGCTGGGCTGCAGCCTATTATAAAAGCTTTGAACCAAATCCCATGACTGGATCACGTGATGAGGGCATTGGTGTTGAAGGTCCTTAAACCTTTCCCAGGCTTCGTAAAGAGACTCTTGTGAAAGCTGCTTGAAATTTGAGATAGCCCCCCCGGATCTGCACCATCTTAGAGGGTGGATAGAACTTGTCCACAAAAGCGAGCGCCAATTTCTCCCATGTGGTAAAATGTTTGGGTGGGTGGGTGGGCCCGTAGCCAGTACGATGCTTTATCCCTCAAGATGAATGGGAAAAGCCGTAGCTTGATGGCGTCATCACTCACATCATTCGCCTTGAAAGTGTCACACTTTGCCAGGAAAGTGTCGATGTGGTGGTTGGAATTCTCATGAGGATGCCCGTGGAAGGGATCCTATAGCATTAAATTTATAAGCTTCGTCTTCGGCTCGAAGCTAACTGCCGCCAGTTGCGGTCTCAGGATAGAAGAATTATTCCCAAAAGTAAGCTTCATGTGGTCCCTGATGGACCCGGTGCAAGGTGGGGCAGTGGTATTGTCTGCCATCTGACTAGAGGGAAATTGGTTTCTACTGGAGGCCCTCAAAACCCTTGCTGTTTTCTTGATCTTAGGGTCGAATAATAATTCTTGATTAAATGCCCCGAAGCGAGTGTTCATGCATCAAAATAACTCTGAACAATATCATTAGTAGCACGGTAATAATTAAAAGAATGTAAAGGGTGGTAAGATAAGGGATGATAAGAATTGCTAGCAAACTCTTTAAAACAAAAACAAACTGAGATATACTATTGTCGTCCCCGGTAATGGCGCCAAAAACTTGACGCATTCGAAACCTACACCTAAATTCCACCTAGCAGTGTTACGGTTGCTAGGCGTAGTATGGCTCCTAGGTGTCAATTCCAGACTCTATCCGTAAGCATACGGTGTCAAATTATAGTATAAAAGATGTCGGATCCCACAGAGACGATGATAGTGTATTTAAGTTCTCAGATTATTTTTTTATCTCGAAGTGTGATAGATGTCTGGTTGAAAGGATTGGTTATGTTATTGTTTTTGATTCAATAATAAAAGGAAACTAGGGTTTTAGGGATCACCGCTAAGACCGTCGGAGATCGATGTTGGAATAGGATCCTTACGTTGCATTAGGTTTAGGTGATTAATCTCTCAATTCGTACCAATCTCATGGGTTAGAATTGCGAGATATTCCAATGGCTCTCATCGACACAATGACGGTAGCCGTCAATGTAGTGATATAGTTCGTCGGTGGATCCCCTCAAGGCACGAGCCGGGCATGGTCACGAGCCGGGCATGGTCACGAGCCTTGGTTGGATCCATCGATTTTCCTATTCAAATCCCTAGGACACCCCTTAAGCTCATTAATTCCACAGACCGTGGGCATGATCTCAGTGCGAGTTATCATAGGGATCCGATAGGATCGACCGAAATACTTTCTTTTATTCCTAATTCAACCTAGAGATTCAGATCTACATCTCCCCCCTAAGATCTTAGGGCTAACCCATCAACCCTAGAAGAGACTACTCACACGTGGCGATTTCAACGAATAAAAATACGATTTTTATAGGAGAAAACATCGTAGTGAATTAATCAAATAAGGATTGAATAGCTTATGTACCGAAGGCGAAGGGAAACAAAAGCCAAGAATAATCCAGAAAGATCCACAGATTCTAATACGTGAAGAAAAGTAGAGCTCCAAAATTAATTCAATAATCTCCAAAGAAAATTAGGTTTAGATCTAACAACAACTCTCTAATCTCCTTCTCTCCCCAAAAGTAATTCAAAAAACTACAAAAAATTCGACCCCCTATTTGCACAACCCAGCTCCACACTTCACTCCCAACCGCACTTCAGACGGCCACACAAACTTCTGAAAATAGCCTTCATTGCTACCAACCGAGTCTGTGACTCGGTCGAGCAGGGGCTTGCTCGGTCGGGCTGCTCGGTCGAGCAGCCCTCCTGCTCGGTCGAGCACGTCAGCGAGTCGCACTTCTCCAAAAATTGTCACTCTGTCTGCTCAACCCGAGTCATCCTTGCTCGGTCGAGCAACCAACTGACTCGGTGGCTGTGAGATCTGCTCGGCTCGAGCAGGAGACCGATTGAGCTTCAGGAATAAGAGCTGCTCGACTGAGCACCTTGAGTACTCGGTCCGAGCGGCATGCGTATCTGCTCCCCTTCTTCGTCTTGCATCTACTCGCCCGAGCAGCTGCTCTGCTCGGTCGAGTCGCCTGGGAAAATATTAGCTGAAGCTCCTGATAGCTTCTTCTCTCTTACTGCACTCTCCTCCACTCCTCCCATGGCTCCCAAAACTCGGCGAACTCCTGTAGAGCTTCGCCAACGGGCTCACTGGCATGTCAGATGTGTCCATATCCAAAATGGGTCCTAATCGCTCCAAAATCCCTAAAAATCCATAAAACACTACGAAACTCGAATATAATGTTAGAATTGCAATATCGTAGGAAAATATGGGGTTTGGATGCACATATGATATGAAATGCAATGGAACGATGATATGAAAAGATGGAAAATATGGACACATCAAGCACCAATGAACTTGATGAAATCCGGTGTCACGCCTATGAGAACGTAAGGATGTATACGGAGAGGACAAAGGTCTATCATGACAAGAACATCACGGTGAGGTGCTACGATGTCGGTGACCAAGTGCTCCTCTATAATTCAAGACTACGACTCTTCCCCGGGAAGCTAAAATCGAGGTGGTCCGGCCTCTATAAGATAGTAAGAATATCTCCGGGGGTGCCATAGAACTTGAAGGGAAGAATGATAAGTTCAAAGTGAATAGCCAAAGAGTAAAGCTTATGTAGCAAGAGAGCCGATTGGATAAGAGGAGACATACTTCCTCGAGGAATGCCTCACCACTCATTGAAAATCTTGAGGGAGTCGAACTTATGACTTAAAACAAGCGCTTATCGGGAGGCAACCTGATCTTCTATCTCTTGGCTTTTGTTTTTACTTTTTTCTTTGCTTTTCTTATTCAAAATCAAATAAATACGTATTTGCTTCTATAAAAATACAAAACGTAAAAAGCTGACGAGTTCTTCCTGTTTCAGGTTGAACGATGAGGGGAGCACGCTACACGATGAACTGAAGGCAAGGGAACCAAGAGGGGAGCACAAGAGATCAGCACAAGCTTGGGAGAGAAAAGCTACAGGTGATTCGACCGAGTAGGCCCCTAATCGGTCGAGTAACAATCGGTTGGAGTAATGGCCCAAAACAGAGAGTTGGCAATGGATGGCAATCACCTGTGACTCGACCAAGTAGACCCATACTCGGTCGAGTTATAGTCGGCTGGAGAAATGGCCCGAAACATGGTTCTGGAAGTCTTAAACGACTCGACCAAGTAGCTTCATAATCGGCCGAGTAACAGTCGGAGCTGAAAAGAGCCAAAAACATCACTCGATTTCTAATTCGACTCGACCAAGTAGCTACCATACTCGGTCGAGCTACAGGGAGTGAATTCTAAGCTTAATTTTTAATTTTATCTTTTGTGCTCGACCGAGCAGCTATAAGCTGCTCAGCCTGAGCAGCGATTTAAGTGCATGGCCCACACTTCCAACCCAAACTCTGTTTGACTAAAACCAATCCAACTCAGGCTCAACCCTAAGCCAAATCAATTTCAAAATTTCCCCCAAACTCCGAGCTCCTAACCCTAGCCCGACTCGATGCCGCCTCCGCCACCCATTGTCGTCACTGCTCTACCCAAGCACCATCGACCACCGATCGGTCCGCCTCCTCCGCCTCATCTCTCTCTCTCTCTCTCTCTCTCTCTCTCTCTCTCTCTCTCTCTCTCTCTCTCTCTCTCTCTCTCTCTCTCTCTCCCCCCCCCCCTCCCCTCCCCTCCCCTCTCTCTCCCCTCTCTCTCACATTTACCCCCCTCTCAGCCGTGGGGCTGCCGAAACTTGCCCAGCTTCGACACCTAGCCAGAGCCGCTCCATTGCACGTGCCACCCGAGCACGGCCTGTGCTCGGGCAGCATCCATTTCCCCACCCCCACCTGCTTCACTTCACAGCCATCTCCTCCTCCTCATCCCCATATCCACCCCTACTCGTTCATCTTTCCTATTTTAGAGCTCCAATTCAATTATTATTTTTGAACGCCTGCTGATATCATTTTCCCTTTTTCTTACAGGAACATTATGCTCCTCGAGGATGATTTGGATTGGGGCAGCTTGGGGGATCACATTGGATTCACAGCTTGACTCGTGTACGATTATTCTACACTCGCAGCGACGCTCATGTCGGTACACTCTTTCCAATATTTACTTTACCTGTCGACGTATGTAGTTTGATTGCTTGCACGATGCCCCCACACCGAGTTAGGCCGATGGACACTGACACCGACGCACCCTCCTCTAGGTCGATACGCCGCCCCTATCGTACACGCTCGCCCACACACGAGCCGAACTTTGGCGATTCGTCGAGTCTAGCCCCTTAGCCCATCCCCACTACCACACCTTCCGACCATCTGTATCTCAATGATGCAATATATGATGTCACATTCAGGGATGATGAGCAGGGTGACCAGTTCCTCGCTATGCTCCTCCTCGTTGGACAGGGGGTGGGACTTCTCAGCAATCAGTTGAGCATGGCATTCCAGTCTTTCTAGATCTTATCAGGCGTCAGCGTCTCCCTAGACCCACCACATCATCTGCCCCATTTTTGCTTCCTGCACCCACAGCTGACCCACCGGCCGACACTCTAATCGAGCCTTCTTTTGTCGTCCCTCCTCCTGGTCCCCAGCAGTGGGACCCATCACCAACTCCTGAAGGTGGTGCCAATGTCCGATGTACATATCACATTTTTGCTCCAGTCCCTCCCCCATATATTTAGTACCCATCTGTCAGTATGGGGCCCTAGTCTTACACAGCTTGGGGGAGAACCCATTTTGCATTTTGCATATCTCCATCATCATGCACTTGTATATACTCATTTTGCATATGTCCATATAGCATTTGCATCATATAATACTTTGCATCATCTTGCATGCTTATTCATATTTTGCATTTCTTGCATCACTCTATGCATATGCATCTGCACTTTTTCTTTTATTTGCACAGTTTTATTTTTCATTTTTTTATCTTTCTTATCCACCCATCCACCCTGGTCTCATTTCCTGACATACCAGCGCGTTCTTAGCAGCGAGGACACTACTGTGTTTAGCTTGGGGTATGAGTGCTATCACTTTTTATTTTCATTATATATATATTTTATTTTATTTTATGCCTTTTTACTTTTATTTTCCACCCATTTTGTTCACCTTTTTCTTTTTCTCATTTAGCATCGCGTTTTCCATATTTTACCATGCTCGCATGCTTGTTTTTATTTCTTTACTTTCTCCGTCTTTCTTTTCCCCTTTTGCTAGATATGTTCCACATGATGATATCACTTATAGCCTTTTAGTATGCTATTGCTATGCTTATTACTTTTGCCATGCTAGTTAGAGTATTTCGGTCTTTTGCTACATGTATGCTTGCATATATATTCTTTTGCCGATTTCTCTATATGAATGCATGAAATAAATTGAAACTGAATATATGCAGTAGTATCCAGTATATGCTTGTTGGAAATGCACCAAGCTTCACGCATCATTAGAATATCTAAAGCATTTGCTTGTTGTCGTATTTCACTTCTTACCGCACGCCTGCTATGATTGTATGCTTTACGGCATGTCTTCATTATTTATCGAAATGAATGAAAATATTCATGCCTGCTTATGAGTTTAGTTAGAGTATTATCTTATTGAACCATTGTGCACATATTATGAGTGAACCGAGTGTTATATCATTTTCTTCTCCACATATCTTTATAAATCTCTACATGTCATTTGGTTTCACCCCCTACAGCTACAAATACCGCATCTGCTTCCCAAAAACCCCAAAAGAAAAGTTAGCATCCAAAAAGCCAATATAGGAGCCAAAATCAATATGTATATTCTATTGCTCGACTTAAAAAAGAGAGAGAAAAGACAAGACAAGAAAAATCATTTCTTATATCCTATTTGCATGGAGCTACACATATACTTGGGAAAAAGCCAAAAATTCTATATTTCTATTCCTGAGATGCGACGCCTCTAGCTAAGCTTAGGGGTGAACCATTTGACCACATGAGTGAGTATGACATTAGAGTGGAGTTGTGCACAATTGGGAATGTTTGATAATGCTTAAACTTTATGAAAATCGCGAGCTATAGAGATTTTTCATAAGTTGAGATGAAAATATGAATGTCAAGATCCTTTCAATTCTTGTTTGCATGCCTGATTTGAATCTTATATGCTTCGGTTATGTCTATTGATTGAAAAGTGCATCGCCAACATTTTTTATTCTCGACTCTATGAATTGCATGATGTTGATATGAATTGACTGCATGAATATTGAGAATTCCCTTTCTTTGATCTTAAATGCTTGCAAGTATTATATTAATCGAAAGATACGAAATTCGATGTGATTTAGTTCGAAGCATCGTGATATGTAGCTAAGGCTTGAGATCTGACCGAATAATCTAGCGCTCCCCTCCATCTTCTATTCCTTTTTCTATTTCTTATTTTTATCGCCCGGTGAGCCTAGTATTCGTCTTCCTCGAGGACGAGTAAGAGGTAAGCTTAGAGGATTTTGATGTGTCTATATTTTCCATGTTTTTACCACATCATTTCATCTCATTTCATATCATATTCACCTCTGAAATCCATATTTTTTTATATTAATGCGCTCCTAACGCCATATCCTAGTTTTGCATAGATTTGTGGATTTTCAGGGATTTTGGAGCGAATTGGAGTTGATTCGGGATATGGACACATCCAGCGTGTTTAGGACGTCATTGGCAAGGCTCCATGGGAGTTTGCCACAGTTTAGAAGAAGATCGGAGGAGAAGAGGATTTGCAAGAGAGAGAAATCATCAAAAAGCCCTCAGCCCAGTCAGCTTCCCAGATGACTCGGGCCGAGTAGCTTACAGCTACTCGACCGAGCTGACACGCGGATACAACACAAAAAATGGATACGCCCACTCGACCGAGTAGTTAGGTGACTCGACCCGAGTCGACCCAATACAGAACGCAGATTCGAGCTTCTCCCCAAGACCCTATTACTCGACCGAGTAGGTCACCTACTCGACCGAGTAGGTCACCTACTCGACCCGAGTAGCTTAAAGACATAGCAGCGTTTTGGAGGCAAGTTCAGACCACCTGTTACTCGACCGAGTAGGGGCTACTCGACCGAGTAGCCCTATCAGCCACAAGCAAACAGAAGCAGCGAACCACGGCCAACGAGTCGACTCGACCGAGCAGCCACCTGCTCGGTCGAGTAGCCGACACGCCCAAGCAACATATGTGCCCAACTTTCCAGATTTCTGAGAATTATTTGGGGGATCCCTACCCCTTGTATATAAGCAAAATTCATTTAATATTTTCGGGGGATGTAGAGTTTTATCCAGAGTTTAGATTTTAATTAGAGCTTTTAGATCTAGGTTTGAGATTTGAGCCATCGTTAATTGTAGGAGACAAAAGACTTGCTTTTTATTATTCTATTGCTTTGGAATCTATTGAATCTTAATTCTCTTTGATTTTCTATCGCCTTACATCACGTTTGGTACGTATTCTAATCTTTTATATGATTTTAATTGTTATGATGAATTCAATTGCAAAAATCGCATCTTTCTTTGTCTTTCTTTCCATGCTTGAGTAGTCCTATCTAGGATCTTAGGAAAAAGATGCAAAGTTAGGATTTTTAGGTGGCGTTGGATATAAAAGGGGAGTGTTTTGGTTGAACTAACAAAATCCTTAGGTGTCACGCCCCGCTTCCCAAAACTACAGAGGCGAAGCGTGACTAAGGCCCGCTTAGGCCGGAGCTGTGAAGCTCGGACCCAATAAGTGTCTGTGTGGTACTCCAAGATGAAGGAACAGGTCCCTGCAAGTTAGTACGGAACAACAAAAGTACTAAAAGAGATGCATTCATTTTATTTAACAGATATCCAGAACAGTACGGGGAGTCTAAACAAAAGCCAACACTGCTACAAACAGCTGAAAGTAAACTAATGGTGCAAGCACCCAACCTAGACAGAAAGTAAACGGTGCTACGCACCCAACTAAATAGCAATGAAACCTCTGAATCAGCAACGTGAAGATCTCTAGCTCTGACCCTCCTCGGGCACGTACTCAGGATCGACGTCCATCGACTCTACGTCCTCTGGTAGCTCCACCTCGTCAACGTACTCTGGCTCCACACCTGACGTACATCACCCAAAAGAAAGGAACTGTACGTCATGTAAAGTCTACAAAAAGGGTTAGACTCTACTGCAAGTGTACTGAACTATTAAACAATGGTTTACTGGTTGATTAACATGCTGGGTTATAACAGAGTGACGAAAGAAAGTAGACACAACAGGAAAGTAAAGCGTAGCAAGCAGTAGTCGTAGCGTGTGCTACCGACTACGGGACTAACCTAAACGGGTCGTGACAAGGTGTGACAAGACAAGCAAGACAGGACAGGACAAGACAAGACAAGACACGTGTGACTCGAAGGGTTCACGCCTTACGGTTCGAGGGGGATCAGACCCTCTTACCGTGTGCACGCTCAACCCTATCCCAACCCAAGTGCACAAGACATATCCATACAAGGGATCACTCAGAGAGTGCCCTATTGCCCGCAAGCTGTGTATCAGTACAAGGGATCACTCGGAGAGTGCCCTATTGCCCGCAAGCTGTGTCTCAGTACAAGGGATCACTCGGAGAGTGCCCGATTGCTCGTAAGCTATACAAAACAAGACACGACGTGACATGATAGGAATGGTTCTTCTAGGGGGTCCACATGCACGTACACACAAGATAACCCTACGTTGTCAAAAGTTGTTGTTTGAGCTTAGACTTCGTCATCAAGTCTAAGCCATCAAGGGGCGTTCCGGACGCTATCATTTCACGTCCGGTTCTATTTGTTCACAGTTTAATAGTTCTAACTATCTAAGGCCTAGGCACGGCCGAAAGAGCAAGTGAGTACACTTGCCTGCGGTGGCGAGTGTGTCGTCCGTCCGGGGCGTCTCGTCCAGGTGTTGCGTCCGCGGTAGTCCGTCTGAAATAGGGCACGGCGACGGTGTCAAGTCGCGTTTTTCAATAAGTCCTATTTAGGGTTTGTTTCCAGATTGTCGGGACTACCCTATTCGTCATAGTCACATTTTTGGTGTTTCGTTCAACCTAGATCGACTACTACCTTATGTGCACAGAAAATTGTCCGATTGTCGATCTTTCTACGGTGAGCAGCGTTTTACAAGTACTGAAAGTAAATTTAGTTCAAGTTGTCAAATTTTAGTTTAGGGTTTGATTTTTCTTTGGTGTGGGTTCGCTACAAGTTCGGGGGACCAACATCTCTGGTGTTTGATGTAGGATGGGCGTAGCATCTGAACAGCAGGAGATCTGCGTCGTCTACGGTGTCTCGGCTACGTGTAGCTTAGTGAGACTCGTCCGGGCAGCGAACGAGGTGCGGGCAGCGAGCACGATCAGTCCGACGGCAAAAACAGTGAGCAAAGTAACGTCTGGGAGACGTCTAGTGGCTCCGGAAAGCACGGACATCGAGACGAGCCCGGTAGCGGCCCGTAGAAGATGTCAGCGGCGTCAAGGGGGTCTCGAACAGCGAGTAGGGAGTAGCAAAGGCCACGGGGCCAAAACAGCGACTAAGGAGGACGAGGACAACGATAGGGGACGTCGCGCGAGTGACAACTCATAGAAGAACAGCCGGCGGCTGTTCGGCAGGCTCGCGCGGGGAAAACGACGGGGCGGGGGAGTTTTTGCCAGAGCGACTTGCCGGCGACTGGGGGTGTCGTGGGGGGCCTCCGGCGATGGAGACCATCGAGCGATGGTGGAAAAATACAGCAGTTGCTGCTGCCGTTCGCAGCAGCGACCAAAGTCGCTGGAGGAGGGCTCCGGCGGCCTGCACGCTCCTCCAGCGGCCACAGAGGGTCTCGATGGCGGCTTGGGGACCTCCGACGACGACCGTGCGGCAATCGGGAACGCGGTGATGGTTGAAAAATGCAGCAGCAGCTCGGGCTACTGCTGCCGCTGCCGTTCGTGGGGAGAACGGCCGGTTTTCTTTGGCGGTTGCCGGCGAGTCTGCAGCGGTCACGCTGGCCGCCGGCGGGCTGAAGGCTGGGTCTGGCCGTCGGAAGGAGAGGGGCAACTACGAGGCTAGGGCTTTGCGAGAGAGAGCGAGAGAAGAGTTAATATCGGGGTTTATTTTGTGTTGTTGGCGGCTGAGAAAATAAGCCCAAAGTTTGTTCACGTGAAAAAATTAGGGTTAGGTAGGGTTTTAATAATAATACTCTTGCTAATGAACTATAGGGTTTTAGATAATTGCGGGAGAGAGATAGTGATAGGGGGTGTACAATTTGGGGAAAGTCTAGGAAACAATAGAGGGTGATTATTTGGAAATATACGTATGAGCTAATCAAGGGATTTAAATCAGATTTGATATCAATTTTGAAATTGAAATTAATTTGGGGAAGATCGACGGTTGAAATTTAATCGGGGAATAACTCTCGCTACGGGCGTCGAAAAATTAATCCGAAAATATCGGGACGATCATGGAGACGAGACGGACGGAACTACAAAGTCTGATCGTGCGTCATGCCTACCAATAATTTACGTAAAATCAGAAACTGTGTTTTAAGACAAAAGACTAAAACGCCCTTATCATTCCAAGTCGTTTTGCGAGAAAACGAGCCATGAAATGATGTTCCTAAAAATTACTATAAAATTCTACACTCCCATACGATCACAACGGCATATCACATCGCATATTTCAGAGTTCAGAAAGTACCAAATAAAATACGTGCACGACAAAACACGTGCACGCAGGAAATCCATAAGGTCGGAAAGCGACCATTACATTCTACCCCACTAAAATAAAGATTCCGTCCTCGGAATCAACAACACTAGTCAGCAAACCAGAATGGAAATCGCTCCATCATCTCCTCCTCGCGCTCCCTAGTGGACTCTCCAGGTGATCCGTGACGCCACATCACTCTCACCAGGTCGACTATCTTATTCCTCAATTGCTTCTGTCGATGGTCCAAAATCTGCACAGGCTGCTGGTCATATGTCAGGTCTGGACGAACCGTAATCTCTGAGAAATCAACCGTGTGCGACGGATCACTGACGTACCGACGTAACTGAGATACGTGGAAAACGTCGTGAACTCCCTCCAAAGATGGTGGTAAAGCAAGGCGGTAGGCCACTGCTCCCACACGATCCAGCACATCGAAAGGTCCAATATACCTCGGACTCAGCATTCCCTTCTTCCCGAAACGAATGACTCCGCGGTTCGGAGAAATCTTCAGGAAGACGTGATCTCCAGGCTGGAACTCTAAAGGTCTCCTCTTGGCATCTGCCCAATGCTTGAAGCGATCCTGCGCACCTCTGAGCTTCTCCCTGATGTCTCTCATGACATCCACAGCTTCCACTATCGTCTCCGGACCCAATAGCTCCCGATCTCCGATGTCATCCCAGCTCAGTGGCGATCGACATTTTATCCCATATAAGGCAGCAAACGGCACCATGCCAATGCTCGCCTGGTAGCTGTTGTTATAAGAAAACCCCACCAAGTGAAGATGGTCCTCCCAAGATCCCTTCAAGTCGAGCATACAAGCTTGCAGTATATCCTTCAGAATCTGAATAGTCTCTTGGACTGGCCATCGGTCTGCGGGTGGTATGCCGTGCTGAAACTCAGACTCGTACCCAAATTCTCCTGCAGACTTCTCCAGAACTGAGATGTGAACCTCGAGTCTCTGTTAGACATGATGTTCACGGGGACTCCATGTAAGCGTACAATCTTCTGCACATACACGGTCTGCCTCATGGCGAACTATGAGCCTCGCTCAACTGCTCCTCTCGAATATCACCTGCAGGTACGCAGAGCCTACTACCGTACCGCAGCGAACCATCCTCATGAATCATGAACTCCGTCCGTAGTCCAGCTTCAACCTGCCTCCTGATCCTCGGTGCAAAAAAAATCACCGCTGCCAGATCCAGATCGTGCGTCGGGTAATTCTTCTCATGAGCCCGCAACTGATGAGAAGCGTACGCGACCATGTCACCATGCTGATGCAAGACACATCCAAGGCCCTTCCCTGATGCATCACAAAATACCTCGAAGCCTCCGTTCCGATCCGGTACTACCAAAATCGGTGCTATGGTCAATCTAGCCTTCAAGATACTGAAGGCATCCTCACAAGCTTCTGACCAATGAAACTCCACGTCCTTCCTCGTCAGCTTCATCATCGGCCCTGCATTCCTCGAGAACTCGAACTTAAGATGGTCCGGAATCCTGAACACCACGCTATTACTGTGGCATTCGATCTACGCATGGAAGTCTCCCAGCCAATCGATGCCAAGAATGACATCGAAATGCGGTAGGTCGTGGACAATGAATTCTAATAGTTCATGTCCACAGACCACCAAGGGAATCGATCGACAATCCAGATTCACTGTCACTACTCCGTTCCTTACGGTGATATCCCAACACTTTAGAAGTGTATGGGTGGGAATGGAGTGCCTTGTTACAAATCTCCGAGATAAGATGCACATGGATGCACCAGAGTCGAACAAGGCCAAGGCCAGTTGTGACGACATTAGAATGGTGCCTCAGGTATAAAAGAACTACAGCCAACCCACTACCCAACAATTAGCAAGGACAAACTCATAAACAAGCAAAACAATCTAACTATAAAAGAAAAGACCAGATCTCAAAAGAATATACATGCTATAACACCATCCAAGTCTTCAGCCTCGCCGGCTGTCATGGTATACGTCGGCCTCCGGAGTTGCATTGCCTACCGAAACATCTGCTCCTGCAGGACCAAGGGTCCACGGACATCAGTTCCTCTCTGAACTGGGGCAGGCACCCTACTTGGCTTTGGAACTGGCGCTCCGCCTTTCACATGGAGATGCCTCGGGCAATCTCTAGCGACGTGTGTGGCAGCTCCACATGCCAGACACAATCCCAGCTTCTTCCTGCAAGCGTTCTGCCGATGTCCTAGCTTGCCACAGTAATGACACAGTCCCTTGCTCTGACTTTGTGCAGGTGCTCCAGACCTCTTGAAAGATGTCGACTGAGCGGGTCCCACTGCAGTCCTAGTTGTTGGCCTGAACTGCTCCACTTGTCGGTTCCCTCGCAGCGGTGGTGGCGATGCAGTCGGAGGAGCCTGGGCAGCACTGGCAATCTGATGCGCCTGATCAACCAACCGATATTGAATGTCAAACATCTCCCTCATAACGCCCAGTAATTGGCGAAGATCATCACCTCGACCATCCACTGTCCCGTCAGCTGAAGGTCCATCTCGAGCTTCACGTCCTCCCACCATCCTAACGACAGGAAAAACACAACTTAGACTCGCATACATTACTAGATAATACTAAAAGAATGTTAATACTTCTATCGTTCCTTTTGCAGAAAAGGACCTGCTTGGGCCACCACTAAAACCTGTCACGCCCCGCTTCCCAAAACTACGGAGGCGAAGCGTGACTAAGGCCTGCTTAGGCCGGAGCTGTGAAGCTTGGACCCAATAAGCGTCTGTGTGGTACTCCAAGACGAAGGAACAGGTCCCTGCAAGTTAGTACGGAACAATAAAAGTACTAAAAGAGATGCATTCATTTTATTCAACAGATATCTAGAACAGTACGGTGAGTCTAAACAAAAGCCAACACGGCTACAAACAGCTGAAAGTAAACTAATGGTGAAAGCACCCAACCTAGACAGAAAGTAAACGGTGCTGTAGTGAAACCTCTGAATCAGCAACATGAAGATCTCTAGCTCTGGCCCTCCTCAGGCACGTACTCAGGATCGACGTCCTCCGACTCTATGTCCTCTGGTAGCTCCGCCTCGTCAATGTACTCTGGCTCCACACCTGACGTACAACACCCAAAAGGAAGGAACTGTACGTCAGGTAAAGTCTACAAAAAGGGTTAGACTCTACTGCAAGTGTACTGAACTATTAAACAATGGTTTACTGGTTGATTAACATGCTGGGTTATAACAGAGTGACGAAAGAAAGTAGACGCGGCAGGAAAGTAAAGAGTAGCAAGCAGTAGTCGTAGCGTGTGCTACCGACTATGGGACTAACCTAAACGGGTCGTGACAAGGTGTGACAAGACAAACAAGACAGGACAGGACAAGACAAGACAAGACACGTGTGACTCAAAGGGTTCACGCCTTACGGTTCGAGGGGGATCAGACCCTCTTACCGTGTGCACGCTCAACCCTACCCCAACCCAAGTGCACAAGACATATCCGTACAAGGGATCAGTCGGAGAGTGCCCTATTGTCCGCAAGCTGTGTATCAGTACAAGGGATCACTCGGAGAGTGCCCTATTGCCTGCAAGCTGTGTATCAGTACAAGGGATCACTCGAAGAGTGCCCTATTGCCCGCAAGCTGTGTATCAGTACAAGGGATCACTCGGAGAGTGTCCTATTGCCTGCAAGCTGTGTATCAGTACAAGGGATCACTCGGAGAGTGACCTATTACCCGCAAGCTGTGCAAAATAAGACACGACGTGACATGACAGGAATGGTTCCTCTAGGGGGTCCACACGCACGCACACACAAGATAACCCTACGGTGTCAAAAGTTGTTGTTTGATCTTAGACTTCGTTGTCAAGTCTAAGCCGTCAAGGGGCATCCCGGACGCTATCATTTCACGTCCGATTCTATTTGTTCACAGTTTAATAGTTCTAACTGTCTAAGGCCTAGGCACGGTCGAAAGAGCAAGTGAGTACACTTGCCTGCGGTAGCGAGTGTGTCGTCCGTCCGGGGCGTCTCGTCCAGGTGTCATGTCCACGGTAGTCCGTCTGAAATAGGGCACGGTGACGGTATCAAGTCGCGTTTTTCAATAAGTCCTATTTGGGGTTTGTTTCTAGATTGTCGGGTGGTCGGCCCCGGATATACACCCAGAGAGCGATTGTAGTTTTACCGCAAGCACACGGTCAAGTGGTGAGCGAGTATCGAACACGAGGAGGTGGTGTTGGTTCCATTCTATCCTAGGTTGGCTCGACTATGAATGTTTTATTGGTGGAGATTGAAGGGAATTGGCAGTCCCTTAAGGCACAAAAACTCTATGCCCGTCCTAAGTCGGACGGAACATAGACACAAAAACAATAGCACCGGAAGAAAAACTTATGTTAACTAATTAACATGCAGTTAAAAACAATTTTTTAATTTAGCCCTAAGGTCTAAGACCCTTAGCCAAGATCTATGCCGACTTGGGATGGATCTGACCATCCCAAGAAGGATCTAGCCTACTGCGATTAAATTAAACTAATGCTAATAAAATACTTTAACCACATACCCGGAATCTTAGCCCTGGGGCAGGCGAGATGTTTCGCGCCGTCTTCCGAGCTGCTCCCGTCCCACTCCGAGCCGCTCCTTGAACCGCTCCCCGAACCGCTCCTCGAACCGCTCCGCATCCCGAGGCGATCAATCCCCGTGCCGCCGAGCCAACCACGCGCCGAAGAAAGTTTCACGCGAGTGAAACCTCCGCCTAGATTTCGGATCCAGAATCCGAACTCCTTTGCGGCTTTGCTAGAGCCCACAGGAGTAAGGCAGAAATAATAGGGAGAGGAGAAATATTAATTTAAGCTTAGGTCCGAGCGTGCTCCAACATTTACGAGAGCCACTCAGATCTAGAGCTTGGGACGAGTTTTGAGGAAGGGGGGAGACCCCTATTTATATAGGCGGTGGACTCTCCCCTTTTCTCAAAATCCGATGTGGGACTATTTAATGGGTTAATTAAAATCAAGTTAGTTTGCACTTCACAAAGTGCAAACTTCCGTGAATTTTAACTCACTCACCGTTGAGCTTCAAGATTGATACAACCTATCAATACGACGAGCGTTCAACGGTGAACGCATAGGAAAAAACCGTTCGTCAATCGGAGTTCGTTTGACACTCCAATTGAGTGCTCAAAGTTCAGCCCAAGGCTAGTTTTTCGTAAAACCTGAGCCGTCAAAAACTGCCCATTAAACCTAGGGTTCCACACCCAAAGGTGGGACCCAAAAAGCCTGCCCAGGCATGGACCTGGGTGCAGCCCAGACCTGGACCTGGGCACAGCCCAGGCCAGGCCTGGGCGCTGCCCAGGCGCCAGGCCTGGCGCCCAGGGCGCCTGGGCCGCCTGGGCCCAGCGCCCAGGGGCCCAGGCAGGCGACTGGGCCCAGGCACCCAGGCGAGCCCGCCTGGGCCTGCGCCTGGGTGCCTGGGTGCCCAGGCCCTTGTTTGGGCCTGGCGCCCAGGTCTGGGCAGCCTGGGTCTGGTCAGCAGGTCAGACCAGGTCCAGACTGGGCTAGTCTGGCCTGATCTGTCCTTTTGGGCTGTTTTGGGCATTTCTTGAGCATCTGGTGTCCGATTTGGACGCCGTTTGAACCTGGGTCTAGACCGGGACATTCCCGTCTTACCCGTGAACTTTTTCTTGTGTTTATTTTATTAAATATTGTATTAAACAATTTAATACACATTTAATCGCTTTCGCATCAAATGCAAAATAGTCCTTATCTAGGCTTAAATTAACATATTGCATCAAATGCAATTATTCCATCCCTTGCATCAAAAATGCAAAATATTCTCCCTAACTAATTTCTACCTATTACTAGACGAAGGTCGCACTCTTTGTGTGACCCTACGGCCTGACCCTACTACAGGTTGGGCTCGAAGCCCTAAACGACAAAGACCACGAGCAGTGGCTGCCGTCCCTGTTTCAGCATCATCATAATGTGGTTAGCTCATCAACATGAGAATTGTCGGGACCACCCTTACCGTGTCTGTGATGATTTCTGCAGTTATAGTCTCTTCGTCTAAACTGTGTCGTGTAGATCAAGTCTGGGGTACGGTCAAACTGTCAACCCCAATAACTTGACTCCAGTTAGTTTCGATCAATCTTTAGTCAATAAATGTTGGACTTCTTCCAACATACTCTGCGCAGAGTTTTTACTAAAGACCGAACTAACTCTACGACACTAACTCCCATTGACCGGGAGAGACGAATCCTCTCTTGGTCATTACTCGCCTCGTACGTTTCAAGTGACACTTAATCAAAAGACCTTTCGATAGGCCTTGCCTCGAAGCTAGGTCAGTTGATCTAAGTGGCACAGTTCACGCACAGGTCTGTCAAAATGACCTCAAGTCAAAAGACCAACTAGCCTATCATCACTCAGAGTTATCATTGACAGATTGGTCAATATAACCATATGATAACTCTATTGGATCGTTCAGTGAACTCATTCTAATAAGCACATATGCCTCGTCTTCGACTTCGCCAAGTCAAGCGATCATGAGATCATCGCCACCGCTAAACGGTGAAGACTAAGACACAATGGTCTATCCGATGTTTCGATATCCTTGTCTTGAAACATCTACGACCACGAACCATTTTAGACTTATGCTACAGACGGTCAAACGTTTCTCCATGATCGAGATACTCATCTCGATACCCGTTTGACCTTGTATAAAGTCTCAGGACTTTACCTCAGTTGATATCTAATGTTAACTACATTACAATATAACTTAGATAAATTATTACCAAACAGCTTACTGTTATTTTGAACAAGATGTTTGTGCTATTCACACAGGGATAAATGGCCTCGAGGGCATCATATTCCTACATCTCCCACTTGCACTCAGGCCCATTTATCTCGATATCTAATATCGTTTTTACACATAAGTTTTCCTGACTTCATGTGATAGAGCCTTCATGGGTGGATCTGCCAAAACCGTCTACACTATAGACTTAAGGGGTTTTTATGTTTATATTAGACCACCTTTTGAATCTTATTCAAATAATTCACTTGGTCTATCGGAATCTATAATATTTTATTTCCCTGGATCTTATCCAGTTCATCGTACCTTACGATAATAATTTTAAATTAGTTACTGGTCATTTCAAATGGTTCATATCTATTTCTGATAAAGTATCAAACTCTTTGATTACTTAATCAAAATATATGTTCCATCCCTTTGATGCCTCGCATGTAATTTACACGCTCCCACTGACCTTGAAAACTCTCTGGCTAATTCATATAAGTTGGTCTGTCTAAATCATATTTAGAAAAACAAACTTATAAGTGAATGCTCCAATTTTCATGGTCAACTTAAGCGTTTTACATCGGCTTTGGTCCGAGTAGATCTGTACACATCTGTTGGCGAAACCGGTTTCATCATAATTCGTTTTATAGGAATTAGGATGAAAACCGTTCTCGAACCAACAAGATTGTACTTCACTATTTTCTTTCTGCACCAACCTTTCAACTTAAAGATTTACTTGCAGAAAGTGAGGAAACATTTTCCTTGGGCACGTAAACTAAATTCTCAAATTTGTTTACGCACACGGACCTATTCTGATTACATCAAGTTTTAAATCGGAGTTACTACTCTGAATTTCATCCCGGAAGTTGACTAAGTCATCATCAGTTATGATGTCTTAACTCGACTTTTTGTCTCACGAAATTCGAGTAAATATACAACTTCCTCGTGATTGATTTAATGAATATCTTATTGATAATGTTCTCATAGAACTTTATCAAAACCTAGGCATTACTATCTGGGACTTAACCTAGAGGGAGGACTTAACTCAGAGTCACTTACAATGGATCACACTAAATCTAATTAAGTGTGATTCATACCTTTTAACACACCGATGTGTTAACAGACTTGATCTGAGAGAAAATCACATTTTCTTTTAATTACACAAGATTTTATTTATCTAAGTATTTGACCATTCGATCTAATCGAATCAGTTTAAATACTTTAGTCATTTCGTTCTTTATTTTATCACACTTGTGTTTCATCAAGAACACGTGTCTTAATAAAATATACGAATAACTTATTTTGGTTAATCTAGACTCGGGTACATCAGTATGTACTAGACTGAGTTCGACAACTCATTCTCCCACTGTCTCACAGATGGGTTTCAGCCATTGTATCTAAGAGGCTAAGACTCACAAGTGTCCGTAGACTTCATAATACGAGAGGTCAGACCCCTCTTTATGTGACTTGTGAAGCTTAATCTCTTGATACGGCCTAGTCTAATTTTACCATATAAGTTTGCTACTATCTTGTGTATTTATATATTAACATTTAATATATATATAGTTATTTACAAATTACTTAATACAAAACATTACTTCAGAAGCAATGTGACGACATTCGTCAAAATGTGTTAAACGTCTTTTGTATAACAATTTATTCTGAAATCGTGACATCAAAATATGTCACATTTTCATTTCCTCCTACTTATGCCTTTACTAATGATAAATTAAACTATTTAACTCGATTGACTTTCCGGAGTGCCTTCTTCCTTTTCTAAATCACATTTAGATATCAACATAAATAAATAGCTATGCAAGCAACTTATGTATCCAAACGCTTGAGCTTTGCAATCTTGAGTGTAGCTCAAGAAGTTGCTTGTCTCAAGATCCGGTTGGGATACATAGTCTTGCACCGCTCATGCACTCGTATTCGACTTAAACGGTTTAATCGAATTCTCAAACTTTGCGGATCAAAATTGTTTGTCCATACAACCTTGAGGGTAGCTCGACAAGTTGTAGGGAGAAACATACTTTGAATGTCCTATATGTTCAAGATGCCTCATATAGAGACGAGTGACATGTAGCGCGAATTTATTTGTTGGACGCAGAACTTAATGAAATCATATTTCTTAAGTCTGTTCTTTAGAAGGTCATTTACTGTCAACGAGAATATAGTTTAATTCTATCAATTAGAATTTAACCTGATATTCAATTAATCAACCTATTTAACCAGTTAACTAATTCCAATATTATATATTCGGATTCCTTCGGTAAACATAGTCTTGCCCTAGTTTTAGCATATGTTCAATATTAAATATAGGTAGATTGGCTTTTATCTATCTATATCCTCCCACTATATTTACGATCGTTTTAAAGCTTAATAACGAACGATTTAATCGAATTAAAATTAATGGGTAAGAGTTCCAACCACCTTGAGTCTAAACAACCTTGAGTGTAGCTCAACAAGTTGATTGACTCTGCGATTGGAAGATGACTCTTCATCGATCATATCGGATATGACTCTCTTATTCGGTTTTTGCCCCTAGCCATTTGTGATCATGAGTGTGCTCATCCAAATCACAATGTCTAGTCTAGTCGGACCCTTGTTTTCGTGTCTAGCCTGACTTGCCCCGCAGCTCGGTGTATGCACGACATGTTGGTTTGGGTCAGGTCTTAGACTACATCTTATGTATTGAGAGAGTTGGCTTCTATAAGGTTGCCATGTTACAGCTTGAGTGTATCTCAACAACTATAACACGGGTCCTATAGTTGCCAACCCCTAAAACAAGGAGGGCTACGGCTAATCTTGAAAAAGATCATTAACGTATTTGACTTAGATATAGTCCAGGGTGTCATACAATCATGATTCGCGACATTTGCGGTCCAGCGGAACACAGCCAGGGAATTGACTAAGTCAGGATCACTACCCCTTGGACTAGCAAGGGTTGACCCATAACTCTTAGCCAAGCACATTGACTGGATCATGGTCCATTGAATGAAGCTTGTCATTTTCATATGCGTGCCATAGACTAAACAGCTTTTATTAACAACTAATTAATCCTATCAACTAGTTGCATCCTTAAATTCAAAATTTTAGGATTTGTTTAATATCTTTTATTAAGTCCTTATCAACTATAAGGTTCACGTGCTATCCTAATCATTATTAGGATTTTAATAAATTTTATTAACAACGCTAAAAGCGAAGTCCTTTAATGAAAATTAATTATAACAATTAGATTTAAAAAATTCATTAAAAGGACTACCCTAATCAGGAATTAGGTCTTATATTGTTGTTAATGATTTATTAAAACATAGCATGTCATTAAAATTCAATTAATAAATTTTAATCATTTTTAATGGCTAACCTAAAAGGTTGTCTTATGTTATCAAATAAGGGACAAGATTAACAAGCCATTAAAATAAAACTACACTAATTTTATCAGCATAAAATGAAAGTGTATATCTATTTAACAATTAAATAAACTAATGTTTATCACATAAACAATTTTTAGCATGCATACATAAATTTAACATTTAAATTTAAAATATGATTTTAAAATATTTTATTTTTATCTCATAAAAACTTAATTTTAAAATCACAAATTTGCATGCTACTTAAAAATTTATCGCATAAAAATTTTAATCTTTAAAATCAGTTTTAAAATTATCTCATAAAATTAAAACATCATTTTAAAAAAATACTTTCATGCTTAAAAATTTATCAAATAAAATTTTAGGCATTTTAAACTAACTTTAAACTTATCGCATAAACATTTAAAACCTTAAAATCAATTTTAAAATTTATCACATAAATTTAAAATCATCATTTTAAAATTTCCATGTTTAAAAAATTTATCACATATTTTTTTAAACATCAAAAAAAACATTTTTAAAATTTATCTCATAATTAAAAACATTTTTTTAAAAAAAAGTATTTAAAAACTATTCAAAGTTTAAAGAAATCGCAGGCTAGATCATTACGCATACCACGCTCTGATACCACTGTAGGGAATTGGCAGTCCCTTCGGGCACAAAAACTCTATGCACGTCCTAAGTCGGACGGAACATAGACACAAAAACAATAGTAGCGGAAGAAAAACTTATGTTAACTAATTAACATGCAGTTAAAAACAATTTTTTAACTTAGCCCTAAGGTCCAAGACCCTTAGCCAAGATCTATGCCGACTTGTGATGGATCTGACCATCCCAAGAAGGATCTAGCCTACTGCGATTAAAATAAACTAATGCTAAAAAAATACTTTAACCACATACCCGGAATCTCAGCCCTGGGGCAGGCGAGATGTTCCACGCCGTCTTCCGAGCTGCTCCCGTCCCACTCCGAGCCGCTCCTTGAACCGCTCCCCGAACCGCTCCTCGAACCGCTCCGCATCCCGAGGCGATCAATCCCCGTGGCGCCGAGCCAACCACGCGCCGAAGAAAGTTTCACGCGAGTGAAACCTCCGCCTAGATTTCGGATCCAGAATCCGAACTCCTTTACGGCTTTGCTAGAGCCCGCAGGAGTAAGGAAGAAATAATAGGGAGAGGAGAAATATTAATTTAAGCTTAGATCCGAGCATGCTCCAACATTTACGAGAGCCGCTCAGATCTAGAGCTTGGGACGAGTTTTGAGGAAGGGGGAGACCCCTATTTATATAGGCGGCGGACTCTCCCCTTTTCTCAAAATCCGATGTGGGACTATTTAATGGGTTAATTAAAATCAAGTTAGTTTGCACTTCACAAAGTGCAAAGTTTGCACTTCACAAAGTGCAAACTTCCGTGAATTTTAACTCACTCATTATTGAGCTTCAAGATTGATACAACTTATCAATACGACGAGCGTTCAACGGTGAACGCATATGAAAAAACCGTTCGTTAATCGGAGTTCGTTTGACACTCCAATTGAGTGCTCAAAGTTCAGCCCAAGGCTAGTTTTTCGCAAAAACTGAGCCGTCAAAAACTGCCCATTAAACCTAGGGTTCCACACCCAAAGGTGGGACCCACAAAGCCTGCCCAGGCCTGAACCTGGGTGCAGCCCAGACCTGGACCTGGGCGCAGCCCAGGCCAGGCCTGGGCGCTGCCCAGGCGCCAGGCCTGGCGCCCAGGGCTCCTGGGCCTGGCGCCCTGGCGCCCAGGGCGCCTGGACCGCCTGGGCCTGGCGCCCTGGCGCCCAGGGCGCCTGGACCGCCTGGGCCTGGCGCCCTGGCGCCCAGGGCGCCTGGGCCCAGCGCCCAGGCGGGCGCCTGGGCGCCCTGGCGGGCCCGCCTGGGCCCAGGCCCAGGCGCCCAGAGCCTGGGCCTGTGCCCAGGTGCCTGGGCGCCCAGGCCTGGGCACCCAGGCCCTTGTTTGGGCCTGGCGCCCAGGTCTGGGCAGCCTGGGTCTGGTCAGCAGGTCAGACCAGGTCCAGACTGGGCTGGTCTGGCCTGATCTGTCCTTTTGGGCTGTTTTGGGCATTTCTTGAGCATCTGGTGTCCGATTTGGACGTCGTTCGAACATGGGTCTAGACCGGGACATTCCCGTCTTACCCGTGAACTTTTCCTTGTGTTTATTTTATTAAATATTGTATTAAACAATTTAATACACATTTAATCGCTTTCGCATCAAATGGAAAATAGTCCTTATCTAGGCTTAAATTACCATATTGCATCAAATGCAATTATTCCATCCCTTGCATCAAAAATGCAAAATATTCTCCCTAACTAATTTCTACCTATTACTAGACGAAGGTCGCACTCTTTGTGTGACCCTACGGCCTGACCCTACTACAGGTTGGGCTCGAAGCCCTATACGACAAAGACCACGAGCAGTGGCTGCCGTCCCTGTTTCAGCATCATCATAATGTGGTTAGCTCATCAACATGAGAATTGTCGGGACCACCCTTACCGTGTCTGTGATGATTTCTGCAGTTATAGTCTCTTCGTCTAAACTGTGTCGTGTAGATCAAGTCTAGGGTACGGTCAAACTGTCAACCCCAATAACTTGACTCCAGTTAGTTTCGATCAATCTTTAGTCAATAAATGTTGGACTTCTTCCAACATACTCTGCGCAGAGTTTTTACTAAAGACCAAACTAACTCTACGACACTAACTCCCATTGACCGGGAGAGACGAATCAACTCTTGGTCATTACTCGCCTCGTACGTTTCAAGTGACACCTAATCAAAAGACCTTTCGACAGGCCTTGCCTCGAAGCTAGGTCAGTTGATCTAAGTGGCACCGTTCACGCACAGGTCCGTCAAAATGACCTCAAGTCAAAAGACCAACTAGCCTATCATCACTCAGAGTTATCATTGACAGATTGGTCAATATAACCATATGATAACTCTATTGGATCATTCAGTGAACTCATTCTAATGATCACTTGTGCCTCGTCTTCGACTTCGCCAAGTCAAGCGATCATGAGATCATCGCCACCGCTAAACGGTGAAGACTAAGACACAATGGTCTATCCGATGTTTCGATATCCTTGTCTCGAAACATCTACAACCACGAACCATTTTAGACTTATGCTACAGACGGTCAAACGTTTCTCCATGATCGACATACTCATCTCGATACCCGTTTGACCTTGCATAAAGTCTCAAGACTTTACCTAAGTTGATATCTAATGTTAACTACATTACAATATAACTTAGATAAATTATTAATAAACAGCTTACTGTTATTTCGAACAAGATGTTTGTGCTATTCACACAGGGATAAATGGCCTCGAGGGCATCATATTCCTACAGAGATGGGTATGGTACAATGTAATGACAATGGTGATGGATGTCGGTGTCGGTGATAGAGATGTTGGTCAAATATCGATTCAAATACAATTTAATAAAAGAGTCTAGAGCTAGGGAATCCCCACTACGGATCGTCATACATCATTGTAAATAGTGAATCTCAATATTACTAGGCTTGTGTTGAGGTGAACTAGTCGTAACTGAATAGAGAACCAAGCTCACGCTCTCACGCTATTGCCGGTCTATAGCAACCCTAGGATAGGGCCCAATCTCTTGCAAACCCTAGCCTAAATCGCTAGCATTAGGATCGGCAGCATCGTTCAATCGCCCCTCGAGCCCACTCTCGTGCAAACTCGAGTTACGATCTAGGTTGTGATAGTTCGTATTCGTCCAATCTCTTGCAAACGAATATGGGTATAGATTTATAATAAAAATCCTAGCTTTGGTCCAATCTCTTGCAAACCAATTTAGAATCTCGATTATAAACCTAAATCGAATATCTAGGCCTTCCCATCGATTAGAATCCAATCTCTTGCAAACCCCAATCGATGGAAATCCCTAGCTATCCGTAATAAATCGATCACAACCTAACCTCCTAGCAATTCTAGCAATTTAGAAATTCATTCATCACAAATCTGAAATTAGATCCATAGGGTTCATCCCCATGCCCTAGAACAACAAATCTACTCAAGCATAGCAATAACGATATGAGAATCAATAAAAATCATTGCTTGCATACAAAAAGATAGAAAAACAAAGATTCAAATAACAAGAACAAAATACTTAGCTTTGATGAAGATCTTCAATCCAAATACAAGCTTTTAGATCCAAGAGGGGGCCTAGGGCATGGCCTAACCTCTAAAATAATCCCTAAGAAAACATATGGGAACTCCCCTCTAATGACAGCTACAACCCTCTTATATAGCCCCCCAAAACCCTAGCAAATAACCCTAGAAAACCCCTCAAATTCATGCCTAAAAACAGCCCTAACCGCAACTTAAAATCTGGGCCCGCCGCCACTCGGGCCGAGTGGCAATCTGACTCGACCGAGTGGAAATTCCAGCACTGCAGTGTCAACTTGCAGAGATTCTCCAGATTTCAGCCGACCTCCGATTGGCACATTCTTGGTGGCGTTGGAACCGTCATGAAGTCTATTATCCATAAAAAATATGAAAAAAATACATTGATTGCTGGAATGATAGCAAATTTCAAAATAGTGGAAGGCTGTCTGAAAATCTGGGCGTGTGTGTCATCGGCGTCACTCGGCCGAGTGGGATTCTTCACTCGGTCGAGTGGACTTCTCTACTCGGCCGAGTGACAGACCCTGTAGAAAAACAGTAACTTTGAGGTCCTCAGGGGTCTGTCTCCGGGGGTGGCTCGGTCGAGTAGCTTTCATCATTCGACCAAGTGGTAATGTGTACTCGGCCGAGTAGGCCATCGACGGGTCTCTGGGAATAGCAGTAGATTCGCCCTCTTCTCTGAAAAATTTCCCCGACGTACTCGGACGAGTGAGCTTCCTCGGCCGAGTAGGACTTTGTCATTCGACCGAGTATACGCTGAAAAACATTGTGCACGTATCTGTTCTGGTCGGCCGAGTGGGCTTTCTTTGGTCGGCCGAGTGTGAGCTTCACTCGGCCGAGTGGCATGCTGTAGATGCCCAATCTTCTCCGTTTCTCCTCCTCGCCGCTTCTATGAAGTTCCTTCTTCTTCCACTCATCCTCTATCACCGATAAGTCTGCAAATGAGCCGTGGGCGACACTCCAAAGTGGGTGCAAATCCTCTTGATCTCAAAATCGCTCCAAATCACTTCATATCTCCTGAAATACGACAAAAACAAGAAATAGTGAAAAGCATCACAATATTGTCGAATAATCGTGAAAAACACGATATGGGCGATCAAAATGGCATGCAAACATGCAGAAAAAAGGTGTAAAATATGGACCGATCAAAATCCCCCAAGCTTACCTCTTACTCGTCCTCGAGGAAGATAAGTAGAGATACGAACTCGGGAGATGAAAACAAAGGAAATGAAATGAAAGAAAAAGGAATACGAAGTGGAAGGGGTCGCTAGATTATTCTCTCAGATCTCTAGCCATAAGCTACACATCACGATAACTTGGAAAATACGAATCACATGCTATAAGGATTTCATGTCTTAATTAAACATGGTACTTGCAAGCTTTTAAGAACAAAGGAAGGGACTCCCTAAATTCATGCAATCAACTCATATTCACATCATGAATTTCATAGAATATAATATACAATTCATTGGAGATGCACTTTTCAATCAAAAGTTATAAATGAAGCATATAAGATACACACCAAGCATGCAATAGGGAATAGAATAAGAGTCATGGCATTCACATATTTACTTCAAATCATGAAAAATCTCCATATCTAATATATTTTGCAAAGTCTAAGCATTATCGAATATTCTCATTCATGCACGTCTCCACTCTAATGTCATACTCACTAATTTGGTCAAATGAATTCACCCCCCCCCCCCAAGCTTATCTTGAGGCATCGCATCCAAAAGAATATAATAGTGGAAAATGGGATTTTTGCCTTGGTTTTCCCAAGTATTTTGTGGATCCAATATTGAGATAGAGAAATATCTTTCTTTTTCTTTTTGAACATTTTTTTCTCATTTTTCTTTTTGGATTTTTGTAGGAGCTACATGATTTGTATTTTTTTGGGTTTTGGCTCCTTTTTGGCTTTTTGGACTTTTTTGAGCAACCTTTTTCTTTTGTAGGGATTTTTGGGAAATAGATGCGATATAAGTAGCTTTAGGAGGTGAACTCAAGCGACATGTAGAGAATAAAAAGATATATGTGGAGAAAGAAATAATGTAGCACTCAGTTCACTCTAAGATGTGCACGAACAGTTCAATAAAATAATGCTTCAACTAAAACTCATATGTAAGCATGGATATTCTCAATCATTTCAATAAATAGTGAAGTCAAGCAGTAAAGTTTACAACCATATCAGGCATGCAACAGAAGGTGAATAAGACAATAAAACCGATGCTTCAGATATACTAATGATGCGTGAATCTTGGTGCATTTCCAACAAAAGCATACTAAACACTAATCAATACAATCAGCTTCAATTAATATCATGCATTCATATAGAGGAATCATCAAAAGAATAGATTTGCAAGCACATGTGAATAGCAAGACTATGGAATACTCTAAGTAGCATGGCAAGGAATAATAAGCATCGTGATGGTTGGTAAAGCAATAAGAGATATCATCATACAAAACCCATCTAGCGGAAGAAGAGAAAGGAAAATAAAGAAATAAAAAAATAAAAGAGAGGAAAGAAAAGAAAAACAAACACACAACATGATGCATGAACACACATAAAAGGAAAATAAGATGGAAAATTCAAAAAGATGATGCAAAATTTTGAAAAATTCTAAAAAACCTAAAAAGTAAAGTAAAAGTGCAACTAGATGGCATGGAAATGCACTCCCCCAAGCTTAAACTTCACATTGTCCTCAATGTGATCATAAAAGGAAAAATATGAGGAACAACGATAAATATGAGGGAGGTGAATGAAAAATGATGAAATGAATGACATGAAATCCTAATGCAACTACATGCACATGCAATGATGCATGAGAGAGCTTTCCCCAAGCTTATGCTAAACAATCCTATTCAAATGACTCGATCAAAAATGTCATGGCTTTGCTAAGCGAGATTAAGTTAAACGAATAAGAATGTGAGTATTCACTTGAAAGAAATGCTCGATGGGTGGTGAGCAAAAAGGATGTGACACATCAAAAAATATAAAGAGGGCAATTAATATATATAATGGGTTTGGGGTGTAAAAATTTTTGTTGCCGTCATATGAGGTAATATTTATTCAAGAAAATCTATACGGTCCTCTCGCTGTCGAGAGAATTCGTGTTTATTTAAAGCATAAAAATTTCTACACTACTGGATTGATATCACCTATAGCAAAAGGCGGATCCAGTATCTTTGTCGGTGCAGGCAATTGCTCCAACTGCTCTTTCCGTGGCTCTGCCAGATGCGTATGTCCATGTACACCAACGAACTCCAGTAATGCATCCTCCAGCATTCCCACTAGGACTCCACCTGTACCCTACAGAGAATAGGATGCATCAGTTCGCTGCAAAAAATTCACACTCGTAATAAAAGTATCCCAAAGAGGATCGTCTATAGAAATATATGGAATAAATAATGGTAGACGATACTTCCCTGGAAATAATCCAATATCCTCACGTGCCGTGATAGCTGTCTCTATGGTGTCTTCTCAATGTTGCTCAGGTAAATCTAGATCATAGGTGTGGACCACATCAAGATGCTCCTCATCATCGTCAGACTCATCCCAGCGCACCTCTTGATCATATTCATATGCGTCCATGGGTGCTAACTCCTCGCTCTCCTCCTCGTATACATCCCATTGTACCTTTTGTTCATATGTATGTGTATCCTGCAAAAGGCACGACGAGTCGTCAAAATCTGAATCACAAAAAACATCATACATGGGAGGGGAATCGAATGTAGGAGATGAGGGGGCGAAGAGATCTCCCTTAAATGGAGCCATAAGCTCTGTGGGATAGTCCTCGGCGTCAATGGAAGGATGAGGTGGCTACGGGAGCTTTAATGGAGGGGGGTAGTGCTCGGGATCCTTATGAATGGCTATGTCCTTGTCTCGATGCACGACCTCCTCGGTGATAAACTCTGGCTCCGTGTGTAATGCCTCCTCAAAAGCATGCTTCGGCTCCGCGAGGTAAATAACCTCAATGTCTTCTCCATCTGAATCATCTCCATCCATCCACTCATCGTATGGACTGGCTGTATCTGTGGGTGGGGGAGTGATGACAGTGCAACTCGGCTCTGCAGCAACACGTCCTGAGTGTCTCATCGTAGTTCTCTCATCAGAAGTGGCCGCCTCTGTGCCTGGCACCATTGTATCCTCAGAGGTGGAAGCATTAATGTCCTCAGCCTGCCATCCAAGAATCTCATCCAGGTACGCATAAAAATGCGTGGTCCATATGATCACAGCCTCAGTAGAAGGTAGAGGTGGCTGCGGAAGCTCAACTACCGGTGGGCAAGACTCTGGATTTATCTGAATGAAGTTACCCTCGTCCCAAAGTGCTGCCTCCGTAATGCAATGCTCTGGCTCCACATATGATGCCTCCTCGTGAACTATCAATGTAGGCTCTCTCTGGAATGGTGATGCTAGCTGCGCATGTGTGTCAACTTGTGGGGATGCATCATGTGGAGGGGAATGCCCACGAGCAATCCAAAAATTTAGTCTATCCCCTTCAAGACTGACATGGATGTCCTCCTCAATTGTTCCTGCATCTGAAACATGGTTCATAATAAAATCTGTAAATCGTAGATCAAATGCATCACCTGCTGTAATGCTCTCTGAACCGGTGAACCTCACTGACTCCAAGAGGCCATCCAATAAGTTCCGAAATGCTTCCTCCTCAAAATCTGTGGTCCACATAAAACCATCCATAACACCTGATAAACAAAGATAAATACCTGGAGAAAAATATCAGTGGCACAAAAGAATATAGAAATGATAATAATGGTGGCGGGGGTGAAAAATTCTTTTTTGTTAAATTTTTTTTTCGTAGTCTAATCAACCTAATTGTGACAAATTGGCACCCAACGGGAAACACCTCCCCGGCAACGGTGCCAAAAACTTGGTTGGCCCCGGATATACACCCGAAGAGCGATTGTAGTTTTACCGCAAGCGCACGGTCAAGTGGCGAGTGAGTATCGAACACGAGGAGGTGGTGTTGGTTCCAATCTATCCTAGGTTGGCTCGACTACGAATGTTTTATTGGTGGAGATGGATATGGTACGATGTAATGACAATGGTGATGGATGTCGGTGTCGGTGATAGAGATGTTGGTCAAATATCGATTCAAATACAATTTAATAAAAGAGTCTAGAGCTAGGGAATCCCCACTACGGATCGTCATACATCATTGTAAATAGTGAATCTCAATATTACTAGGCTTGTGTTGAGGTGAACTAGTTGTAACTAAATAGAGAACCAAGCTCACGCTCTCGCACTATTGCCGGTCTATAGCAACCCTAGGATAGGGCCCAATCTCTTGCAAACCCTAGCCTAAACCGCTAGCATTAGGATCAGCATCATCGTTCAATAGCCCATCGAGCCCACTCTCGTGCAAACTCGAGTTACGATCTAGGTTGTGATAGTTCGTATTCGTCCAATCTCTTGCAAACGAATATGGGTATAGATTTATAATAAAAATCCTAGCTTTGGTCCAATCTCTTGCAAACCAATTTTAGAGAATCTCGATTATAAACCTAAATCGATATTTAGGCCTTCCCATCGATTAGAATCCAATCTCTTGCAAACCCCAATCGATGGAAATCCCTAGCTATCCGTAATAAATCGATCACAACCTAACCTCCTAGCAATTATAGAAATTTAGAAATTCATTCATCACAAATCTGAAATTATATCCATAGGGTTCACCCCCATGCCCTAGAACAACAAATCTACTCAAGCATAGCAATAACGATATGAGAATCAATAAAAATCATTGCTTGCATACAAAAAGATAGAAAAACAAAGATTCAAATAACAAGAACAAAATACTTAGCTTTGATGAAGATCTTCAATCCAAATACAAGCTGTTAGATCCAAGAGGGGGCCTAGAGCATGGCCTAACCTCTAAAATAATCCCTAAGAAAACATATGGGAACTCCCCTCTAATGACGGCTACAACCCTCTTATATAGCCCCCCAAAACCCTAGCAAATAACCCTAGAAAACCCCTCAAATTCGTGCCCAAAAATAGCCCTAACCGCAACTTAAAATCTTGGCCCGCCGCCACTCGGGCCGAGTGGCAATCTGACTCGGCCGAGTGGAAATTCCAGCACTGCAGCGTCAACTTGCAGAAATTCTCCTGATTTCACCCGACCTCCGATTGGCTCATTCTTGGCGGCGTTGGAACCGTCATGAAGTCTATTATCCATGAAAATATGAGAAAAATACTTTGATTGCTGGAATGATAGCAGATTTCAAAATAGTGGAAGGCTGTCTGAAAATCTGGGCATGTGTGTCATCGGCGTCACTCGGCTGAGTGGGATTCTTCACTCGGTCGAGTGGACTTCTCTACTCGGCCGAGCGACAGACCCTGTAGAAAAACAATAACTTCGAGGTCCTCAGGGGTCTGTCTCCAGGGGTGGCTTGGTCGAGTAGCTTTCATCATTCGGCCGAGTGGTAATGTGTACTCAGCCGAGTAGGCCATCGACGGGTCTCTGGGAATAGCAGTAGATTCGCCCTCTTCTCTGGAAAATTTTCCTGACATACTCGGGCGAGTGAGCTTCCTCACTCGGCCGAGTAGGACTTTGTCATTTGACCGAGTATACGCTGAAAAACATTGTACACGTATCCGTTCTGGTCGGCCGAGTGGGCTTTCTTGGTCGGCCGAGTGTGTGCTTCACTCGGCCGAGTGGCATGCTGTAGATGCCCAATCTTCTCCGTTTCTCCTCCTCGCCGCTCCTATGAAGTTCCTTCTTCTTCCACTCATTCTCTATCACCGATAAGTCTGCAAATGAGCCGTGGGCGATACTCGAAAGTGGGTGCAAATCCTCTTGATCTCAAAATCGCTCCAAATCGCTCCATATCTCCTGAAATACGACAAAAACAAGAAATAGTGAAAAGCATCGCAATATTGTCGAATAATCGTGAAAACGCGATATGTGCGATCAAAATGGCATGCAAACATGCAGAAAAAAGGTGTAAAATATGGATCGATCATCGGGACTACCCTATTCGTCAAAGTCACATTTTTGGTGTTTCGTTCAACCTAGATCGACTACTACCCTATGTGCACAGAAAATTGTCCGATTGTCGATCTTTCTACAGTGAGCAGCGTTTTACAAGTACTGAAAGTAAATTTAGTTCAAGTTGTCAAATTTTAGTTTAGGGTTTGATTTTGCTACGGTGTGGGTTCGCTACAAGTTCGGGGGACCAACCTCTCTGGTGTTTGATGTAGGATGGGTGTAGCGTCTGAACAGTAGGAGATCTGCATCGTCTACAGCGTCTCGGCTACGGGTAGCGTAGTGAGACTCGTCCGGACAGCGAACGAGGTGCGGGCAGCGAGCACGGTCAGTCCGATGGTAAAAACAGCGAGCAAAGTAACGTCTGGGAGACGTCTAGTGGCTCCAGAAAGCACGGACAGCGAGACGAGCCCGGTAGCGGCCCGTAGAAGATGTCAGTGGCGTCAAGGGGGTCTCGAACAGAGAGTAGGGAGTAGCTAAGGCCACGGGGCCAAAACAGCGACTAAGGAGGACGAGGACAACGATAGGGGACATCGCGCGAGCGACAACTCGTAGAAGAAGAGCCGGCGGCTGTTCGATAGGCTCGCGCGAGGAAAACGACGGGGCGGGGGAGTTTTGTGTTGGCCGGAGAGACTTGCTGGCGACTGGGGGTGTCGTGGGGGGCCTCCGGCGGTGGAGACCGTCGAGCGACGGTGGAAAACGGCAGCAGTTGCTGCTACCGTTTGCAGCAGTGACCAAAGTCGCTGGAGGAGGGCTCCGGCGGCCTGCACGCTCCTCCGGCAACCACAGAGGGTCTCAGCGGCGGCTTGGGGACCTCCGGCGACGACCGTGCCATTCACAGGGAGAATGGCCGGTTTTCTTTGGCGGTTGCCGACGAGTCTACGGCGGTCACGCTGGCCGCCGGCGGGCTGAAGGCGGGGTCTGGCCGTCGGAAGGAGAGGGGCAACTGTGGGGCTTGGGCTTGGGCTTTGCGAGAGAGAGAGAGAGAGAGAGAGAAGAGTTAATATCGGGGTTTATTTTGTGTTGTTGGCGGCTGAGAAAATAAGCCCAAAGTTTGTTCATGTGAAAAAATTTGGGTTAGGTAGGGTTTTAATAATAATACTCTTGCTAAAGAACTATATGGTTTTAGATAATTGCGGGAGAGAGATAGAGATAGGGGTGTACAATTTGGGGAAAGTCTAGGGAACAATAGAGGGTGATTATTTGGAAAGATACGTATGAGCTAATCAAGGGATTTAAATCAGATCTGATATCAATTTTGAAATTCAAATTGATTTGGGGAAGATCGACGGTTGAAATTTAATCGGGGAATAACTCTCGCTATGGGCGTCGGAAAATTAATCCGAAAATACCGAGATGATTGTGGAGACGAGACGCACGAAACTACGGAGTCTGATCATGCGTCACGCCTACCAAGAATTTACGTAAAATCGGAAACTATGTTTTAAGACAAAAGACTAAAACGCCCTAATCATTCCAAGTCGTTTTGCGAGAAAACGAGCCGTGAAATGACGTTCCCAAAAATTACTATAAAATTCTACACTCCCATACGATCACAACGACATATCACATCGCATATTTTGGAGTTTAGAAAGTGCCAAATAAAATACGTGCACGACAAAGCACGTGCACGCAGCAAATCCATAAGGTCGGAAAACGACCGTTTCATTAGGAGAACTTGTACTGAGATCGTGCCCACGGTCGGTGAAATCGATTAGCTTAAGGAGTATCCTACGGATTTAATTAGGGAGTTAGTGGATTCAACCAAGGCTGGTGACCATGCCTGGCTTGTGTCTTGATGGGATCCACCGACGAACTATACCACTAATTGACGGCTACCGCCATTGCATCAATAGGAGCCATCAAAATACCTCGACGCTTTAACCCATGAGAGTCGTACGAGTTGAGAGCATTCGACCCACGAGAGTGGTGAGATTATTGTAGATCCTTAATGCACCTATCGTATGCACCTATCGCGAGAGCGAGGTTAATACAGTATGTTAGATTCATGAAGCCTAGGCACATCAATTCACTTCCTAGATGCTACAATCTCCAATAAACCAATGCAACGTAGAAGTCCCAACCTAGCATCGACCTTCGACGGTCCTAATAGTGAGTCCTAAAGCCCTAGTCTATATATATTGATCAAACATCACCAACCAACCAATCGTTGAAACCGAATGCTACCTCTTTCTGAGACTTAGAAATAACTTGAGATCAATACATCACTACTTTCCCTGTGGGATCCATATTTTTTATATTATAACTTAACAACGTCCGCTTGCGTTCGTGAGCCCAGAACCGATACTTAGGACCCATTCAGTGCCTAGCAACCGTAACACTACTAGGTGGCTTTTAGGTGTTAGTTCCGATCCCCATCAGTGGCCAACAAAAGTTCCTGATCCTGGCCATCGACTACTTCACCAAGTGGATCGAGGCAGAGCCATTAGCCTATATCATTTGGAAAAGCGTCAAAAGTTTTGTATGGTAGTCAATCATTTGCAGATTTGACATCCCTTGCTCCATTGTCACAGATAATAAAACCCAGTTCGACAGTACCAGGTTCAAAGAATTCTGCTCTACATGGGGAATCAAATTGCAATTTGCCTCTGTAGCTCATCATCAGGCTAACGGGTTGACCAAAGCAGTTAACAAGTGCATCTTAGAGCCCCTGTGAGAGAAGGTCAGAGAGGCTAAAGGTGCATGACCAGAGGAGCTTTCGGGGATACTCTAGTCATATAAAACTACTCGGTAGGATGCAACAGGAGAAACACCTTTCATGCTTGCTGGTGGGCTCCGGAAAGGTGCTCTCTCTCAAGCGTAAGAGTCCGTACAAGTAGTAAAATCTGGGAGTCCAGATGTCGAATCCACGGGAAGAAATCTGTTGCAACCACAATTCAAATCAAATAGAAATCATAAGAAAAGAAACTAACCACTTCAACAATGATGGCGATGGTGTGAAAGTGCGTGATGGTGATGTGCGAACAAAGAAATTCGTGTATGAAAATACCTATAAAAAGTTTGCACATGGTATGGGTTCGTTAGGATCAATGATTCGTATTAATTTGGTTGATGAATATATCACAATGAATTCTCTTTTTGAGAGCAATTCACCGGGAAAATATCCAATATAACTCAATGAATTCTCCTTTTGGGAGCAATTCATCGGAAGATGCCCTTTTGGGGGTTCAAGCAAAATATTCAATAAGATCGTCGCTAAAGTTATAATACGATATGAAACTCTCTTTTGGAGAGATCAAAACTACGGTATGAAACTCCCTTTTGGGGAGATCAAAACTCACCCTTTTGGGGCGATCATCAACTAAATCAATTCTTTTGGAATATGAAAAAGTCGATTTACGAACAAAGATTACAATTTTAACGACGTTTAACGATTTAGCACAAGGATATTCAACCAAACTAACACAAATCACATCCCCTAACTACTCCATACCAAGCACAATTAAGAATTAGCTACTCATAATGCAAGAATAAACTAGTTTCATAGCAAAATACATTGATCTAAAAGCAGAATACGATGAAAAACACTAAAATACGAGGTAAAAGTTTAGGAATTCATCACCAAATCTCCAAGTTTCGACTTCAAACTCTCTGGAAATAATAAAATAAGCCTCTGGAATTTTACAGAATTTTTCAGAGGGGAAATACAGCTCCTAGAGCTTCCAATACGCCCAAAATACGCCCCAATCTGCTTGTATATGCCCAAAAACCCTAGAATACGCTTAAATAAAGAGATTGCGGGTTTACTGTGCGTATTGGGTTGAAACCCGCACCAATATCGCGCCCGGACTCATCCAGGCCGTTGATCTTGATCGGGGTAAACGAGATCCGTTGATCAATTGCGGGATTACCCTCGCGCTGCCACGTGTCGTGCGGGTCGGATCCGCTTCCTCTCGCACCTGCATCAGCTTTCGAATCCAAGTCGGATTCGCTTTCGTCCGTCTGATCACGCTTCGCACCGTCCAGATCATGCCACGTGGGCCCAGTCGAGATTATCCGCTTCGTTTTCGAGTTCAAACGCGGGCGTCGTTTCGTTCGTTGGATTTTGATCGGACGATCCGATGGAGGCCACGTCGCGCGAGAGAACGCTGCCGCTTGCTTCGCTTGTAGCCGTTTGATTGGATCTCAACGGCGACAACGTGGCCGCGTGTGCTGCAACGGATTCGAATTCGAATCACGGTCGCCGATAAATGCGGGCCGTTGGATGAAAAGGAGATCCGCTCGATGTGTGCCACGTCGCCCAGGGGGATTGCAGCTGCCCGCTCCGTCTGCGCTCGATGCGTGGCCGTTCGATCTGCGATCGACGGCCACGATTTTACCCCGTCTTCGCTTGATTACAGCCGTAGGATGAAGGCGGGAGCGATCAGATGATGCCACGTGTCTGCTCTTCGAATACGAGGATCGGGAAATAGGGGCCGTTCGATCTGAATCGAACGGTCGATACTTTGCCCGCTCAGAATTCGAATTTGAAATCGAATTACTCCGATCTGGGCCGTCGGATGAAGATTGCGCGGCCACGATTTCGCCACGTGGCCCGCATTTCGTAATTTCTGCTGTATTTCTTGCGTATTTCCCCCTTTTATTGGTATTCTGCATTCAAAAATACACAGTAATTAGCACAGATCTCAGAAAAATACAAATAAATAGTCGTTGGAATCGTGATATCGAGACCAGGCTAGGAAAAATATAAAAAGTGCAGAAATACTTCGTTAATTACTGTTTTATGCTCAAATAGTGTGTTTTCTCTAATAAATAAATGTGTAGAAAATACGTATGAATTAGAGAACAATTTAGCATCACATGAGCACAAAATAGGGCTAAATGGTGGGTTAAATATGTAATATTGAACCCAAATCACACCCCCCAACTAGCGATTTGCTAGTCTCTAGCAAAAAGAGCGATAAATACGGATGAGTAATAAAACAATAAGTTCTTTCAAATTGCTCATGGCACTGCTCAATAATACGCATTCCAACATGATCTTGACCATCAATATACACTTCCATGAACAAAATCAATCACATGATATTTTCTCTAATTTAGTATGAATAAATAACATACAAGCATCGTTTTGCACAAGCGAAAGTAAAACACGTCGTTTTTCTCTAGTTTTCTTGTTTCCAAGGACGTGGCCTATCAAAACAATCATTCAAATCATGGGTATTGAAGTTGCTTAGTATATTCACCATTTCTTTTCTTTTATTAGTTCTGCGTAACACGCATCAAGTAACATTCGCAGAAAAAAGTATAACTTGGATCGCTCCATCAAATGAGTGAGTTTCCGGTCAATGGCTCCCAAATCAGACGATAATAGGGCATTAGGCCAAGAAGGACCCCTCGGACTGTACTACTCAAGCCAACCAAGTTATTTATTAGTGACATACTTATTCATTCATTTTTCTTCATTTTTCATTCATTTCTTTTCATTTCTTTTCTTTTTTTTTCTTTGTAAGCAACTCAACACCCATATTTTCAAACATAAACATTAACGAACATGGCCACATTCCTCTTCAACTTGAAGACTATTCCAATAAATCGTGTATACTTAAGCTTTTTCATCACATTAGCATGCATGAAATAAATTCAAACTATTTCTAGACACTAATCAAGGAAATTGAAGATTTTCATGAATAGCATATTAACGGTAATTCCATGAAGGAAAAATAATTTAATCAAGCCATAAACAATTTTTAGAACTCAATTAATGCGTAATCATCCAAATTTAAGGCATATGAATGAGTTTTAAAATGATGAGATTTGGCGATTTATTCTTCTCAAAAAAAATCCTAAGGTCTCATACACACCCCCCAACTAAAGATGGACATTGTCCTCAATGGCGAAAGGGGTACGAGTTTATTCAAGCAAGCAACCTAGAAAGCATATAAAATCTACACTACTGGAAAGAACACACCGTGATCAAATGGCGGATCCTGAATCTTTGATGGTGGAGGAAGTTGTTCAATTTGCTCCTTGCGCTCCTCGGCGATTATTCTTCCTCTAAAAACTAATTTCGACACCAGCAACACAACTCCAAGCATCTCTATAAGCTGTTTGCCAATGTCCTGCGAGAGATGAGTTATGTCAGTCCAAATTAATTTAAGATTCCTTTCAATAAAATTATTCCAAACGTAGTCATCAAAATAAGTGAAATGAATTAAAGCAAGTTGACGACTACTCCCTGAAAGATTTGCACTACTCTCTGTACGATGCTCGATCGTTGGGGAGAGGGATAAATGATTTTGGGACAAAACTGGAGGAGGGCATGGTTCTGACTCCATGGCGATAATCTCAAAACCCTTGTCCCTAGTTGTCTCCTCCTCTCGTTCATCCAAAATTGCTAGCTCGTCCTCTCTTTTGCACACACTTTCTGCCATGTGTATATTTATATTCGTGTCCTCAACGTGACATGGCTTGCTTGATTTTCCTGCAATAGAAGATAAACTCGTATTAGATTCTTTAAATTGAGTTTCAAAAGCATTACCTTCTTCTACGCAAGTGGCAATCAAATTAAGATCTTCAATAGATTTTTGAATATGTCGGCTCCGAGCAAGGAAATTCTCCTGGAATTGAAGGGATGTGGCCTCCTGTGTCTGAATAAGTAAGTTGTAGGATCCTGTCCAAAACAGAGTTAGGATCGATAATATGAAGTTTATACTTACGCTTGCGTATGCGGCACGGTAGTCTACGAACTTCGCCTTCGGATTCGCCACGACGGATCGAGTCTTCTCACGAACGGAGTAAGGCTACTAATCCACAATCTAAATCTCTACTTTAGATTTAGACCTTGGATAAGAGGGAGAGAAAGGATTTCTGCAGAGCTTCGCTAGGATGAAGATGCATGCATGAATTTCATGCAAAAGGTGTAAGAAATGGCTTACCCTTGGGTCTTATTTATAGCCCCCAAGGTAGTTATTTTAGGGTAAGTTGTTCCTTTGGAACAACTTAATTAAGGTGTACCATGATACATGGCACATTATAAGCTTAAGTTGTACCATATGCATGGTACAACATAAGCTTAAGATATTCCCCCTTTATTAGCCATATGTCGCATGCACTTATGCATATATAATGCGACTTTCCCACTCATCCAGAGATCCTCTCCGCAAGGGAACATATTCCCTTTGTACACGACTTCGTGTACGCGACGTTTGAGGTCCGTATTCCCTCGTACATCCCCCACAAGGGTGTACAAACGTCTTCCATATCCAACATCTCCCACTCACACTTGAGGGGATTGTAAGAGAACGTCTTTCCCTTAGTTCTTTCATCTATCATACCGAGAAATAGACCGTGCGACCGTCATGCGCGTAGAGTCTGTTGTTGTGCACTTGTTAGAGATACACAACGACCTCGAAGGTGCAAAGTTGAGTAGTTCAACGCATGCTTTACCCTAGATTATTTCTTCACATTTCTTATACTTTATATTCAACAATTGAATCCCATCTGGATTACAATTGGCTGGCCAGCTTTGAATCATTAAAGTCCAAATGCGAATATGAAATCAATCTTCCTCTTCTTGCGAACCTTCTGATCTTGACTAGATTCGCTTTTCTAACGTGCCCCGCCGAGCCGAATTATCATAGCCCATAAGTAACACGCTAAGATATAGATCATTTCGTCAAATCTAAAGGAACCAATTGGAGTCCTTGAGGGTAAGAGTAAAGACCCATATGGCCTTTGAGTCTCACATAATAGCAAACACTATTGCTACTAACTCAGTGGTCGAAATGCATACGTGGTATGAACACGTATTACAACATCACTCCTTTCCCAGGGAGAGTATGTCTTAATGATGTTGTACGGATGAAAAGATCAGACACCACAGTGACTATCTTTTTGAGTCCCCTTACTACTCGTGAAATATTCACGGACTCTCATCCTGCATAAGACAGATAGGAAAAAATCCTATGAGATCTCTTTCAAATATCCTTGTGATACAGATCTCAGATCTTTTGTAAGCATCCATATGATGCAGATCTTTCATTCGACTATCTTGTTTAAGTCATGACTCTAAATCATTCGTCTAATGATTTTGACTTTAAACTAGTCTCATCTCTATCTTATCCATCTGATAAGATAAGGCGGTTGCTCATGTGAGAGAGCCAACCTTAATCTGTCCGACATACACACAATTCAGCTGAGATTTCAAAAATGTACACAAACATTTCTTAAGAAATTCATATGCAATGTTTGAAAAAGAACTTATTCTTTTATTAATTTTGATCATTTACAGACATGGGAATTTACATTGGTACAACTCAGCTCTTACGCAATCCTTGAGATGATAAGTGTTTGTAAAACACATCTCTTGGGATCGCCTTTGTAAGCGGATCCGCTATCATCTCATGCGTAGATATGTACCTTATGTCTACCTTCTTGGTCTTATCATAGTCTTTTGCAAATTTGTAGCGGATATCTATGTGTTTGGTCTTACAATGGAATTTCGGATCTTTGACATAGGCTATAGATGCTTGACTGTCGCTGTGTATAGGTACAGCACCTGAGTCACTTGCATTAATTAGCCTGTCTAAGAACTTCCTAAGCCAAACAGCCTCTTGAACTGCCATGCTAAATGCTACAAACTCGGCTTCCATGGTTGAAAGTGCGATGCAGGATTGTTTCTTGCTACTCCAGGATATTGCACCAGATCCGAGTAGAAAAACATATCCTGAGGTCGATCGTCGCTCATCGAGATCACCCGCCCAATCAGCATCAGTGTAGCCTTCGAGCCTCAAGGTATCTCCTTGATAGCATAAAGCAAAGTCTGCAGTTCCTTTGAGATACCGCATTATCCTCTTAACCGCTTTCCAGTGTACTTGCCCTGGGTTGGATTGGTAACGACTTACCATTCCAACGGCAAAACAGATGTCCGGTCTTGTACACATCATAGCGTACATTAGACTACCAACTGCACTGGAATATGGAACTTTTTCCATAATCTCCTTCTCTTTTTTGTTCTTCGGACATGATTTCAGACATAAATTGTCGCACTTGCTTATTGGAGTATCAATGGACTTGCAGTCCTGCATATTAAAACGTTCTAGAACCTTCTTTATATAAGTCTCCTGTGAAAGAGAAAGAAGTTTCTTCGAACGATTCCTTGAAATCTTAACTCCAAGGATATATGCGGCTTCTCCCATGTCTTTCATCTCAAAAACTGATGAAAGCCAAGCCTTGATATCCATCACAAAGCCCTTGTCATTTCCGGCTATTAAGATGTCATCTACATATAGAGACATAATAACATACTTGTTCTTATTCCTCTTGATATATACACAGTTATCTTCATCAAGCATGGAAAATCCATTTGATAAGACAACCTCTTGAAATCGTATATACCATTGCCTCGAGGATTGTTTAAGACCATATATGGATTTAAGAAGTTTACAAACCTTATGTTCGTTTCCTTCTTTTACAAACCCTGTTGGTTGTTCCATATAGATCTCCTCGTCAAATTCTCCATTGAGAAAAGCAGTCTTTACATCCATTTGATGTAATTTGAGGTCTAAGCAAGCTACCATTGCCAGAATCAGGCGAATTGAGGTAAAACGAACAACAGGTGAGAAGGTCTCTTCGTAGTCTATCCCTTCCTGTTGCGTAAAACCTTTCGCGACAAGGCGAGCTTTATATCTGTCAATAGAGCCATCAGCCTTATGCTTGATCTTGAGAACCCATTTGTTCCCAATAGCTCTACGTCCTCTGGGTAAGTCAACTAAGTCCCAGACTTGGTTAACTTTCATGGATTCTAATTCCTCTTGCATCGCTTCCATCCATTTGTCTTTAGCAGGGCAAGATACGGCCTGTTTGAAAGTAGCAGGCTCGTCATCTTCTTGTAGTAAAGTCATAAAGGTTTGCGGAAATTCATCCTCAAATCTTAGAGGATCCAACCTTGTACGACTACTACATCGTATTTGAGATTCTTCAAGTCCTTGTTGACTTGAATTTAGATCAATTCTAATATCACTCCCACTTGGAATGTCGTTAGAATTGCTCCCACTTGGATCATTATTCCCGTATGGAATAGGATAATCGTCATTCGTATAATCCATTGGTGAAGGTTGAAACGTATTTTCATTTTCACCAAGAATTCTCCCACTCGAATGAGGTAATCCTTCTTGATCATAAATCTCAAATAGAGATAAGTCCTGACTTAACTCGCCCTGTCTTGGAAACTCGTTTTCTAAGAAAGTGACATCCCTCGACTCAAACTCAATTAGCCCACCATTGTCTTCCTGACTAACAAAAACATAACCTTTGGAGTTTTCTGCGTATCGTATAAAGATACATTTCCTTCCCCTTGGCCCAAGTTTGCCATACTTATGGGAGGAAATATGTGCGTAGGATGCACAACCCCAAGGTTTCAAAATGTTTAAGTCAGGAGACCTTTGGTTCCACAACTCATAAGGAGTGGAGCTAACTGATTTCGAGGGTACACGGTTTAAAATGAAAGTGGCCGTCAATAATGCATCTCCCCAAAAGGTGATTGGCAAGTTAGCTTGCGCCATCATTGAACGGACCATTTCCATTAAAGTCGTATTTCTCCTTTCTGCAACACCGTTTTGTTGAGGAGTATAAGGCATAGTTACCTGATGTACTATGCCTTTTTCATCACAGAGTTCCTTAAAACTTATTGATTGATATTCACCGCCCCTATCGGTTCGCAAGACCTTAATCTTGCGATCTAATTGATTCTCCACTAAACTCATATAGTTTTTAAAGCAAGCCAAAGCTTCACTTTTGTGGGATATCAAATAGATATGTCCGAATCGGGTGAAATCATCAATAAAAGTGATGAAATAGGACTTTCCGCGTCTTGTCTTGACATTCATCGGACCACATATGTCCGAATGGATAAGCTGTAATGGAACCTCGGCCCTTGTGCCGGTTCCAAACGGCTTACGACAAGATTTCCCCACAAGGCAATGTTCGCAGGTCGACATTTCAACCTTTGAAACATTGGATAGAAGACCACGTTTGGCGAGTCTATCCATACGCGTTGGTCCAATATGACCAAGCCTTGCGTGCCAACAATTCACATCAGACTCATAAGTCTTAGAATTTGCAATAAGGAAATTTTCATTACATGAGGAATCATACATTGTACTCATTACAATAAATCCTTTAAATACAAACCCAGTACCAATAAGAGTATTATTACAACTTAAGTCCACATTACAATCATGAAAAAACCAGTTATAGCCAAGACCCATTAATACAACCACAGAAATTATATTCCTTCGAATATCTGGAGCGAAGAGGACATCATGAAGTAGGAGAGTGCGGCCGTTGTCCAAGACTAGCTTGCAAGTCCAAACGCCTTTCACTTCAACATGTGTGTTGTTTCCTACATAGATCCACTTCGTTCCTTGGGGTATCCGGTGATACTCCACGAAGGACCGTCTGTCCCTTGCTATGTGGTCGGTGGCACCTGAATCAATTATCCAAAATGGATTAGATTCCACAAGAAATATTGAACTAGAAACACATATGTAACTAGTATATTTACAAGTTACCTTGTCGCCTCCACTCGTACACGAACGAGCATAGTGACCGAGCTTGTTGCACTTGAAGCATTTGATCCTCTTCAAGTCTTTCTTCTTGTGCCATTTCTTGTGCCCACCCTTATGTTTGGGTTTCTTGGTAGACTCAGGTTGCTTATTACGTTCATTAGTGAACTTCGAACGATTTTTCCTTTTCTTTCCCCCGTGTGAGGAACTAGCAACCATGTGCACTTCTGCACTTGGCTTGGCAGCCGCAAGCCGCTCTTCCTCTAATTCGAGGTGCTTGGAAACATCGCTGAAGGTCTTGATGCTCTCATTGTGAGTGAGATGCATCTTCATTTGGTCCCACCCATTTGGTAGGGAACGTATGACTGCTTGGATTTGTTGCTCATCTGTGAGCACATGACCTGCGTCCTTTAACTCTGATATAAGGTTCGCCATATGTCGCAGATGTTTCCCCATGGAATGATCTGGACGTTTCTTATATGTATCGAACTTTATAGTTAAGGCGCGAAGTTTGGACACCGATGTGCCACCGAACTTCTCCTCTAGCTTGGACCATATGTCCATGGCTAGGTCATGTTCTCGGAAGATGCGCATTATGTCATCAGCCATACTGCTTAATAACGTAATGCGCGCTATCTTGTTCTTCCGAGACCAAGCATCAAAAGCTTCCGTGTCTCGTCGGTGTTGGGCCGTAGTGCCCAACTCAGGTTCAATCATAACGTTCTTTAGAGTTTCGAGCACTTCTTGCTCCTCTAGAACGTATTGTATCTTAATGGACCAAAGTTTGTAATTATCGCCGTTGAGTTTTTCACCTTTGTTTAACTCAGCGACGATATTCTTTGAAGCGGAAGACATTTTACTTTTAAAATGCTGCAAAAGACATAAAAACTGAAGGTTCGATCAAAAACATATTGCATAAAATTCTTAAAATATAACGCCCACTTGAAATTATATTATATTTGATAAGTTACTTTCAAAAAATATTGAAGATGTTGTTCTAGAATCGAAAAGGTCTCTTTGATTCCAATCACCATCTAGAACAACCTTCAATATTCCCCCATCACTTATCAAACAATAGTACTATTATAGTACTAGCAGCGGAAAAACGAGTTTGAAAACGTATTTTTCAAATATAATTCCCACTTGAAATGATAATAGAATATCCCATATGGATAGTTCTAAAATCAACTCCCACTTGGAATGATATTCATAATTTGATAAGTTACTTTCGAAAAATATTGAAGATGTTACTCTAGAGTCGGAAAGGTCACTATGTTTCCGATCACCATCTAGAGTAACTTTCAATTTTCTCCCTCACTTTATCAAATGTTAGTACTCTTATAGTACTTTGCAGCGGAAAAGCGTTTTTGAAAACTTATTTTTCAAAACGTATGAAAACGTATTTTTCAAATAAAATATATTTCAACTTAGTACCCTTATGATACTAGTGAAATATTCGGCACTTCCTGACCATTTGTCGGGAATAAGCCGTAGCCGTGCCTAGGTCGGATCCCCCTTTTGGGGATTTTTCTGCAAATTATCGTCGCCGGCTCCCGTATGGATCCAGGCGTTTCCCCCCGTATGAGAGAAATTTGATGCAGACGACTGTCGTTTGGCCCCGTATGGGCTAGTTCGACCAAGGCCTTTGCCGAATTGGTCTGAAACTTCCCCCGGCCAGTGCCGATCAGTCCGGCACCCGACCAAGAACGGCATGCGGCAGCCCTGGCCACTGCCAGGGCCGGCCTGGCCACTGGCCTGGCCTAGGCCAGAGGCCGGCCAGGCCTCTGCCTGGCCTGGCCTCGGCCAGAGGCCCCTGGCCGGGGCCAGGGCCCCTGCCCTGGCCTCGGCCAGGGCGGCCAGGCCCTGGCCTGAGGCCAGGGCGCTGCCCTGGCCTCTGCCAGGGCGGCCAGGCCCTGGCCGGGGCCAGGGCCTCTGCCCTGGCCTCTGCCAGGGCGGCCAGGGCTGCCCTGGCCTCTGCCAGGGCGGCCAGGCCCTGGCCGGGGCCAGGACCTCTGCCCTGGCCTCGGCCAGGGTGGCCGGGCCCTGGCCTGAGGCCAGGGCGCTGCCCTGGCCTCTGCCAGGGCGGCAAAGCCCTGGCCGGGGCCAGGGCTCCTACCCTGGCCTCGGCCAGGCCCTGGCCGGGGCCAGGGCCCCTGCCCTGGCCTCGGCCAGGGAGGCCAGGCCCTGGCCTGGCCGCGGCCAGGGCCTTCTGGCCCTGGCCGTGGCCGGCCAGAGCCGGCCGGCCATGGCCATGGTCGGCCAAGGCCGGCCGGCCATGGCCCGGCCATGGCATTTTTGTCTTGACCGGCCATGGCCCTTTGGCCATGGCCGGTTTCCCCTTTCATGGGAGGCCGCACACCCCCGCCGGAGGGGGTTGCCGCGGTGGTTATTGGCCGTAGCCAACCCCCTCCGCATGGGGAGGGGGGTGCATGGCCTTCATAACCCATTTGGTCATGGTGCACATGCACAAAAAAATTCATCTTCCCCGATGGGAATAACCACCACCTTCTTCTCCGGTGAAGCACCCGTTCGTCGAGAAAGTAGTTGTCCTCCAATGGCCGTGTGCCAAAAAATGAACCCACTTCAAAAATTCGTAAACTACGCGCTCCACATGAAGAGAGCGCCCATTCCCTATGAATGGAGACTCAGCATCCATGAAGAGAGCGAGTTTGACGATATGAACGGTCGGTTCTTCCCGTCACGGAGAGTTCCTGCCATATCCGTAATGACAGAAGACCCTAACGTGAAAAGAACAACCGCTGCGTTCTCTCCGTCACGAAGCGTTCCTACCATATCCGTAATGGTAGGATACCCATCCGTGAAAAAGACAACGACTCGTTCATAGTTTCTCCGGGGCGAACCCGTATGGCTCTGATACCAATGTAGGATCCTGTCCAAAACAGAGTTAGGATCGATAATATGAAGTTTAGACTTACGCTTGCGTATGCGGCACGGTAGTCTACGAACTTCGCCTTCGGATTCGCCACGACGGATCGAGTCTTCTCACGAACGGAGTAAGGCTACTAATCCACAATCTAAATCTCTACTTTAGATTTAGACCTTGGATAAGAGGGAGAGAAAGGATTTCTGCAGAGCTTCGCTAGGATGAAGATGCATGCATGAATTTCATGCAAAAGGTGTAAGAAATGGCTTACCCTTGGGTCTTATTTATAGCCCCCAAGGTAGTTATTTTAGGGTAAGTTGTTCCTTTGGAACAACTTAATTAAGGTGTACCATGATACATGGCACATTATAAGCTTAAGTTGTACCATATGCATGGTACAACATAAGCTTAAGATATTCCCCCTTTATTAGCCATATGTCGCATGCACTTATGCATATATAATGCGACTTTCCCACTCATCCAGAGATCCTCTCCGCAAGGGAACAGATTCCCTTTGTACACGACTTCGTGTACGCGACGTTCGAGGTCCGTATTCCCTCGTACATCCCCCACAAGGGTGTACAAACGTCTTCCATATCCAACATAAGTAAGCTTCCTCCTTCAAGGATTGCAAAGGTACGTCTACGCTTTGCTCTTCTTGATCAAGGCACGAAGGCTCCGTTGAATCGCACTTTGAAATCTCTTTCATGGTTTCTTCATTTTCTTGCAGAGACTCCATGTATTCCCACGCCTCTGTCGGCATCATGCCTCCCAGGAATTCCTGCAGCTGTGGTCGTAGTCCATCTAGGAAGGACGCCATAAGCTCTTCATTTGTGTACCCATGCTGCGGATAGCTCGATATAATGTCTGTGAACCTCCTCCAGGCCTGAAAGAAAGTTTCACAGTCAGTTTGATTAAAATTAACAATTTTGAGCTTCTCCATTCTATGTTTGTGCGCATTAGCATACCTTGCATCATACAGATTGTTTGTGCAATAGAAGTTCATATATTCCATTTTTAAAAAAATTTAAATAATATAATAAAAAAAAGTTTATGTACAGTAAAGTGGAAGGATCTCACCGAAGGTCTTCTGAATGAAATAAACCGTAGTAACAAACTGTTCTTCCCCGGCAACGGCGCCAAAAACTTGGTGGGCTCCGAAAAGGTGCTCTCTCTCAAGCGCAAGAGTCCGTACAAGTAGTAAAATCTGGGAGTCCAGATGTCGAATCCACGGGAAGAAATCTGTTGCAACCACAATTCAAATCAAATAGAAATCCTACGAAAAGAAACTAACCACTTCAACAATGATGGCGATGGTGTGAAAGTGCGTGATGGTGATGTGCGAACAAAGAAATTCGTGTATGAAAATACCTATAAAAAGTTTGCACATGGTATGGGTTCGTTAGGATCAATGATTCGTATTAATTTGGTTGATGAATATATCACAATGAATTCTCTTTTTGAGAGCAATTCACCGGGAAAATATCCAATATAACTCAATGAATTCTCCTTTTGGGAGCAATTCATCGGAAGATGCCCTTTTGGGGGTTCAAGCAAAATATTCAATAAGATCGTCGCTAAAGTTATAATACGATATGAAACTCTCTTTTGGAGAGATCAAAACTACGGTATGAAACTCCCTTTTGGGGAGATCAAAACTCACCCTTTTGGGGCGATCATCAACTAAATCAATTCTTTTGGAATATGAAAAGGTCGATTTACGAACAAAGATTACAATTTTAACGACGTTTAACGATTTAGCACAAGGATATTCAACCAAACTAACACAAATCACATCCCCTAACTACTCCATACCAAGCACAATTAAGAATTAGCTACTCATAATGCAAGAATAAACTAGTTTCATAGCAAAATACATTGATCTAAAAGCAGAATACGATGAAAAACACTAAAATACGAGGTAAAATTTTAGGAACTCATCACCAAATCTCCAAGTTTCGACTTCAAACTCTCTGGAAATAATAAAATAAGCCTCTGGAATTTTACAGAATTTTTCAGAGGGGAAATACGGCTCCTAGAGCCTCCAATACGCCCAAAATACGCCCCAATCTGCTTGTATATGCCCAAAAACCCTAGAATACGCTTAAATAAAGAGATTGCGGGTTTACTGTGCGTATCGGGTTGAAAACCCACACCAATATCGCGCCCGGACTCATCCAGGCCGTTGATCTTGATCGGGGTAAACGAGATCCGTTGATCAATTGCGGGATTAACCCTAGCGCTGCCACGTGTCGTGCGGGTCGGATCCGCTTCCTCTCGCGCCCGCATCAGCTTTCGAATCCAAGTCGGATTCGCTTTTGGCCGTCTGATCACGCTTCGCATCGTCCAGATCATGCCACGTGGGCCCAGTCGAGATTATCCGCTTCGTTTTAGAGTTCAAACGCGGGCGTCGTTTCGTTCGTTGGATTTTGATCGGACGATCCGATGGAGGCCACGTCGCGCGAGAGAACGCTGCCGCTTGCTTCGCTTGTAGCCGTTTGATTGGATCTCGACGGCGACAACGTGGCCACGTGTGCTGCAACGGATTCGAATTCGAATCGCGGTCGCCGATAAATGCGGGCCGTTGGATGAAAAGGAGATCCGCTCGATGTGTGCCACGTCGCCCAGGGGGATTGCAGCTGCCCGCTCCGTCTGCGCTCGATGCGTGGCCGTTCAATCTGCGATCGACGGCCACGATTTTACCCCGTCTTCGCTTGATTACAGCCGTAGGATGAAGGCGGGAGCGATCGGATGATGCCACGTGTCTACTCTTCGAATACGAGGATGGGGAAATAGGGGCCGTTCGATCTGAATCGAACGGTCGATACTTTGCCTGCTCAGAATTCGAATTTGAAATCGAATTACTCCGATCTGGGCCATCGGATGAAGATTGCGCGGCCACGATTTTGCCACGTGGCCCGTATTTCGTAATTTCTTCTGTATTTCTTGCGTATTTCCCCCTTTTATTGGTATTCTGCATTCAAAAATACAAAGTAATTAGCACAGATCTCAGAAAAATACAAATAAATAGTCGTTGGAATCGTGATATCGAGACCAGGCTAGGAAAAATATAAAAAGTGCAGAAATACTTCGTTAATTGCTGTTTTGTGCTCAAATAGTGTGTTTTCTCTAATAAATAAATGTGTATAAAATACGTATGAATTAGAGAACAATTTAGCATCACATGAGCACAAAATAGGGCTAAATGGTGGGTTAAATATGTAATATTGAACCCGAATCACTTGCCTATGGATATGAAGCGGTTCTTCCTGTTGAAGTTGGGTAGAAGACGCTCCGTCTTAAATATTTTGATGAAGAAAGGAATTCAAAGGGCCTAGAGTTAAATTCGCATCTGGTCAATGAGGCGAGAGACCGAGCCCTGATCACCTTTATGAGACAAAAGGAGCGCTTGGCTTGGTTCTACAACTCCAAGGTTAGCACAAGAAGCTTTCGCATAAGTGGTCTAGTACTGCAGAAGGTGACATTTTCTTCAGATATCGTCCGACAAGAAAAGTTTAATGTGAAGTGGGAGGGTCCCTACAATGTGTCCGATGTACTCGGCCCGGTGACATATCGGATTTCCACTACGAATGACAAGGAGCTCACTCAACCCTGGAACACGAAACACTTGCAGAAATACTACCAATTAATGTGTGAGTGAAGTGGATAACCAACGCTTCATGTTTGCATTTCTTTTGGTTGTACTTTACTAGGGGATTAGTGTGCTTCATATGTGAAACTTACGTTGCTCCACTTAGTTTATTATTTAAAACACCTAAATTATAAGCACCTTCTCTCGATCTATCTTTACGCTCATGGTCTACTTGGCCACACGATCAGAGGGGCCAACCCTTCGTAGGCCGACCGAGCTACATGATCAGAGATGACTCTTCCTCCACTGCAAGCCAACCAGGCTACGCGGTCAGCGATGACTTTACCCTCGCAGGCCGCTTGGCTACACGATTGGTGGGGCCAACCCTTCGTGGGCTGACAGAGCTACACGATCAAGGATGACTCTTCCTCCATCGTGAGCCAACCAGGCTATGCAGTTGGGGGCGAATTTACCCTTGCGGGCTGCTTGGCTACACAATCAGAAGGGCCAACCCTTTGCGGGCTGACTTGTAACGTCCCGCTCCCAGATTACGTAGAAAGTACGAATCTATCCTAGGTTCTCCTAGGGCAGCAAGTGTTACAAAGGAAGAAGAGAAAAAAAGAGAGTACATGAAGAATTTGCAGGTCATTGCGCACATGCTGGGAAGTACGAGTAATATTCCACCACAGAAAACAACGTAGAGAAAATAAAAATAAAGTACAAAGTCAACATTTCATTTATTTATTATCATAAAAGTACATCTTTTAATACAACATCATGTGTACATGGGTATAAATGGAACAAGGGAGAAATCCCAGAAAACCCATAAAAGAAAAAATATATACGCCTAATACAACTCACTCCCTAGACTGCCCCTGGTAGAAGAACTGGGCAAGGCTGCCCTCTGTGAGCTCCATCTCTACCTCCAACCTTGGGTAAACTCCAGAGTCAAGTCTTGCTTAGTCTGCACTGCTCCTAATCCTGAAAAAGTAAATGGGACACGTCAATGCGTGACCCAGTAGGAAATCTAACAACACTAGTTAGGGACCAGTCTCAGAGTTTATCTACCCTACTAAGGTCTGGCTACGGGTGACAATTATAACTACAGACTATTGCATAAAGTAAAGCAGAAACTCACAGGCATGTACTGAAAGAAAGAATTGCGTAAAGTAAAACATGCAGTACTGCATGAATATCCACATATTTAAAGAAATTAAAAATGCATTTATCTTCAGGTGTTGCAATTAAAAATAAGTATTTGGAATTCGTGTAAAACATAGGACATTAAGGAGCTGGACTTCACCCAGCGTAGGTGAAAAGGTGGTACCTCAACCAATGACACGAGCACTGGAGGGGCCTCTTGTAACTCCCAGTTTCAAGAGTGAGACAATTCTTGGGTTTTATTAGGACAAACGGAGAAAACCAACAATTACCGAATGGTGCATCATGAGTACACCACTGGCCTTTCTAACTCTAGCCAACCCCCCTTACGGGAGCACGAGTGAGAATCAAGCTAAGTCCACACTTAACCAACTCCCTCGCTCAGGAGTGCAAGTGGGCGCCTCAGCTGTGTCAAGCCTTCAACAGGCGCCTGTCGGAAGTCTAGTAACTCCAATTGACTTATTGGCATGTGGAACCTATTGGATTGGTTTCTATAATGATCTTAAGATTCACTAAAATGGTTGATGCATATGCATGAATGAGTATGACCATCTAATCAAGGCAACCTAACTCACACAAGGAAGTAAAAGACATGAATGAAAATATTACATGGATTACATTCATTTACTTCTAAGTGCATTACTCTTCAAGCTTGATTAGCCTTGATTCTTCACATCATCTTCCAAGTTTTGGCATCTCTTGATGAGCTTCCTTTCATCAAGTTCCAAGCTTTGGCAATGCTCCTCTTGATGTCCATCCTTACACCAAGCTTTTAGTCTCCAAAATGCTATTTTTCAAATGTTAAACATGAGACAAACATTGAGAGTTATTAGCAATAATATAATGTTGTGATTATCATCAAAACTATATTGGTCTAAAAAGCCAATACCTAACAGTAGACAATGCTATCGACGATGATAGAGGATGGGCATAAGGCTCTTATGTATACATAGCCCTTATTAGGTTGTGTGCATAATCGTTGAGCATATTTGATAGGTCCACTTATATGAGTGTGGAAGTGTGGCCGCTTTCTATGTGAATTTGGGTAGGTTCGCTAAAGCACTCATGAAAATTCAGGAATAGCACATGTCGGTAACATACCAATCCGTTAGAGCAACAACTGTTCATTGATAATTCAATACATGTTATGAGTCAATGATCTGTTGGATCTGGATACTAGCCTAGAGTGGGTGAATAGGCTTATAAAAATATTCTCGTGCAACCCACGAGAAATCACACACAGTTAAAAGCACAAGCAGAGTAAATAAGAGACAATCACAGAATACACACAGATTTACCCTGGTTCGGTCGCACCAACGACCTTCGTCCAGCCCAAAGCAAATACTAGCATTAATAAGTTCCTTTTATACACCTACAATGGGGTCCTAGCTCCAACTTCCCACCTAGACTGTACCACACTCACCAAAGTGCAGAACTCTATCAACCTAGTAAATGCGTATCTTGACTGCACCAACATATCAAGACCCTCTTGTCTACCCCCAACCAGACAAGTCCAAAATAGTCACAAAATAGGTAAAGTTTCCCCTACAGAGAACGTTACACTAACACATGAATATAAAGAGTAAAGGGTTTAGAAATGCTCAGTTTGTGTCTGTGTAGACGTCTCTGTCAGTCACGTTAGCTCCAACCTGATGCAAACGATGTCTCGATCCAACTCCTAGATCTCAATCTGTCTCAAATAGCACTCTGGTCTGTGCGTATAGCAATCCCATTTCAATCCAAATAAATCTTGGTCTGTGCACACAGCAATCCCCTTAAAATCAAATCCACATCAGCAGACACCTTTTTGCATTTGTTTTCATTTTCATGCAGTCGCCACGTCAGCACCGTATTTTTCTTCGTTCGTAAACAAGGGCATGCAGCGTCCTCTTTCGAATGGCGACGGCATACGTGGGCGTCGTTTCTCTCCAACTACCTTGCTTCAACGACGGCCTTCGTGAAGCGGTACGGTGACGAAAAAACTCGAGAGTGGCGACTACTAGATAGTGTCTTCGGCGGCGAGCTCTTGGACAGCAGTGCGCGATCTCAGAGCGACATCGACGGCGAGTTGTCGATGGTTTCACAGCAAAAAGATGGCAGCTTTGAGACGACAGCGCTTCGACGGCGAATAACTCGGTAATAGCTTCTTCGACCTAGGCCTCGTGATCGACGACTTCTCCGACTCGAATTGCATGGGTTGTTCTGCGTTGAAGGCGACGGCGAGAGGAGCTCGAGAACTTGGCTTCGACGTCTTCACGGCAATGCTTTGACGGTGGCATGATGTTTACGGTGGCTTGGCTCTCGACTTCACCGACTTCTCTTACTTCGATGCCGACGGCGACTCAAGGCAGCAGTGATCTTCTTCGATGAGACGAAGTGAACGGTGGAGGAATCTCCTCCACAGCAGCAGCAACGAGATCTTTGACGACAAGAGCTCGACGACTCTTCTCCTCGATGACAGCAATGAAAGGTTCCTCAGCGAATGTCGACGACTCTCCAACGTCTTCGACTTGCAGCGACGACTCTGGACGCGGCGGCGGTGGACTTCTCTTTGGCAGCGACTTCGGTAGCTTGCTCTGCCTGCTCCCCTTCGACAGCAAGACCCCGACAGCTATAAGATCTCGGTAGCTTTGAAGATGTTGAAGCAGTGTAATGATTGACAATGGTTTGAAGTTCTTGAGTTGGGAGATGGCTGCGACAACGAAGACTTGAAGATGAAAGGCTGCTACAATGGTGAAGGCTTTGGAGATGAAGGGCTACAACAATGGTGAATTGTTTTCTTTAGCTTTTGATGATAAAGGATGCAGTAGAGATAAAGATATCTTTGCTTTTGAAGGTGAAGGTTGCGGCAGAGATCAGATTTTCTTGGGGATGCCGACTATGGCAATGAGAATTGGAGATGACGTTTTAGCAATGAGAATTTGAGGCTTCGGTTTTCTTGGCTTTTGGAGATGAAGGCTACATCAGATGATTTTGATGTTAGGCTTATTGCTTTTGGCCGCTTGCCTTTTATTTTTGGTTTGCCACACTGGATTCTAAGGCTAGGGTTTATAATATGTGGTCGGCCTGCTTTTCTCTCTATTTGTCTTTTTGGCCTCATTGCACTCTCATTGAAGGGGAGTTTATATAGATGTCGAGGGAATCAATTTTGCTTAAGGTAAATCCCATAAAACTGGGATTATGAGTTTTGAATTGATCTTCATAGCAATACAAATTGGATTAGGAGAAATCTTTGCAAATCTTGCTAATTGATTTGACCAAATCCATCTCATCCCATATAGGACCAAGTCCAACTTTCAGTGTAGATAACACTTCCTCTCTCCCAATATGCTATATGAATAGCAATTTCTCCCACGCTTAGAACTACGATTTTGCCATTCCTAAAACACACTTAGCACACACGTTAAATATAACACACACGTTTGTCATCATCAAACTAAAGATCTTAGATCGTTGCATCCAACAATCTCCCCCTTTTGATGATGACAACCCAATGAAAGATTTGAGCAAAAAGGTGGGCGTGTGTGAAGTGTGATGAAGGATGTAATGCCAAGGATGTAATGCATATGAGTAATACAATGAGATGTAAGCATGCACACAATATAGGAATGGAATAAGCATTGTGTAATACATATGAGTAGTACAATGAGATGTGAGCATGCACACAATATAGAAATGGAATAAGCATGCTCCCCCTATTTTCAAGTAATACCAAACCATCCCAAATAATACCAAATCTTTTCTTTCTTTTCTCCCCCTTCGTTATCATCAAAAGTGGGCTAACGAAGTCACCAAATATCACAGGCAAAAATAAAGTATTATTGAGTATAGTTAGCACTTGCATGTATTTCCTACAAAGTAGACACTTCAAGTTCAATGAAAATTGAAATTTAGACTTTAACACCATTGTGTATGTATGGTAATATAAACAGTGAAGTACAAAGGGAGATTCAATTTAGAATATCAACCAAAACAATCCACACTTTCCGATTAACATGAATTTCACTAGGATTGATTTTTCCCAACTCATTAAAAATGAGTTCAAGGTACCAAACCCTAAAACATAGCCTATAAGGACTCTTATATGCGGGGTTGTCATTGCTTGACAAGTAATATACACCAACGCTAAAGATTACCTATAAAGCATTTGTTGGATACTCGTGAGTAGTGTATTTGCCATGGATTGTATCCATTTTACATATGGAGCAATTTCCATGTATTTTTTTCCATATTCAATTCTTTTTGTGCTCAATTTTTATTCATGGCAATACACATCATATCCCTTAAATAATTCAGTTTTTATTCATCCTACGTTCACTTTTAACATTCATCAAAAGAATCTCCAAACATACACCAAGTTAAGTAGTCGTGGAAGTGCGAATGTAGGTGTAGAAATCAAATTAATCATTTCATGAAGCATGTCATGGCTACTAAATAGTTTCTAACATGAGCATATAGCTATAACAATAATACAGTGATTTCTACACAGATATGAATAAACATTCAAGAACTACCACTTATAATGAATCATAAAGAGGTATTCATTAAGCACAATTTTTTTTATTTTTTATTTTTCATTTTTTTGTTTTTCTTTTATAAAGAACTAAAACAAACCTAAAAAGCAAAAACACAAGCACACAAATAAAAATTAAATCAAGCACACACACAAAACTATGAAGGTATGTAATGAATGCAAAGAGGAAAAAGAAATATACATTTATGTCGCTATTTGACTAAGGAGCTAAAAGAGTGAAGCTTTCAATTTTAATGATCCTCGCCAAATCTCCATCCCACCTACATGAAAGGTGTAAAGTGTGACCTTGGAATCCAACAAGGTCCACTAGTGTTAGCCATTAAAGTTTTAGGAACCCACACTTGTTTGAACTTTATGTTTGTGTTCCTAAACTTACAATAATAGGATGTGTGATCAACACTATCACAAGTAAAGCACTTTGCATGCATATTTTTCACAATTGAAGGCACATTGTGGAATTTCTTAAATTTGGGCTTTTCAACGTTTTTTAACCCATATCCAAGTCCTCTTCTATTATTGCCATATAATTGATTTCAAGTATGGTATCCAACAAATGTTTACCAATTGAAAATTTTCTTAATAACAATTCTAGATTAGAAACTTTGGATTTTAATAATTTATTTTCATCCATAAGCAAAGTGCATTTACTTATAAAAGCTCTTTTGGTTTCCTCTTCCTTCTTTTCAAATTCAACCATTTTCCTTTCAAGATCTTTATTTAACATGCACATTTTATCATTAAGCTCTCTTATCATATAATTCTTTTCAGTTTCGAGCTTACTTAAATCTAGCTTAAGCATGCTAATATCATTCAACAAGGAAGGACAAGTAAGACAGGTAGCTTTTTCAGGCATGCTAGCTTTTTCTTTTTCTAGTGACAATTTTAGCGTTACATGCAACAAGTTTCTCTATAAGAATATCCACTTCATCAGAAATGTCATAGTTTTCTTTTTGTAATTTAAAACTAGCATCCATATAATCATTCAACATGAGTTCTAGCTAGAACTCATTAATCTCATTTTGCATTCCTTTACAAACATCTAACAATTCAGCTTTAGTAAAGGAATTTACCTCGTCGTTGTTTGCCATTAAATAGACGACAGCGGAGTGGGCTACCACCTCTTCATCCGCATCCTCAGCTTCACTGTCCATGTCCCAAGTTAGAATCTTGGCTTTTCCTTTATGTTTAGCAACCTGAGCAGTTTCTTGTATGCATTGCTTTGCGAAGTGTCCCTTTTTCCTGCATTTGAAGCATTCAACTCTATTAGCAGAATCTTGTTCAGAAGAATTTTTTTTTGTAATTAAAAGTGTTAGAGCAAATGAACCTTCTATGAATTTTTTATCTTCCTTGAGGAGTTCTGATGAACTTTCTGAATTTTCTAACCATTAGCGCCATCTCATCATCTTCATCTTCATCTTCGCTAGCTTTCAGAGCAAGTGGCTTAGAAGCTTTTTCCTTCTCCTCAGGTTTCTCTCTTTTTTCAATATTTTGCAATTCAAGTTTGTGGGACATTAGATTACCTATCAAGTCCTCCACCTTCATCTGTGATAGATCCTTCGCTTCTTGGATGGCAGTGACTTTAGGCCTGAAAGAGCTTGGCAGTGCTCTTAATATCTTCCTCACCTAGTCAAAACTAGAATATGGCTTACCGAGCGAGCTAGACTTGTAGACGATGTTGGTGAATCTTGCAAATATATCTTATATGGTCTCTGATGGTAGCACGTGAAATCCCTCGTACTCTGTGCTCAGAAGTGCAAGTCTAGATTCCTTCACCTGTGACATTCCCTCGTGCGTCACCTCCAATGTATGCCATATTTTCTGCGCAGTAAGACAATGTGAGATACGATTGAATTTAGATTTATCTAATGAACAAATGAGACCATTCATAACTTTATCATTAAGAGAATAAAGTATCCAATCATTATCATCACATTTATCATCAGGTTTAAGCATATCAACATTTTCAATTTTAATGACAGGTGGTTTTTATCCTTTTTTAACAATTTGCCAAGCTGTATAGTCAATAGAAATTAAGTAGATTCTTATTCGATTTTTCCAATAAGCATAATCTACTCCATTAGATCTTAGGGGGACGAGATAAGGAATGACCTTCAGCAAAAGTACTATCAATGGGATTCATAGTCAATCCTAGGCTAGATCCTAAAACCTGCACTGATACCACTTGTTGGATCTGGATCCTAGCCTAGAGGGGGGTGAATAGACTTATAAAAATATTCTCGTGCAACCCACGAGAAATCACACGCAGTTAAAAGCACATGCAGAGTAAATAAGAGACAATCACAGAGTACGCACAGATTTACCCTGGTTCGGTCGCACCAACGACCTACGTCCAGCCCCAAGCAAATACTAGCATTAATAAGTTACTTCTGTACACCTACAATGGGGTTCTAGCTCCAACTCCCCACCTAGACTGTACCACACTCACCAAAGTGCAGAACTCTATCAACCTAGTAAATGTGTATCTTGATTGCACCAACACGTCAAGACCCTCTTGTCTAGCCCCAACCAGACAAGTCCAAAATAGTCACAAAATAGTCACAAAATAGGTAAAGTTTCCCCTACAGAGAACGTTACACTAACACATGAATATAAAGAGTAAATGGTTTAGAAATGCTCAGTTCGTGTCCGTGTAGACGTCTCTGTCAGTCAGCACGTCGTCAGCTCTAATCTGACGCAAACGGTGTCTCGATCCGACTCTTGGATCTCAATCTGTCTCAAATAGCACTCTGGTCTATGAAGGGTTTTGGCGGACCCTCAGAGCTCAGATCGGTGCATGTCCTAAGTCGGACGGACCACAGAGGCATAAATCACAGCGGAAAAATAAAACATGCTAGATAAACATTTTAGCTAGGCCCTGAGAGAGCCAGAACCTAGCCCGATCTATGCCAACTTGGGGTGGATCTGACCACCCTAAGATGGATATATCCTACTGCGAAGAAATTAAATTACACTAAAATCTTTAAAGAACCTACCCGGAATCTCAACCCTGGGGCGGACAAGATGTATCGCACCGGCTTCTTACGCTCCTCGTAGCCGAACCGCCTAGACTTGATCCACAGAGCTGCCTTACACCTTCGAACTGATCCACCCGAGCCGTCACCCGTCTCCGAGCCGATCACTTGCGGTAGAAGGTTTCACTTGAGCAGACCCGCATCTTGGATATCTGGATCCAAATCCAAAACCACCTTCGTAGTCTTGCTAGGACTCGTCGGGAGAATAGGAAGAAGAGAGAAAGAATAGTTTAAGTCGTAGATCGAGCTTGCTCAAAATTCGGAGCTACTCGATCGAAGACTTGGTGTGTTTTTCAACGAAGAGAGTGCACCCATATTTATATAGGGAGTCTACACCTCTCTTTTCGTCACAAGCAATGTGGGACAAAACAAAATAAAAAAGAGAATTAATTTAGTTAATTGAAGTTAGTAAGCCTTTCACAAAAGGCCAAATTCAACCAATTAATTCTCCTTCACCATTTAGCTTTAGAGACGATACAAATTATCATTTCGAATGGCTTCGAATGGTGAACGCGTAGAAACAAACATCGACCAATTTTGAATTCGTTTGACCCCTCAAACAATTGCCTAAAGATGTGCTAAACGTCAATTTTCGTAGCCGTCAAAAGAGTTTCAAAGAAACCCTAATTTAACTTAAGTTGCGGGCACCCCCAAGTAGGGCGCGCCCGGGGCAGGCGGGCGGCCCGCTGAACAGCAGGCGCACCCGCTGTTTCCAGCGGGCCGTGCCCGCTGGTTCAGCGGGCCGCGCCTGTTGGTTCAGCATGCCACGCCCATTCTCCTTGCGGGTGGACCCGCTTGTCCAAGTGGGTCTAACCCACTCTTGCCTTTGACTGTTTTTGTGTTTTTGGGCTCGTTTGAGCTCCGTTTTGGACGCGGTTTGAACCTACGTTTAGACCGGGATGATCCCGTCAACCAGATAACCCTTTCCAATGCTTTTGTTCCTATAAATATTTTCGTAACTAATTTACGACATGTTTAATCTTATTTGCATCGAATGCAACAGTGTCCCCATCTACGACTTAGTCTCACAACTAGCTTGTGAACTTAACTATTCTATTTCATCGAATGAATTCCTCTTAATTATCTTTCTATTACTAAGACACGAATACTACTTGGTGTGAGACCCTGCAGCCTGACCTTACTACATGTTGGGACTCGAAATCCCTAGACGACGGTCACCACGCGCAGCAGGCATCGTCCCTGTTTCAGAATCATCATAACGTGATCTACCTATTGACAAAAGTATCATTGGGTTCACTTTGACTGTGTCAGTGATGAATACCGTTAGATATAGTCCCTTCGTCAAGACTATGTCTCTGTTGTCCAAGGGTACGGTTTAATGTCAACCCCATTAGACAACATTGGTCAGTATACGGAGGTCTGTGTTGATTCACGTTGTACATCTTACAACGTACCCCGGCCGATGATTAACACAAAGACCGTACTGAGCCTGTGACACTAATTTCCCATTAACGGAAGAGACGAATCCCATCTTAGTCATCTACTTGCCTCGAGAGCTTCAGGTGTAACCCAACCTAAGATCTTTCAGCAGCCCTAGCCTCGAAGCTAGATCATAGGTCTAAGCAACACTGTTCACCCACAGGTTCGTATAAATGACTCAGGTCTTAAGGACCAGCTTACCTATCATCACCCTAAAGTTATTATAGACAGTTTAGTTAAAGTTAACCATTTAATAACTTTAAGTTGGTCGTTCAGTGAACTCATTCTCCAATGAGGACCTGTGTCTCGTCTCCGACTTCACCAAGTCGAATGACTATGAGATCATCATTATCCTAAGGTAAGACAAAGACACAGTGGTATGTCCGATGTGCCGATATCCAGTTCTCGTCGCATCTATGACCACAAACTGTTTAAGACTTAAGTTTCTGTTCGATCACTTACTACTCATAATCGAGATCTACATCTGGATACGTAAGGACCTAACTATAAGTCTAAAGAAATTATCTAAGTATATGATTCAACGAATTCATACTTAGGATAATTGATACCATATAATATCTTAACAAGACGTATACTAAGGATAAATTTCCTTATGGGCATATATCCTTCTACATCTCCCACTTGCACTTAGGCTATTTATATCGGTATCTCATACCGTTATAGCATATCAGTCACATTGGACCATCATATGTCAAACCTAAGAGTGGATTTACTAACGAGTATCTATAATGCATTTTAATGGATATTTTATTTATACATCTCTTGATCACACAAGGTTGATCCTTGAAAAATGATTTGGATCAATTTTCTTTTCTTTGTATAGCTAACAATTAGCTCATACAATATTGATGTAGGATCTAACATTTCTATTAATCAGTCTTAGCTCATTCCAATTATTTTGTGTCAATATGCCAAGTAAATAAGTGACACCTTAAGTCTCTATATATTCGATTAAATCAAAACTATTTTGATTCAATGTCTTATATAGATGCTTCAAATAATGAGCAAAGTATATGAGCTAGCTCCCACTGACTTTAAAAATTATCTGGTTAAATACTTCTACTATATATCTAAATCTTATTTAGAATATATTTTAAGTATAACCAAATTAGAAGTGCTTATGGAATATATCAGTGTCAGGTTGGGTTTAATGAATGAGTCATATCAAGACCCATTTATAGGAATCTTGATGTTGACTTACTCAGTCAAACGTCCTACGCTGTATTTTTTCTTTAGCTGCATTTAATAATAACTCTTTAAGAATCAAATGCAGTTTAATTAAGAATCAATCTTAACTTGCGTATAATTGTGATCATACACAATTTATATGCTCCTGGAACTTATATTTAACTATCGACTGGCTATAATATTAAGTCAGCTCCAAACAATCAAATTATTCAGAAGCTCTGCATGATAGCTCGAGGATTTATGCAACCAACTCAGACAGCCACATTCACAGAAATAAGCCATTCACAACAAATCACGGTTTAAAATAAAGCACATTTTCCGAGATATTTATTCAAACAATGGATTCATTAAAATGAATCATAATTTGTTTATCAAAATAAACTTTGAGTGCTTAACACCCAATCATTGTTTTAACTAAAGCAAACGATACATTTTATTCATAAAAAATAAGTATCGGTTGCTTCTTCTTCACATCTCCTGAAGTTCTCGTACGGCCCTAGCAACAACGATTGCTCAGATGCCGACCGTCCTAGGAACTTCTTCCATCCTCTGGTTCGTATTAGCCATCTGTATACATTACACAGATGTCTTAATATCTCATATTATGTGACAAAGAATTCATGGAAATTATTATGCTTTATTAAAAAGAATTCATTGTACCTGAGGTAGAGGCATTAGGATGCCCTATCTTCTTTTCTGCAAGGTAAACCTCGTAGTTCCTCTTCCAGTGGCCTAGCTTATGGCAGTGAAAGCACTTGGATTTCGATGGGGGCCCTTTCGTCTTCTTCCCCTTCTTCACCTTGGCTGGTTGTGGGACCTGTCTCTTCTTGCCTTTGCCTTTCGGCTGGTCTGAAGAAGCAGAGCCAATAACCAACACAGCTGGTTTCTTCTCGATTTCCTCAAACTGCCTAAGCATGTTGAGGAGACCAGAAAGATCAGTTTCAATATTGTTCATAATGAAACCAGTAATGAATTGCTTGAAGGCTGGGGTCAAAGATTTCAGGATGATGTCCACAGCCATCTCATTGTCGATGACAAAACCCAACTGGACAGCATCTTCCACGTACCCGATCATCTTAATGACATGATCTTGTACGGGCCATGTCTCCATCTTAGTGCCCCAGAGGTTGCTCGTGGCTTCAAACTTGGCAGCTCTAGACTGCTTGCTGTATAACTCCTCTGCATTCAGAAGCATGCTTTGAACATCCAAATGTTCGTGCTTCCTTTGTAGGTCATTATTTATTGAAGCCAGAGTGAGGCACCTGGCCTTCTCGGCACCCCTCTAGTATTCCTTGTAGGCTTTCTTTTCCTTGGGAGTCGCATCTTCGTTAGGCTTCTTTAGAGGGTCCTCGAACATCATGTATCCTATCCTAGCAAGTGATAGGACTAACTTGATATTCCTAAGCCAATCCTTATAGTTGGTCCCACCAAGCACATTCTTCTCTATCATATATTATAGACCCGAATCCATTCTGCTATTAAATGGATATATTATTACCATATGTTTGTTGTACAGTTTAAATGGTTTTTATTTAAACTATATCTCCCACTAAATTTTAGAAATAAAGCAACAATAATAAACAATTTATTATTTTAACATATTTATGGGAGAGGGATCTGACTACCCGAGTCAGACAACCTTGAGTGTAGCTCAACAAGTTGTCTGACTATGCAGTCGGTCGACGAACTCTTCATCAATCATATAAATATGATTCACTGTGAGTTTTACCCCAAGTCATTTGTGATCATAAGTGTGCTCATCCAAATCACAATGACTAGCCTAGTCAGACCCTTGTTTTCGCGTCTAGCCTGACTTGCCCCGGCGCTCAGTGTATGCACGACACGTCGGTTTGGGTCAGGTCTTAGACTACATCTTTATTTAGACTTACGTCGATGCTCGGTATATGCATGACAAGACGGTTTGGGTCAAGTCAAGATATCAAGAAACCGGTTTCTATAAGATTGCCATGTCACAGCTTGAGTGTAGCTCAACAATCGTCACACAGGTCTTATAGTTGCTAACTCCTAAAACAAGGAGGGCTACGATTTATCTTGAACAAGATTATTATCGTATTTGACTTAGGTATAGTCGATAGACTTACACAGTCATGATTCGACTCCTTGCGGTCCAGCGGACGCAGCCAGGGAATTGACTAAGCCAGGACCACTTCCATAGTCTAGCTAGGGTGGTCCAGCAAACTTAGCCAAGCATATTGACCGACATCATGATCTGTTGAAGGAGGTTCATCAATTCTATGTTCGTCCATCAACTAAATAGCTTTTAATTAATACTAGTTAATCCTTATCAACTAGTTGATCCTTAATATTCGAAATTTTATGGATTTGTTTGATGACTTTTATTAGATCCTTATCAACTATAAGGTTCGTTTTGTTCATCGTGCTACCCCAATTTTTATTAGGAATTTAATAAAACAATTACAACATTTTACAAAATTAGTCATTTAATGATAATCATTATTTAAACAATTAATGACGACCATAATCAGGAATTAGGTTTTGATGTCGTAATTGTTCATTAAAACATAGCATGTCACGATTTAAAATTTTATCTCATAAGATTTTAAATTTAATGGCTAACCTAAAGGGTTCATGAACGATCACTTCATGCATCATTGCCATTAACACAAACCAACTAATTTTAACTCTTAAAATTAAAGGTTCAATAATATGACATATGACAGAACATGCAAGTTTAAAAATTTTATGTACACCATAAATAATTAACTTGTTAGTCTAAAATTTAACATTTAAATTTAAAGATCTAGAATTTTAAAACTAGAAACACTTTATCTCATAAAATTAGGTTTCATAAAATTATTGAATAATTTTAAATCCAAACCTAAGCTTTAAAATTCAATTAAACATTTAAGGTCATAATATATCATAAAATAATTTATGTAACTAAAAAGAAAATAATTTTTAATCCCATCTCATGAAATAAAATCTTTTTCTCAATGTTACATATACTTGAAATAATTTTAAAACAATTTTAAAATTGTTGAAATAAATTTTAAATCTTTGAGACAAAGTTAAATCTTTCAACCTTTATGTAACTAAAAGAAGTTAATTTTTAATGTCATCTTATGAAAGTAAAAAATTTCTCTTAGTGTTGCATAATCTTTAAAAAACTTTTAAATGCTTACTAAAATTATTTTATCTCATAAAATAAAATTCCTAAAAGCATGTAAACATAGTAGACTTATTGAACTTTATCAAATAAAATTTAAAGCGTCCCCCAAAAAAATTTCTTGTTATAAAAACAATTTTTAAAAGCACAAAATTTGACACAAGGTTAAAAAATACGTATGTTCAAAAACAAGCAATTTAATAATTTAAAATCGCCGCAAATCAAGATCTACAAGCATAACCATGGCTCTGTTACCACTGAAGGGTTTTGGCGGACCCTCAGAGCTCAGATCTGTGCACGTCCTAAGTCGGACAGACCACAGAGGCATAAAGCACAGCGGAAAAATAAAACTTGCTAGCTAAATATTTTAGCTAGGCCCTGAGAGAGCTAGAACCGAACCTGATCTATGCCAACTTGGGGTGGATCTGACCACCCCAAGAGGGATCTATCCTACTGCAACGAAATTAAATTACACTAAAAGCTTTAAAGGACATACCCGAAATCTCAACGCTGGGACGGGTAAGATGTACCGCACTGGCTTCTTACGCTCTTCGTGTAGGAATATGATGCCCTCAAGGCCATTTATTCCTGTGTGAATAGCACAAACATCTTGTTCGAAATAACAGTAAGCTGTTTGGTAATAATTTATCTAAGTTATATTGTAATGTAGTTAACATTAGATATCAACTTAGGTAAAGTCCTGAGACTTTATGCAAGGTCAAAACGGGTATCGAGATGAGTATCTCGATCATGGAGAAACGTTTGACCATCTGTAGCATAAGTCTAAAATGGTTCGTGGTCGTAGATGTTCCGAGACAAGGATATCGAAACATCGGATAGACCATTGTGTCTTAGTATTCACCGTTTAGCGGTGGCGATGATCTCAAGATCGCTTGACTTGGCGAAGTCGAAGACGAGACACAGGTGCTCATTAGAATGACTTCACTGAACGATCCACTAGAGTTATCATATGGTTAAATTGACCAATCTGTCAATGATAACTCTGAGTGATGATAGGGTAGTTGGTCTTTTGACTTGAGGTCATTTTGACGGACCTGTGCGTGAACGGTGCCACTTAGATCAGCTGACCTAGCTTCGAGGCAAGGCCTGTCGAAAGGTCTTTTGATTGGGTATCACTTGAAACATACGAGGCGAGTAATGACCAAGAGAGGATTCGTCTCTCCCGGTCAATGGGAGTTAGTGTCGTAGAGTTAGTTCAGTCTTTAGTAAAAACTCTGCGCAGAGTATGTTGGAAGAAGTCCAACATTTATTGACCAAAGATCGATAGAAACTAACCGGAGTCAAGTTATTGGGGTTGACAGTTTAACCGTACCCCAGACTTGATCTACACGACACAATTTAGACGAAGAGACTATAACTGCGGAATTCATCACGGAAACAGTCAGGTGGTCCCGACAATACTCATGTCAATGAGTTAACCACATAATGATGATTCCTGAAGCAGGGACGGCAACCACTGCTCGTGGTCACTGCCGTATAGGGCTTCGAGCCCAACCTGTTGTAAGGGTCAGGCTGTAGGGTCTCACACAGAGTGCAACGCTTCGTCTAGTAATAGGTAGAAAATAGTTAGGGAGAATATTTGCATTTGATGCAAAAGAAGAGATAATTGCATTTGATGCAATATGATAATTTAAGCTTAGATAGGGACTATTTTGCATTTGATGCAAAAGCGATTAAATGTGTATTAAATTGTTTAATACAATATTTAATAAAATAAACGCAAGGAAAAGTTCACGGGTAAGACGGGAATGTCCCGGTCTAGACCCAGGTTCGAACGGCGTCCAAATCGGACACCAAATGCTCAAGTTAGAGCAAAAACAGCCCAAAGTATCAGACCAGGCCAGGCCCAGACAGAACAGGCTGCCTGGGCTAGCCCAGGCGCTGCCTGGGCTAAGCCCAGGCTCGGCCTGGGCTTAGCCCAGGCTCGGCCTGGGCTTAGCCCAGGCTCGGCCTGGGCAAGCCCAGGCGTAAGCCTGGGCTAAGCCCAGGCGCCTGGGCTAAGCCCAGGCCCGCCTGGGCAGCCCAGGCGCGGGCCTGGGCTCGCCCAGGCCGCCTGGGCGAGCCCAGGCGCAGCCTGGGCTCTGCCCAGGCTGGTTAAGGCGCGCGCGGGTTGCGTGGGGCCCACCCATGGGCCCCACCTCTAGGGTTTTGAACCCTAAGTGTGCTGAATCAAACGACGGCTCAGTTTTTGCGAAAAACTAGCCTAGGGCTGATCTTTGGACACTCAATTGGAGGGTCAAACGAACTCCGATTGACGAACGGTTTTTTCCTATGCGTTCACCGTTAAACGCTTGTCGTATTGATAGGTTGTATCAATCCTGAAGCTCAACGGTGAGTGAGTTAAAATTCACGGAAGTTTGCACTTTGTGAAGTGCAAACTAACTTGATTTTAACTAACCCAAATAATTAGTCCCACATCGGATTTTGAGAAAAGGGGAGAGTCTGCCGCCTATATAAATAGGGGTCTCCCCCCTTTCTCAAAACTCGTCCCAAGCTCTAGATCTGAGCGGCTCTTGTAAATGTTGGAGCACGCTCGGATCTAAGCTTAAATTAATATTTCTCTTCTCCCTAAATTTCTGCCTTACTCCTGCGGGCTCTAGCAAAGTCACAAAGGAGTTCGGATTCTGAATCTGAAATCTTGGCGGAGGTTTCACTCGCGTGAAACTTTCTTCGGCGCGTGGTTGGCTCGGCGGCACGGGGATTGATCGCCTCGGGATGCGGAGCGGTTCTAGGAGCGGTTCAGGGAGCGGTTCAAGGAGCGGTTCGGCGTGGGGCGGGAGCAGCTCGGAAGACGGCGCGGAACATCTCGCCTGCTCCAGGGCTGAGATTCCGGGTATGTGGTTAAAGTATTTTTAGCATTAGTTTAGTTTAATCGCAGTAGGCTAGATCCTTCTTGGGATGGTCAGATCCATCCCAAGTCGGCATAGATCTTGGCATAGGGTCTTGGACCTTAGGGCTAAGTTAAAATGTTTTAACTGCATGTTAATTTAGTTAACATAGTTTTTCTTCCGCTGCTTTTGTTTTTCCTTTCTATGTTCCGTCCGACTTAGGACGGGACTAGAGTTTTTGTGCCCTAAGGGACCGCCAATTCCCCAACAGTGGTATCGGAGCCTAGGTTTGCGTAGTCGACCTAGGTACTGCGATTTCATTAAACTTGTTAATGCCTTTAAATGCTTTTCAAATGTTTTTTAAAATTATGAGATAAAATTTTAAAAAATGTTTTAGATGTTCAAAAAATTCTTTTTGATATTTCTTGAACATGAAAATTTTTAAAATGATGTTTTAAAATTTATGTAATAATTTTAAATCTTTAAAAGTTTAAAATTATTTTGGATGCCTTAAATTTTTTATATGATAAATTTTTAAGCATGGAAATTTTAAAATGATGTTTTTAAATTTATGTGATAAATTTTAAAATTGATTTTAAAGACTTTAAATTTATGCGATAAGTTTAAAATGTTTAAAATGTTTAAAAAATTGTATATGATAAATTTTTTAACATGAAATTTTTTAAAAAGGTAATGTTTTTAAATTTATAAGATATTTTTAACACTAATTTTAAAAATCTAAAATTGTTTATGCGATAAACTTAGTATATTTAAATGTTAAATAGTTGTGCACTATCTTTATGCGATAAATTAGTGTAGCTTTATTTTAATGGCTTGTTAATCCTGTCCCTTATTTGATAACACAAGACAACCCTTTAGGTTAGCCATTAAAAATGATTAAAATTTATTACTTGAATTTTAATGACATGCTATGTTTCAATAAAACATTAATAACAATATAAGACCTAATTCCTGATTAGGGTAGTCCTTTAAATGAATTTTCAATTCTAATTGTTATAATTAATTTTCATTAAAGGACTTCGCTTCTAGCGTTGTTAATAAAATTTATTAAAATCCTAATAACGATTAGGGTAGCACGTGAACCTTATAGTTGATAAGGACTTAATAAAAGTTGTTAAACAAATCCTAAAATTTTGAATTTAAGGATTCAACTAGTTGATAGGATTAATTAGTTGTTAATAAAAGCTGTTTAGTCTATGGCATACATACAAAAATGACAAGCTTCATTCAATGGACCATGATCCAGTCAATGTGCTTGGCTAAGAGTTCTGGATCACCCTTTAAGGGATAGTGATCCTGGCTTAGTCAATTCCCTGGCTGAGTTCCGCTGGACCGCAATGTCGCGAATCATGATTGTATGACACCCTGGACTATATCTAAGTCAAATACGTTAATGATCTTCTTCAAGATTAGCCGTAGCCCTCCTTGTTTTAGGGGTTAGCAACTATAGGGCCCGTGTTATAGTTGTTGAGATACACTCAAGCTGTGACATGGCAACCCTGTAGAAACCAACTAACCCTAACCGTCGTCTCGTACCCCGAGCGCCGGCGTAAGTTAAGTCAACGATGTAGTCTGCCTAGATGTAGTCTAAGACCTGACCCAAACCGACGTGTCGTGCATACACCGAGCTGAGGGGCAAGTCAGGCTAGACATGAAAACAAGGGTCCGACTAGACTAGACATTGTGATTTGGATGAGCACACTCATGATCACGAATGTCTAGGGGCAAAAACCGATTAAGAGAGTCATATCCGATATGATCGATGAAGAGTCATCTTTCAATCGCAGAGTCAATCAACTTGTTGAGCTACACTCAAGGTTGTTTAGACTCAAGGTGATTGGAAATCTTACCCATTAATTTTAATTCGATTAAATCGTTCGTTATTAAGCTTTAAAACGTTCGTAAAATTAGTGGGAGGATATAGATAGATAAAAGACAATCTACCTATATTTAATATTGAACATATGCTAAAACTAGGGCAAGACTATGTTTACCGTAGGAATTAAAATATAATATTTTAATTAGTTAACTGGTCAATAAGTTGATTAATTGAATATCAAGTTAAATTCTAATTGATAGAATTAAAACTATATTCTCATTGACATTAAATGACCTTCTAAAGAACAGACTTAAGAAATATGATTTCATTAAGTTCTGGGTCCAACAAATAAATTAAAGCTACATGTCACTCGTCTCTGTATGAGGCAGCTTGAACATATATGACATTCAAAGTATGTTTCTCCCTACAACTTGTCGAGCTACCCTCAAGGTTGTATGGACAAACAATTTTGATCCGCAAAGTTCGAAAATTCGATCAAACCGTTTGAGTCGAATACGAGTGCATGAGTGATGCAAGACTATGTATCCCAACCGGATCTTGAGACAAGCAACTTCTTGAGCTACACTCAAGATTGCAAAGCTCAAGCGTTTGGATACATAAGTTGCTTGCATAGCTATTTATTTATGTTGATATCTAAATGTGATTTAGAAAAGGAAGAAGGCACTTCGGAAAGTCAATAGAGAAAGTTAGTTTAATTTATCATTAGTAAAGGCATAAGTAGGAGGAAATGAAAACGTGACATATTTTGATGTCACATTTCGGAATAAGTTGTTATACAAAAACGTCTGACACATTTTTGACGAATGTCGTCACCTTGCTTCTGAAGCAATGTTTTGTGTTAAGTAATTTGTAATAACTATATATATATTAAATGTTAATATATATATATATATACACAAGATAGTAGCAAACTTATATGGTAAAATTAGACTAGGCTGTATCAAGAGATTAAGCTTCACAAGTCACATAAAGAGGGGTCTGACCTCTCGTATTATGAAGTCTACAGACACTTGTGAGTCTTAACCTCTTAGATACAATGGCCGAAACCCATCTGTGAGACAGTGGGAGAATGAGTTGTCGAACTCAGTCTAGTACATACTGATGTACCAGAGTCTAGATTAACCAAAATAAGTTATTCGTATATTTTATTAAGACACGTGTTCTTGATGAAACATAAGTCTGATAAAATAAAGAACGAAATGACTAAAGTATTTAAACTGATTCGATTAGATCGAATGGACAAATACTTAGCTACATAAAATCTTGTGTAATTAAAAGAAAATGTGATTTTTTCTCAGGTCAAGTCTGTTAACACATCAGAGTGTTAAAAGGTATGAATCACACTTAGTTAGACTTGGTGTGATCCATAAATAAGTGACTCTGAGTTAACTCCTCCCTCTGGGTTAAGTCCCAGATAGTAATGCCTAGGTTTTAATAATGTTCTATGAGGACATTATCAATAATATATTCAATAAATCAATCGTAAGGAAGTTGTAAAAATACTCAAATCTCGTGAGATGAATTGTCGAGTTAGACATCATAACTGATGATGACTTAGTCAACTTCTAGGATGAAATTCGGAGTAGTAACTCCGATTTAAAACTTGATGAAGGTCCGTGTGCGTAAATAAATTTGAGAATTTAGTTTACGTGCCTAAGGAAAATGTGTCCTCACTTTCTGTAAGTAAATCTTTAAGTTGAAAGATTGGTGCAGAAAAGGAAATAGTGAAGTACAATAATGTTGGACGGGAACGGTTTTCATCCTAATTTCTTTAAAACGGATTATGATGAAACCGGTTTCGCCAACAGATGTGTACAGATCTACTCGGACCAAAGCTCGATGTAAACGCTCAAGTTGACCACGAAAATTGGAGCATTCACTTATAAGTTCGTTTTTCTAAATATGATTTAGACGAACCAACTTATATGAATTAGCCAGATAGTTTTCAAGGTCAGTGGGAGCGTGTAAATTACATGCGAGACATCAAAGAGATGGAACATATATTTTGATTAAGTAATCAAAGAGTTTGATACTTTATCAGAAATGGATATGAACCATTTGAAATGACCAATAACTAATTTGAAATTATTATCATAAGATACGATGAACTGGATAAGATCCAGGGAAATAAAGTATTATAGATTCCGATAGACCAAGTGAATTATTTGAATGAGATTCAAATGGTTGGTCTAACATAAACATAGAAACCCCTTAAGTCTATAGTGTAGACGGTTTTAGCAGATCCACTCACGAAGGCTCTACCACATGAAGTCGGGAAAACTTATGTGTAAAAACGATATTAGATATCGAGATAAATGGGCCTGAGTGCAAGTGGGAGATGTAGGAATATGATGCCCTCAAGGCCATTTATTCCTGTGTGAATAGCACAAACATCTTGTTCGAAATAACAGTAAGCTGTTTGGTAATAATTTATCTAAGTTATATTGTAATGTAGTTAACATTAGATATCAACTTAGGTAAAGTCCTGAGACTTTATGCAAGGTCAAAACGGGTATCGAGATGAGTATCTCGATCATGGAGAAACGTTTGACCGTCTGTAGCATAAGTCTAAAATGGTTCGTGGTAGTAGATGTTCCGAGACAAGGATATCGAAACATCGGATAGACCATTGTGTCTTAGTCTTCACCGTTTAGCGGTGGCGATGATCTCATGATCGCTTGACTTGGCGAAGTCGAAGACGAGACACAGGTGCTCATTAGAATGAGTTCACTGAACGATCCACTAGAGTTATCATATGGTTAAATTGACCAATCTGTCAATGATAACTCTGAGTGATGATAGGGTAGTTGGTCTTTTGACTTGAGGTCATTTTGACGGACCTGTGCGTGAACGGTGCCACTTAGATCAGCTGACCTAGCTTCGAGGCAAGGCCTGTCGAAAGGTCTTTTGATTGGGTGTCACTTGAAACATACGAGGCGAGTAATGACCAAGAGAGGATTCGTCTCTCCCGGTCAATGGGAGTTAGTGTCGTAGAGTTAGTTCGGTCTTTAGTAAAAACTCTGCGCAGAGTATGTTGGAAGAAGTCCAACATTTATTGACCAAAGATCGATAGAAACTAACCGGAGTCAAGTTATTGGGGTTGACAGTTTAACCGTACCCCAGACTTGATCTACACGACACAATTTAGACGAAGAGACTATAACTGCGGAATTCATCACGGAAACAGTCAGGTGGTCCCGACAATACTCATGTCAATGAGTTAACCACATAATGATGATTCCTGAAGCAGGGACGGCAACCACTGCTCGTGGTCACTGCCGTATAGGGCTTCGAGCCCAACCTGTTGTAAGGGTCAGGCTGTAGGGTCTCACACAGAGTGCAACGCTTCGTCTAGTAATAGGTAGAAAATAGTTAGGGAGAATATTTGCATTTGATGCAAAAGAAGAGATAATTGCATTTGATGCAATATGATAATTTAAGCTTAGATAGGGACTATTTTGCATTTGATGCAAAAGCGATTAAATGTGTATTAAATTGTTTAATACAATATTTAATAAAATAAACGCAAGGAAAAGTTCACGGGTAAGACGGGAATGTCCCGGTTTAGACCCAGGTTCGAACGGCGTCCAAATCGGACACCAAATGCTCAAGTTAGAGCCAAAACAGCCCAAAGTATCAGGCCAGGCCAGGCCCAGACAGAACAGGCTGCCTGGGCTAGCCAGGCACAAGCCTGGGCAAGCCCAGGCTCGGCCTGGGCAAGCCCAGGCGCAAGCCTGGGCAAGCCCAGGCGCAAGCCTGGGCTAAGCCTGGGCTAAGCCCAGGCCCGCCTGGGCAGCCCAGGCGCGGGCCTGGGCTAAGCCTGGGCTAAGCCCAGGCCCGCCTGGGCAGCCCAGGCGCGGGCCTGGGCTCGCCCAGGCGCCTGGGCGCGCCCAGGCGCAGCCTGGGCTCTGCCCAGGCTGGTTAAGGCGCGCGCGGGTTGCGTGGGGCCCACCCATGGGCCCCACCTCTAGGATTTTGAACCCTAAGTGTGCTGAATCAAACGACGGCTCAGTTTTTGCGAAAAACTAGCCTAGGGCTGATCTTTGGACACTCAATTGGAGGGTCAAACGAACTCCGATTGACGAACGGTTTTTTCCTATGCGTTCACCGTTAAACACTTGTCGTATTGATAGGTTGTATCAATCCTGAAGCTCAACGGTGAGTGAGTTAAAATTCACGGAAGTTTGCACTTTGTGAAGTGCAAACTAACTTGATTTTAACTAACCCAAATAATTAGTCCCACATCGGATTTTGAGAAAAGGGGAGAGTCTGCCGCCTATATAAATAGGGGTCTCCCCCCTTTCTCAAAACTCGTCCCAAGCTCTAGATCTGAGCGGCTCTCGTAAATGTTGGAGCACACTCGGATCTAAGCTTAAATTAATATTTCTCTTCTCCCTAAATTTCTGCCTTACTCCTGCGGGCTCTAGCAAAGTCACAAAGGAGTTCGGATTCTGAATCTGAAATCTTGGCGGAGGTTTCACTCGCGTGAAACTTTCTTCGGCGCGTGGTTGGCTCGGCGGCACTGGGATTGATCGCCTCGGGATGCGGATCGGTTCTAGGAGCGGTTCAGGGAGCGGTTCAAGGAGCGGCTCGGCATGGGGCGGGAGCAGCTCGGAAGACGGCGCGGAACATCTCGCCTGCTCCAGGGCTGAGATTCCGGGTATGTGGTTAAAGTATTTTTAGCATTAGTTTAGTTTAATCGCAGTAGGCTAGATCCTTCTTGGGATGGTCAGATCCATCCCAAGTCGGCATAGATCTTGGCATAGGGTCTTGGACCTTAGGGCTAAGTTAAAATGTTTTAACTGCATGTTAATTTAGTTAACATAGTTTTTCTTCCGCTGCTTTTGTTTTTCCTTTCTATGTTCCGTCCGACTTAGGACGGGACTAGAGTTTTTGTGCCCTATGGGACCGCCAATTCCCCAACACTTCGTAGCCGAACCGCCTTGACTCGATCCACCCGAGCTGCCTTGCACCTTCGAACTGATCCACTCGAGCCATCACCCGTCTCCGAGCCGATCACTTGCGGTAAAAGCTTTCACTTGAGCAGACCCGCGTCTTAGACGTCTAGATCCGAATCCAAAACCCCCTTCGTAGTCTTGTTAGGACTCGTCGGAAGGATAGGAAGAAGAGAGGAAGAATAGTTTAAGTCATAGATCGAGCTTGCTCAAAATTTGGAGCTACTCAATCGAAGACTTGGTGTGTTTTTCAACGAAGAGAGTGCACCCCTATTTATATAAGGAGTCCTCATCTCTCTTTTCGTGACGAGCAACGTGGGACAAAACAAAATTAAAAAGAGAATTAATTTAGTTAATTGACGTTAGTAAGCCTTTCACAAAAGGCCAACTTCAACCAATTAATTCTACTTCACCATTGAGCTTTAGAGATGATACAACTTATCATTTCGAAGGTCTTCGAATGGTGAATGCGTAGGAACAAATGGAGATAAATTTCGACTTCGTTTGACCCCTCAAACAATTGCCCAAAGATGGGTTAAAAGTCAATTTTCGTAGCCGTCAAAAGAGTTTCAAAACACTCTAATTTAACTTAAGTTACGAGCGCACCTGCTAAGCTTAGCAGGCGCGCCCGCCAAGGCTTGTGGCGTGCCCAAGTAGAGCGTGCCCGGGGCGGGCGGGCGGCCCGCTGTTTCCAGCGGGCTCGTGCCCGCTGAACAGCGGGCACGCGGCCCGTTGGTTTAACGGGCCGTGCCCGCTGGACTCAGCGGTGGCGTCCGTTGGTTCAGCGTGCCACGCCCATTCTCCTTGCGGGTGGACCCGCTTGTCCAAGTGGGTCTAACCCACTCTTGCCTCAGACTGTTTTTTCGTTTCCGGGCTCGTTTGAGCTGCGTTTTGGACGCGGTTTGAACCTGCGTTTAGACCGGGACGGTCCCGTCAACTAGGTAACTCTTTCCATTACTTTTGTTCCTAAAAATATTATCATAACCAATTTACGGTAGGGAGATGCTGCCCTCGAGGCTATTTATCTTTGTGTGAATAGCACAAACATCTTGTTTGAAATAACAGTAAGCTGTTTGGTAATAATTTATCTAAGTTATATTATAATGTAGTTAACATTAGATATTAACTTAGGTAAAGTCCTGAGACTTTATGCAAGGTCAAACATGTATCGAGATGAGTATCTCGATCATGGAGAAATGTTTGACCGTCTGCAGCATAAGTCTAAAATGGTTCGTGGTTGTAGATGTTTCGAGACAAGGATATCAAAACATCGGATAGACCATTATGTCTTAGTCTTCACTGTTTAGCGGTGGCGATGATCTCATGATCGTTCGACTTGGCAAAGTCGAAAACGAGACACAGATTAGAGAATGATTTCACTGAATGATTCGCAAGAGTTATGGTTATATTGACCAATCTGGCAATGATAACACTTAGTGATGATAGGCAAGTTGGTCTTTTGACTTGAGGTCATTTTACGAACCTGTGCGTGAACGGTGCCACTTAGATCACTGACCTAACTTCGAGGCTAGGCCTGTCGAAAGATCTTTGATTGGGTGTCACTTGAAGCGTACGAGGAGAGTAATGACCAAGAGAGGATTCGCTCTCCTGTCGTAGAATTAGTTCTGTCTTTAGTAAAATCTCTGCGCAGAATATGTTGGAAGAAGTCCAACATTAGTAGACTAAAGATAGATTGAAACTAGCCGGAGTCAAGTTATTGGGGTTGACAGTTTGACCGTACCCTAGACTTGATCTACACGACATTGTTTAGACGAAGAGACTATAACTACAGAACTCATCACAGAAACGGTCAGAGTGGTCCCGACAATTCTCTTGTTGATGAGCTAACCACATTATGATGATTTTGAAACAGGAACGGCAGCCACTGCTCGTGGTCACTACCGTATAGGGCTTCGAGCCCAACCAGTAGTAGGGTCAGGCCGTAGGGTCACACACAGAGTGCGACCTTTGTCTAGTAATAGGTAGAAATTAGTTAGGGAGAATAGTTTGCATTTTGATGCAAGGGATGGAATAATTGCATTTGATGTAATGTAATAAATTAAGCTTAGATAGGGACTATGTTGCATATGATGCAATAGAGATTAAATGTGTCTTAAATAGTTTAAGACCATATTTAATAATATAAACGCAAGGAAAAGTTCATGGGTAAGATGGGAATGTCCCGGTCTACCCCCAGGTTCGAACGGCGTCCAAATCAGATGCCAAATGCCCAAGATACATCCAAAATAGCCCAATGGATCAGACCGGGTCAGACCAGGTTGACCCAGGCCAGACTAGGGTCTGGCCTGGACACCTGGCCAGCTAGGGCCAGGGGCCCTGGGCACCAGGCGCACTGGGCCTGGGCCCTGCGCCCTGGCCCAGCTGCCTGGGCGCCGGCCCAGGCGCCCTGGGCGTGGGCACGGGCCCTGGCCCTGGCGCCCTGGGCGCCAGGCCCAGGAGCCTGGTGCCTGGGCGCCTGGCCTGGGCGTGCCAGACTGGGCACGCCAAGACCAGGTTCTGGCCCGGTCTGGGCTCACCCAGCTGGTCTGGGCTCGCCCAGCTGGCCTGGTGGGTCCCACAGGGCAGGTTTTCTGAAACCTAGGCAGAACTATTTTTGACGGCTCAGTTTTTGCGTAAAACAAGCCTTGGGCTGAACTTTGGGCGATCAATTGGAGGGTCAAACGGATTCCGATTGACTCGCCGTTTTTTCCTATGCATTCACCGTTGAACACCCTTCGAATTATAGGTTGTATCAATCATGAAGCTCAACGGTGAGGGAGTTAAAATTCACGGAAGTTTGCCCTTTGTGAAAAGCAAACTAACTTGATTTAATTAACTCTAATTTAATAGTCCCACATCGGTTGTGCGAAAAAGGGGAGAGTCAGCCGCCTATATAAATAGGGGTATGCTCCCCTCCTCAAAACTCGTCCCAAGCTCAAGATCTGAGCGGCTCTCGTAAATGTTGGAGCACGCTCGGATCAAAGCTTAAATAAATTCTTCTTCTCCCTATATTTATGCCTTACTCCTGAAGGCTCTAGCAAAGCCGCAAAGGAGTTCAGATTCAGATCCGAAATCTTGGCGAAGGCTTTCACTCGCGTGAAACTTTCTTCCGCGCGTGGTTGGCTCGGCGATACGAGGATTGCTCGCCTCGGGATGTGGAGCGGTTCAAGGAGCGGTTCAAGGAGAAGCGTGGGACGGGGAATGGCTCGGAAGACGGTGCGGAACATCTTGCCCGCCCCTGGGTTGAGATTCTGGGTATGTGTTTTATAAACATTAGTTTAATTTAATCGCATTAGGTTAGATCCTTCTTCGGACATCCCGAGTCGGCATAGATCTTGGCTAAGGGTCTTGTACATTAAGGCTAAGTTAAATTGTTTAACTGCATGTTAATTAGATTAACTTGTTTATTCTTCCGCTGCGCATTTTATGTCTATGTTCCGTCTGACTTAGGACGGGAATAGAGTTTTTGTGCCCTAAGGGTCCAAGAAAGCCCTACAGTGGTATCAGAGCTTAGGTTTGCATAACGATCTAGCACTGCGATTTTATTAAACATTGAATGCTTTTAAAATACTTTTAAAATGTTTTAAAGTTTGAGATAATTTCTTAAATTGTTTTAGATGCCTTTTAAAATGTTTCTTTAAATTTATGCGATAAGTTTAAAAATATTTTATATGTTTAAATATTTTATATGATAAAAGTTTAAACATGAAATTTTAAAATGATGTTTTTAATTTATGTGATAATTTTAAAACTGAATTTAAAACTTTAAAACTTTATGCGATAAGTTTAAAATGATTTTAGATGTTTAAAAATTTTTATGTGATAAAAATTTTAAACTTGACATTTTTAAAATGATGTTTTAAATTTATGTGATAATTTTAAAACTGATTTTAAAAGCCTAAAATTTTTATGCGATAAGTATTTTAAGTAGCTTGCAAATTTTGTGATCTTTTTAAACAATTTTTTATGAGATAAAATAAAATTTTTTAAAAATCATATTTTAAATTTAAATGTTAAATTTAAGTACGAATGCTAAAATTGTTTATGTGATAAACATTATTCTATTTAATTGTTAAATAGTTGTACACTCTTTTTATGCGTTAAAATTAGTGTAACTTTATGTTAATGGCTATGTCATCTTGTACCTTATTTGATAACACAAGACAACCCTCTTAGGGTAGCCATTAAAGAACTCGTTAAAATTTATGAGATAAATTCTAATGACATGCTTTGTTTTTAATAAAACATTAACAACACTTTAAGACCTAATTCCTGATTAGGATAGTCCCTTTAATGAAAATTTTAAATTCTAAATGTTATGAAATTAATTCTCACTAAAGGACTTCGCTTTTAGCGTCGTTAATAAATTTATTAAAATCCTAATAACGATTAGGATAGCACATGAACCTTATAGTTAATAAGGTTTTAATAAAAGTTATTAAACAAATCCTAAAATTTTGAATTTAAGGATACAACTAGTTGATAGGATTAATTAGTTGTTAATAAAAGCTTTTTAGTCTATGGCACGCATATAAAAATGACAAGCTTCATTCAATGGACCATGATCCAGTCAATGTGCTTGGCTAATTTTATTGGACCCCTTCTAAGGGATAGTGATCCTGGCTTAGTCAATTCCCTGGCTGTGTTCCGCTGGACAGCAATGACGGGAATCATGACTATATGACACCCTGGACTATATCTAAGTCAAATACGTTAATAATCTTCTTCAAGATTAGTCGTAGCCCTCTTTGTTTTAGGGGTTGGCAACTATAGGACCCGCGTGTTCCAGTTGTTGAGCTACACTCAAGCTATGACATGGCAACCTTGTAGAAACCAACTCTTTAAATACATAAGATGAAATCTTGACTTGACCCAAACCATCGTGTCGTGAATACACCGAGCGCCGTCGTAAGTTAAGTCAATGATGTAGTCTGTCTAGATGTAGTCTAAGACCTGACCCAAACCAACGTGTCATGAATACACCGAGCACCGGGGCAAGTCAGGCTAGACACGAAAACAAGGGTCCGAGTAGACTAGACATTGTGATTTGGATGAGCACACTCATGATCACAAATGGCTAGGGGTAAAAACCGATAAGAGGGTCATATCTGATATGATCGATGAAGAGTCATCTTCCGATTACAGAGTCAAGCAACTTGTTGAGCTACACTCAAGGTTGTTAAGCTCAGGGTGATTGGATCTCTTACCCGTTTATTTAATTCGATTAAATCGTTCATTATTAAGGCTTAAAATGATCGTAAAATTGTGGGAGGATAGATAGATAAAAGCCATTCTACCTATATTTAATATTGAACATATGCTAAATTAGGGCAAGACTATGTTTACCGAAGGAATCAAAATATAATATTTTAATAAAATAAGTTAACTGGTCAAATAGGTTGATTAATTGAATATCAAGTTAAATTCTAATTGATAGAATTAAACTATATTCTTGTTGACATTAAAATGACCTTCTAAAGAACAGACTTAAGAAATATGATTTCATTAAGTTCTGGGTCCAACAAATAAATTCACGCTACATGTCACTCGCCTCTATATGGGGTAGCATGAACATATAGGATATTCGAAGTATGTTTCTCCCTACAATTTGTTGAGTCACACTCAAGGTTGTATGGAAAACCAATTTTGATCCGCAAATTTTGAAAATTCGATCAAACTGTTTGAGTCGAATACGAGTGCATGAACGGTGCAAGGTCATGTATCCCAACCGGATCTTGAGACGAGCAACTTATTGTAAAGCTCAGGCGTTTGGATACATGAGATGCTTGCATAGCTATTCATTTACGTTGGGCTATTTAATATCTAAATGTGATTTAGAAAAGGAAGAAGGCACTCCGAAAAGTCAATCGAGTTAAATAGTTTAATTTATCATTAGTAAAGGCATAAGGAGGAGGAAATGAAAATGTGACATATTCTGATGTCACGATTTCATAATTATTGTTATACAAAAGGTTAACACATTTTGACAAATGTCGTCACATTGCTTCTGAAGCAATGAGTAATATGTATAACGATAATATATGTATTAAATTTTAATATATAAATACACAAGATAGTAGCAAACTTATATTGCAAAATAGATTAGGCCGTATCGAGAGACTAAGCTTCATAAGTCACATAAAGATGGGTCTAACCTCTCGTATTATGAAGTCTACGGACACTTGTGAATCTTATCCTCTCAGATATAATGGCCGAACCCCATCTGTAAGACAGTGGGAGAATGAGTTGTCGAACTTAGTCTCGTACATACTGATGTACCCAAGTCTAGTTTAACCAAAATAAGTTATTCTTATATTTTATTAAGACACGTGTTCTTAATGAAACACAAGTGACAAAAGTATTTAAACTGATTCGATTAGATCGAATGGTCAAATACTTAGCTATATAAAATCTTGCGTAATTAAAAGAAAATATGATTTTCTCTCAGGTCATGCTTGTTAACAATTGGTGTGTTAAACGGTATGAATCACACTTAGTTAGACTTGGTGCGATCCATAACGAGTGACTCTAATTTAAGTCATCCCTCTGGTTTAAGACCCTGATAGTAATGCCTAGGTTTTGATAATGTTCTATGAGGACATTATCAATAAGATATTCATTAAATCGATCATTAGGAAGTTGTATAATTACTCGAATTTTGTGAGACGAAGAGTCGAGTTAGACATCATAATTGATGATGACTTAGTCAGCTTCTATGATGAAATTCGGAGTAGTAACTCCGATTTATAACTTGATGCAATCAGAATAGGTCCATGTGCGTAAACAAATTTTGGAATTCAGTTTACGTGCTCAAGGAAAATGTTTCCTCATTTTCTGCAAGGACATCTTTAAGATAAAAGATTGGTGCAAAAAGAAAATAGTGAAGTACAATCATGTTGGTCGAGAACGGTTTTCATCCTAATTCCTATAAAACGGATTATGATGAAACCATTTTTGCCAGCAGATGTGTACAGATCCACTCGGACCAAACTCGATGTAAATGCTCATGTTGACCATGAAAATTGGAGCATTCACCTATAAGTTTGGTTTTCTAAATATGATTTAGACAAACCAACTTATATGAATTAGCCAAAAAGTTTTCAAGGTCAGTGGGAGCGTATAAATTACATGAGAGGCATCAAAGGGATGGAACATTTATTTTGACAAAGTAATCAAAGAGTTTGATTCTTTATCAGAATAGTAATAAGCCATTTGAAATGACCAGTAACAAATTTAAATTATTATCATAAGGTACGATGAACTGGATAAGATCCAAGGAAATAAAATATTATGGATTCCGATAGACCAAGTGAATTATTTGAATGAGATTCAAATTGTTGGTCTACCATAAACATAGAAACCTCTTAAGTCTATATTGTAGACGGTTTTAGCAGATCCACTTACAAAGACTCTACTACATGAAGTCGGAAAAACTTATGTGTAAAAACATTATAAGATTTCGAGATAAACGGGCCTGAGTGTAAGTGTGAGATGTAGAGAGATGATGCCCTTGAGGCTATTTATCTCTGTGTGAATAGCACAAACATCTTGTTCGAAAAAACAGTAAGCTGTTTGGTAATAATTTATCTAAGTTATATTATAATGTAGTTAACATTAGATATTAACTTAGGTAAAGTCCTGAGACTTTATGCAAGGTCAAACATGTATCGAGATGAGTATCTCGATCATAGAGAAATGTTTGACCGACTGTAGCATAAGTCTAAAATGGTTCAAGGTCGTAGATGTTTCGAGACAAGGATATCAAAACATCGGATAGACCATTGTGTCTTAGTCTTCACCGTTTAGCAGTGGCGATGATCTCATGATCGTTCGACTTGGCGAAGTCGAAGACGAGATACAGGTGCTCATTATAGAATGAGTTCACTAAATGATCCACATGAGTTATCATATTATTATATTGACCAATCTATCAATGATAACTCTAAGTGATGATAGGCAAGTTGGTCTTTTGACTTGAGGTCATTTAACGAACCTATGCATGAACGGTGCCACTTACATCACTGACCTAACTTCGAGGCTAGGCCGGTCGAAAGGTCTTTGATTGTGTGTCACTTGAAGCGTACGAGGAGAGTAATGACCAAGAGAGGATTCGTCTCTCCTGGTTAATGGGAGTAATGTCGTAATGTTAGTTCGGTCTTTAGTAAAATCTCTGCGTGGAGTATGTTGGAAGAAGTACAACGTTAGTAGACTAAAGATCGATTGAAACTAACCAGAGTCAAGTTATTGGAGTTGACAGTTTGACCATATCCTAGACTTGATCTACACGGCATAGTTTAGATGAAGTGACTATAACTACAGAACTAATCACAGACACGGTCAGAGTGGTCCCGACAATTCTCATGTTAATGATCTAACCACATTATGATGATTCTGAAACAGGGACGGCAGCCACTGCTCGTGGTCACTACCGTATAGGGCTTCGAGTCTAACCTGTGGTAGGGTCAGGCCGTAGGATCACACACAGAGTGCGACCTTCGTCTAGTAATAAGTAGAAATTAGTTAGGGAGAATATTTTGCATTTTGATGCAAGGGATGGAATAATTGCATTGATGCAATGTAATAAATTAAGCTTAGATATGGACTATTTTGCATATGATGCAATAGAGATTAAATGTGTCTTAAATAGTTTAAGACCATATTTAATAATATGAACGTAAGGAAAAGTTCACGGGTAAGATGAGAATGTCCCGGTCTACGCCCAGGTTCGAACGGCGTCCAAATCGGACGCCAGATGCCCAAGATACGTCCAAAACAGCCCAATGGGGATCAGACCAGGTCAGACCCGGTTGACCCAGGCCAGACTAGGGTCTGGCCTGGACACCTAGCCAGTAAGGGTCAGGGGCCCTGGGTGCCAGGCGCACAAGGCCTGGGCCCGGCGCCCAGGCCCAGCCGCCTGGGCGCTTGCCCAGGCGCCCTGGCGGGCGCCCTGGGTCGGGCGCCCTGGGTGCCAGGCCCAGGGGCCTGGGCGCCTGGTCCAGGCCCGGGCCAGGCGCCCTGGCCTGGGCCAGGCACCCAGGCTGGGCGCGCCAGACTGGGCGCACCCAGACCAAGTTCTGGCCTTGTCTGGGCTCGCCTAGCTGGCCTGGTGGGTCTCACAGGGCAGGTTTTCTGAAACCTAGGCAGAACTATTTTTGATGGCTCAGTTTTTGCGAAAAACAAGCCTTGGGCTGAACTTTGGGCGATCAATTGGAGGGTCAAACGGATTCCGGTTGACTCGCCGTTTTTTCCTATGCGTTCACCGTTGAACACCCTTCGAATTGATAGGTTGTATCAATCATAAAGCTCAACGGTGATGGAGTTAAAATTCACGGAAGTTTGCCCTTTGTGAAAGGCAAACTAACTTTATTTAATTAACTCTAATTTAATAGTCCCACATCGGTTGTGCGGAAAAGAGGAGAGTCAGCCGCCTATATAAATAAGGGTCTGCTCCCCTCCTCAAAACTCGTCCCAAGCTCAAGATCTGAGCGGCTCTCGTAAATGTTGGAGCATGCTCGGATCAAAGCTTAAATAAATTCTTCATCTCCCTATATTTCTGCCTTACTCCTGAGGGCTCTAGCAAAGCCGCAAAGGAGTTCGGATTCGGATCCGAAAGCTTGGCGAATGCTTTCACTCGTGTGAAACTTTCTTCGGCACATGGTTGGCTTGGCAACACGACGATTGCTCGCCTCAAGATGCGAAGCGGTTCGAGAAGCGGCTCAGCATGGGATGAGGAATGGCTCAGAAGACGGTGCGGAACATCTTGCCCGCCCCAGGGTTGAGATTCCGGGTATGTGTTTTATAAGCATTAGTTTAATTTAATCGCAGTAGATTAGATCCTTCTTGGGATGGTCAGATCCATCCCGAGTCGACATAGATCTTGGCTAAAGGTCTTGTACCTTAGGGCTAAGTTAAATTGTTTACTGCATGTTAATTAGATTAACTTGTTTATTCTTTCACTGCGCATTTTATGTATATGTTCTGTCCGACTTAGGACGGGAATAGAGTTTTTGTGCCCTAAGGGTCCAAGAAAGCCCTTCATTTACGACACGTTTAATCTTGTTTACATCGAATACAACATTGTCCCCATTTACGACTTAGTCTCACAACTAGCTTGTGAACTTAACTATTCCATTTTCATCGAATGAATTCCTCTTACTTATCTTCCTATTACTAAGACATGAATGCTACTCGATGTGAGACCATACAGCCTGACCTTACTACAGGTTGGGGCTCGAAACCCCTAGACGACGGTCACCACGAGCAGCAGGCGTCGTCCCTGTTTCAGAATCATTATAACGTGATCAACCCATTAACAAAAGTATCGTTAGGTTCACTTTGACTGTGTCAGTGATGAATACCGTTAGCTATAGTCCCTTCGTCAAGACTGTGTCTCTGTTGGCCTAGGATACGGTTTACTGTCAACCCCATTAGACAACATTGGTCAGTATACGGCGGTCTTTGTTGTATTCACATTGTACATCTTACAACGTACCCCGGCTGAGGATTAACACAAAGACCGTACTGAGCCTGTGTCACCAACTTCCCTTTAACGGAAGAGACGAATCCCATCTTAGTCATCTACTTGCCTCGAGAGCTTCAGGTTTAACCCAACCTAAGATCTTTTAGCAGGCCTAGCCTCAAATCTAGATCATATGTCTAAGCGACACTATTCACTCACATGTTCGTACAAATGACTTCAGTTCTTAAGGACCAGCTTACATATCATCACCCTAGAGTTATTATATACAGTTTAATTAAAGTTAACCATTTAATAACTCTAAGTTGGTCATTCAGTGAACTCATTCTCCAATGAGCACATGTGTCTCATCTCTGACTTCACCAAATCGAATGACTATGAGATCATCATTACCTTAAGGTAAGACAAAGACACAGTGGTCTGTCCGATGTGCCGATATCTAGTTCTCGACACATCTATGACCACGAACCGTTTAAGACTTAAGTTTCTATTCGGCCACTTACTACTCATAATCGAGATTTACATCTAGATACATAAGGATCTAATTATAAGTCTAAAGAAATTATCTAAGTATATGATTCAACGAATTTATACTTAGGATAATTGATACCATATAATATCTTAACAAGACGTATACTAAGGATAAATTGCCTTATGGGCATATATCCTCCTACAGTCTGTGCGTATAGCAATCCCAGTTCAATACAAATAAATCTCGGTCTGCGCATACATCAATCCCTTAAAATCAAATCCACATCAGTAGACCCTTTTTTCGTTTGTTTTCGTTTTCATGCGGTCGCCACGTCAGCACCATATTTTTCTTCGTTTGGAAACTAGGGCATGCAGCGTCCTCTTTTGAACAGCAACGGCGTACGCGGGCGTCGTTTCTCTCTGACTGCCTTGCTTCAACGGCGGCCTTCGTGAAGCGGTGCAGCGATGAAAAAACTCGACAGCGGCGATTACTAGATGGTGTCTTTGGCGACGAGCTCTTGGACAGCAGTGGGCGATCTCAGAGCGATAGCGACGGCGAGTTGTCGATGGCTTCATAGCAACGAAGACGACAGCTTTGAGACGGCAACGCTTCGACGGCGAATAACTCGACAACAGCTTCTTCGACGTCGGCCTCGTGATCTGCGACTTCTTCGACTCGAATCTCATGGGCTGTTCTGTGTTGAATGCGACGACGAGAGGAGCTCAGGAACTTGGCTTCGAAGTCTTCACATCAATGCTCCGACGGTGGCATGATGTTTACAGTGGCTTGGCTCTCGACTTCATCGACTGCTCTTACTTCGATGCCGACGGCGACTCGAGACAGCAGTGATCTTCTTCGATGAGACAAAGCGAACGGCGGCGGGATCTCCTCCATGACAGCGGCAACGAGATCTTTGACGGCAAGAGCTCCACGACTCTTCTCCTCGATGACAACGACGAAATGTTCCTAAGCAAACGACGGTGACTCTCCGACGTCTTTGACTTGCAGCGATGACTCTAGACGCGTCGACGGCGGACTTCTCTTTGGCAGCGACTCCGGTAGCTCGCTCCGCCTGCTCCCATTCGACAGCGAGACCCCGACAGCTATAAGATCTCGGCAGCTTTGAAGATGTTGAAGCAGTGTAATGATTGACAACGGTTAGAGTGACGTTCTTGAGTTGGGAGATGGCTGCGGCAACGAAGACTTGAAGATGAAATGCTGCTGCAATGGTGAAGGCTTTGGAGATGAAGGGATGCATCAATGGTGAATTGTTTTCTTTTGCTTTTGATGATAAAGGCTGCAGTAGAGATAAAGATATCTTTGCTTTTGAAGGTAAAGGTTGCGGCAGAGATCAGATTTGCTTGGGGATGCCGGCTGTGGCAATGAGAATTGGAGATGAGGTTTTAGCAATGAGAATTTGAGGCTTCTGTTTTCTTAGCTTTTGGAGATGAAGGCTACATCAGATCATTTTGAGGCTAGGCTTATTGCTTTTGGCCGCTTGCCTTTTATTTTTGGTTTGCCGCACTGGATTCTAAGGCTAAGTTTATAATATGTGGCGGGCCTGCTTTTCTCTCTATCTTTTTGGCCTTATTGCTCTCTCATTGAAGGGGAGTTTATATAGATGTGGAGGGAATCAATTTGGCTTCGGGTAAATCCCATGAAACTAGGAATATGAGTTTTGAATTGATCTTCATAGCACGACAAATTGGATTAGGAGAAATCTTTGCAAATCTTGCTAATTGATTTGACCAAATCCATCTTATCTCATATAAGACCAAGTCCAACTTGCTTTGTAGACAACACTTCCTCTCTTCCAATATGCTATATGAATAGCAATTTCTCCAACGCTTAGAACTACGATTTTGTCATTCCTAAAAGACACTTAGCACACACGTTAAATAAAACACACACGTTTGTCATCATCAAACTAAAGATCCTAGATCATTGCGTACAACATGATCTACAATAAAGGAGATTTGTTCATAGAAAGTATAAGTTTCACCAACTTTTTGTAGGACACACTTACACACCCTAAGTAGTGGTTCACAGACCGAAAGTCACCACTATCAATGTATATTTTTGGTCGTAAATAAGGAGCACAGCTCCTATGCATTGAAATAAATCTAACAGTTACATAGCTTTCAAATGGGATGCTATAGGCATCGGCTAACATCAACAAGTTTAATTTTGGTAAATGTTCATCAATCACATGCAAACCAATCAGTATCAACATCCCATTTTATGCAAGCCAATCAGCACACAAGTTTGCTTCACGGTAAGTATGTGATATTCGGACAATCCATTGCTTGTTCAGCATCTACGTAATTCTTCTTAAAATCGGGTGCTCACTTATGTAGCTGTAATTTTCCCTTCCACTAGTGCCACCGCCAAAATCTTGGAACCTGTTTTCATTAGGATGCATCTGTAACCCTTACTTTATGCGAGGCAGAGAGCTTCATAAACCCCTCATAGTTCCGCTGTTATAGTGGTGGCTAGGGGTGTGCAGGTCCAGGTACCCTGTTTTTTGTGTGTTACCTGGACCCTACCCGGTAAGGGACCGGTTCCTAAAATTTGGACCCGGAACCTACCCAAAGGACCCTTTACCCAGACGCTACCTGGACTCTATGGTTCCGGGTAGGTTCGGGGTACCATGGAAAATCTAGTTACATTGTTTGCGACGAGTTGAAGTGAACAGTCAAACCTATGAAACTTTTCCATGCTGCAAACGTTACAGTTTGAAGCTTTCGTTATAAATTCTTACTAGTTTGCTGGATAGTATACCACTATTTAGTGACAATTGATGTAGATAAACGTGTTCCATTATTCAACAGAGACTATATACTTATATGCAAGGTGTTAACTGTTAAGTAGTGGTGAGGTGTTAAGTAGTGGTAATCGGGGTCCGGATATCGGTTCCGGGTCCGGGTACCCATTCCCTATAAATGGGAACCGGAACCGGACTCGGTTCACACCGGTTCCTAGTTTTCCTACCCAGAACCTACCCGGTACTAATGGGTATCTACCCGGAACCTACCCGATGGTAGGTTCCGATCGGGTATCTGGATACCCTGTACCCATGCACACCCCTAACGGTGGCGACACCAATATTCCTCACCACCCCTCCTAGCCATTTGCCATGGAATCCCTGCACAATGGCACGTCAAGCCATCACATACCATGGCACAACTACTAATATATTGCCTTGTCATATTGCTTCTCACATCTTCTTTTGTCCCTTCTTATTGATTCTTATATATTTTGCCTTTAAATTTTGAAATAGTGGGAGATTTTTGGACATATAGTGTATTTCCAAATTGAAAGTTTAGTTTTTTTTTGTTTAGTCCCACATCGGACGAGGATGCATACAAGTTAAGCTTATGTTAGAACTCCCTCTCTTGTTCAAGTGTGCTTCTAGTATGGGCTGGAAATAGGGAAAGGCTCGCTCATACATGAGCCCAAGTAAGGAGCTAATGCCAAATCAGGTTGGGCCAAATGCAAAATCTGGATGGTAGATCTAGAAGCCCTTAACGCATGCGTGCTGGCATCGCGCCTGCGTGGGTGCACACACGGAGTAGCCCTCGTTTTGTGTCCCATTACTATTATTATCTTTTCGCTCAATATTTTGGAACCTGAACCACATTTAATCCTGTCAGAATCTAGCTATTCTCGAGAAACCATTAAGCCAGTTCTGCACGAGAAATTCCAGCTCTTCCTGAGAAATCTTGAGCTGTCTTTTATTTTGTCCGAAAATTCACCATTATGAAGTACAACAGCTAGTTTTACTATAGTTAGTTTTTACCTCCATATAAAGTTTTACAATAGTTAGTTTTTACCTCTATATAAACAGAGACTAGAGAGAACCAAACATAGTCAAAGTATCATCTTCCTCCGACCTCGCTCAGCTATGCTTGACCTTTGTCCGATCTCACTGAGCTCTGTTCGACTTCACTCTCTTAACTCTATCTGACTTAGATATTTCTTTCTGTGAGAAGGAAGCTTAGTTGTTGCTCAATACAGCACTATATTGTGAGAGGAGGGTAGTCCACCAACTCTGCCATGCAAAAACCTCCTAGGGACAAAAATCAACTTTTAGAACAGTGCCTTACACACCTCGATTGATAAGTCTCTTCTTAATTATAAACTGTAGTTTCATACTGTTATTTTGTTCATTTTATGCAACAATGATATCTCCAATCATAGTTTAAACTGATATCTCCCATCATAGTTCAAATAAGAGTTGTATTATATACATCCTAAAGAGTGAGTGTATGTATTGTTCATTGTCGGAAATAGCAAAAAAAAATTCAGAAGAGCGAGTAAAGAGAATGTGACAAATTTTCATTAGTTGACAAAAAAAGTACATGCACCTCCTTTTTTTTTTTTGAAAGGGTGTATATTAATTTGGAGATGTGCATGAGGTGACGGAAAAAGGGTTTGGGGTTTTCAAGAGGAAAAGAAGAATAGAGAAGTAGGTTAGGTCTGTACGTATAGCAATTACTTCTGTGCATATAGAACTTCCCAAAAACGCAATTACGAACAACAAGTCCACGTTTCAAAATTTACGAAAACCAAACTACCAGAGGGCGGTGGCCCACGTAAATACTACTCCTTTATCCCATAAGTTAACCTATATACCAAACTATTTACATATCTACCACTCCCAAAGCAACTATTTTCTAGAAAAGAAAAGCAAGATTTGCACAAAACCCCTAAAACAAAAAAGGCCATGCAAAAGGCCCCTCTTCAGCCAGAGGCTACGAGATACATCGTAGGGAGTACATGGAGGAGGCCGAGTCCATGGCCGGGGCATCGAACGAACGGTGGTGATCGCTCTCGAGGCCGTAATCCATCAACGGGCGGCGCTCGAGCTCCTCGTCATGATCGTACACGAACTCAGGGATCTCGATCTCGTGCCTCCTCACGTGCTCCCACAGAAACTCCAGCCTGCTCACGTACCTCATCTTTCCGTACAGCCTGTTCAAAAAAACTAAATTGTATTAATTAAATAATTTCTTTAAAATAGAAATTGAAATAACAGTCGTTACTAATCAAGTGAAAATATCGTGCTGACGTGCGCCAGAAACTGCCGTCAAGTGGTGGAATATGCTCCAGATCCCAGGCGTATCCCCTCGTGAAAAACGTCACGCTAACGCCCGCCGAGATTCCCGGGGTACAGGATAGGAAGGCGCAAAAGGCTCTAAAATGCGCCGCTTGACCGCGTCAAACTAACGCGTTGAATTCTACCTATTTCCGGCACAACCGGGAATCTAAAAATGCGCAGCCCACGCTACCGTGCACCGGAAGCCAGCGGCAACGGAAATGAAAGCTGTGTGTGTGGGACGGCGAAGTTTAGGGAGAGAGAAAGGGGGAGAGTGTATACCCGGAGCTGAAGAGGAACCGGCCGAAGGTAGCGAAGAAGAGGCGGGACTGAAGCCCAGGATGGACGAAGAAGACGGCCTGCAGCCCATCGCGGACGGCCGCCGGCAGCGCCTCGTAGATCGAGCGCATCGCCGAGACCCCCGGGAAATTGTCGGCCCTGTTGACGTACGTGTGGACGTAAACGACGACGAACGGACGTCCGTTGATCACCGGAAATATCCGCTTCTCTAAATACCCCTTCAGCGCGTCCTCATTGAAAATCCTCCCTGTTGGCAATCGAAAATACATGAAAAAAATGTTTAGTCCCAATTGTTTTAAAAGAAAACAAGAATTGGATCGAATGGAGCACAGAGAGATGTATTTATTCACCGGGAAAGAATTTTCCGATGATCCGAACGATCCTCCGGCCGCGCTTGTCGGCTCCCTGGATCGTGACGGCCTCCAGCTTCTCGAAGAGCAGTTCTTGCTCCGTCAATGGCAATTTCGTAATATTCATGGCTAGGAAGAAGAGGGGTTAGATTTCAAATTTTGATTTTAATTTTCTCGATGGGGGAAAAGGAGGAGAGGATTGGGGGGGATTTATATAGGGGAGGGGAGATGGGGTTATCCTGGCGTGAGAGAGGACGTTCAGTTAAAGGATTTTGTTTGTTATCTTTAAATTAAATTTAATGATATTTTAAAATATTAATATAATATGTTAACGGATAGGAGAGAGGGGCGGATAGTGAGGAGAATATTCTATGGAATCTTCCCTTTGTAACTCGCCCTCAACCGACGACCCCCGAATGCAATGTTCCTCAGATCAGCTGTGTGGTCGGTCGCGTGAATGGATGGGCTTAGCCAAGGAAATCTGCCACGTCATGTCCAGTTTGCGAGAGGGTTTTCCGTCAAAAGCGGCAGTAATATTAATTAAGAGATGACTAAGGAGTAATCGCTGCGTCCTTGGACAAATGCTAAAGCACTTACTAATTTTGGAAACAGTAATACTCTATGCAAAGGATAAGCTCAGGTCTTTAGTTAACCCAAAGTATTCTGTTTGTTTATCCCTTCATTAAATTTAAATTTAACAGTTTCATAACAATAAAATTTTGTGTAACAATAAGATCAACTGGCAAAACGCTTTGTGTTTACTGGATCTTTGAAGTGTTGCAGAATGAATCGTACCAACCAGTTAAAAAATGAAAAATATAGTTTTATGTATATAGAAAATATTTCTATTCATATGTCTCCGATAGAAACGCAATGCAGATTGTACCGATGGACACAAACAAAACAAACACGAGGAAAACAATGACAGAAGCATCCAAAAGTACGTTGTTATACGTCTTTGATCATTTACAAATCAATTTCAAATAGTACAATTACAATAATTTAAATAATTATCCATCCATCACAAGGTTATGAATAATTTAAAATTATTCATTAACTAGGGGGGGAAAGGGAATAATTTATCATGTGGTAGTCCAAAGATTGCATTGCCTTTACGCATACATGCTTGAACCCGAGGCTTATGTGCTTAACCTGTATCCGGTTCGAGAAATATGGGCGCGAGCAAACCAAGTAGAAACTCCTTGTGTCCGCTGAGTTTGATGTTTATGGTCTAGTGTTATTCGTCAATCAATAAATAATACGAACCAAACATTCGGGCTTGTATAATTAATGTTATAATTAAAGGATTTTATGACTAGAATGGCAATGCCAAAAGGCATGTGATCAGGAAAAAATGCGTTAATAAAAAATATAAGAGATTCATGTAGATCAGGTGGCACCTGATTTAATAGATTAGGTGCAAGACACAAAAAGGTTGGTCTACCAACGAGTACAAGCCCATGTGGGGCTTGTACTTTCCATCTTTTTGTGTCTTGACACTTGATGTATTAGATCAGGTGCCACCTTTTCTACATTAAACCTAAAATATAAAGTGATACAAGAATAAAGTTATATCTCCAATAGATATGGGGAACTCGTATATGAGGTGGACAAGAAACAGAGATGTTGACGTAGTGACAGGTGGACCCCGGAGGACAAGGTGAGGCATATATTACTTACTGTTGAATCATTGGGCCAGCATTTGAGTTAACTCGACCAACAGAGGACTAAAGCCCACGAAGCCTACAGGGGAAGCCCGATATCGACTCAGCCAAAGCCCAATGGCCAGTAGACCGTTGAGTCCACCTCACTCGAACGTGGAATTAAAGGCGGGCTCGTAAATCACGGCGACATGCTCAACATTTATTCCTATTAAAGGGGGAAGATCGTGGCCCCATTATGGGTGGTCATTAACACCCCAACATCTCCAAAGGTATCCGGAACGCCTATAAATAGAGGAACAGGTCCCATTTCCAAGGTACGAGGTCTAAGACATAGAACTCTACTTTCTCAGCTGATATTTCTTATATATATATATATTCAAGCTTGTGCTGCCAGTCCTGAGACGAACCACTGTAGGTCGATCTTAGCTGCACCAAGCTCACTCTCTTCCTTAAGTTCTCACACTAACTTAATCATCAGAAGGGATTTGGGTCGGAACCCAGATCCGATCCCCCTAACGTGTCCCTGTGGTGCAGATCGATGGTCATCATCCAGCGTCGAGGGTCGTTATCGAGCTCCCCAGTCTCTAACGATCGATGCATCTGCTGCTCGAAGGTCGATCGAGCACCGTATCATCATCAACTACAATCATCTGACCATGGTTCTTCCAACCAGGGTCCCACTCCAACAGTTTACGAGGCTCCGACTCGGTATCTTGAGTTTACGTCAACTTGACAACTGTCTCGGTCAATTTTGGCCTTAACAGTTTGGCGCTGTCTGTGGGAAACGTTAACCAGCTTGACATCCCAAAGCAATCCAAAAGCTATGGCAGCTGAACCCAACAAAATCGGACCGATCGAAGATCCGAAGGAGAAGCCGAAAGCAAACAACGTCTTGGTGGAGGATGTCGCGGACTCCACGATGACACCGCCGCGACCAACAGAGACCCCAAAGGAGCCTGGGGTGACCTGGAAGGAATTCATCCAGTTCACTGAACAGGTCGACAGGATTCTACCCATGTTTTGGCGACTTTGATACGCCAAAACATGGGTAGCCCATTGTCACGGTCGGTTTTCGATCGTACGTTTTTCGTACGCGTACTTTTGTTCGTACGCGTATTTATTTTGACCTCTTCTTGTATCTGAAACCTACGATGTGATATGTTGTTGTGACCCTCTGAGAGAGTACTTATTTGTGGGATTTTTCGTGAACGTCATTTCACGGCTCATTCTCCCACAAATTAGCTTTGAATGAAGGGGTGTCGAAACTTTAGACTTCGTCGTTTGACCTCTTTATTTTTAGTTCCGTTTCCGTTTTTCCTAGCATGTGACCGACCATCGTAGCCTCGATTCTCTCGTCGACACGGTCGTTCCGATATTTTTATTATATTTTTCGGACACCGTTTAGTTAGCCTTTCACACTAATCATCTCCAAACTATTATTAGCTTAGACTAATTCAGGGATCAACTCTGATTAAACCTAATTAAATCATTTCTCTAAGTCATCATACATATCATCACATGATATACTTCTAGGCTATTCGCCACACAATCTCTACCCTCCCCCTCTCACACATCCTCTCTCCATCAAGCCTAAGTGTACCCCACTTCTATACCCATATATCAAAACAACTTTCTTACTCTCACCAAATTTGGCTATTCATCGTCCCATATTAAACTAATTCCACCCCCTCCCTCTCACATAATCTCTCTCCTATCATCTAATATACCCCACTTTTATACCTATTTAGCAAAACCCTTCCCATCTCTAAAACAAGTCACGCATCCTCCCTAGGGCAACTCGACAGCCGCCACCAACCATGGCCTTCCCCCTCCGACCCGCGGCCTCAGCTCCACCCTCCCGACCTCCTTGTTTCGGCGAACCCCCCTAAAATCCGGCCATCATCTCCCCCTAACATCCTCCTCCTCTTGGAGCCACACAAACCCATCTCTTTCCCTTAGAACCTGCCGATCACCCCCATGTTTTGCCATCCTCACTTGTGTTTTCCCTCACCTGCAGACTTACGGCAGCGCGCCTCCGCTGCCGGCCATCCATTGCCATCAACCACCCCCGCGGCAGGCCATCCCTCTTCCTTCTCCTCCACCACGCAGATCACAACTTCCGTTTCTCCAACCCAAAATACTGCCGCCCAAGACCCTATGCTACCCTCCCTTCACCTGAGACAACTTCAGCATCTTCCCTTTGGAGATCCCTCTGGCCAAGCTCACCGTAACACACTCCAGCCACCCCCTGCTCCCCTAGACCGTCGGCAATACCCCATAGCCAAACCCAGCCCCATCTCCCTTGGTCGAACACTCCTAAAGCCCCAGCCCAGCAAACAGCCCTTCTCCCTGTAAAAACTGCAATCATCGTGCCCAAAACAGCCCTCTTTATCCACTAGCTGCTTCCCCGTTGTGTCGTTGCCACGTACAACTCAACGGCAGGTCGAGATTCCCTTGATCGTTGCCCCTGCCGTTCATCCACCTCGCGCGGCCATCTCCACGCCGTGCTTCTTCCCCTAGTGGTCGTCGTCGTCATCGCAAGCCGTAGACGTCGCCGTACATATCCCGTTGCCAGAATCCAACCCCTGACATCGCTACCCAACGTTATTGTAGCTCTCGTGTCGTGTTAAGGTATACCTGAACCGTAGGAACCCACACCTGCAAGTTAACAAGATAAAATCTGTGTCTTCATTGTTTGGATTAACTCACTAATCAAAGATAACAATATGGGACTGTAGGCTGGGCGTTAATTGAGCACATATGAAGTTCTGGACCTCTCTGATCTGTGTTTGCAGCAAGTCTCTTTCAGGCAATTGAAACTTGCACAGTAGTTTGTTAGGCCATGTTTTAGGCCATTTTGTAAAATTGCGTAAAAGAGACTAGGCGATGAAATGATAGTCATCTAGACGCCCTTACTGTTGGATATTGGACTCCCCGGATTTGGTTTTGGATAATGAACAAACATAAATATATTGTGAACTAACAATTTGTGAGCGCAGTTATGGAGATCGTCGCCAAATTCATATGAACATCCTAAGCGACGTCTCGAGACTTCTCAAAGCACGTGATCGTATGCCTAAAGCTACGTTGAAGCTTTTGGACCATTTTAGAAGTCATGAAGATTCGGATCGAAGCTTTCGAAGACGGTTCGTCAAGTTTTATTTATAGTCTTTTAGCTTCGTTCCGTAGAATGTTAAGCCTTGAGTAGGTCTTACGTTTTAATCTTCATAACGCTCCTATCTTAGACATAGGAACTTGTAATAAGTTCATACAAACTTTCCCGAAGCATCGCGCTTCGATTCGCGACTTCTTGTGCATGTTAGTTGGTTCAAGAAGAAGAACCAATCGACTAGATGATGATCTAGTCGGTCGGCAATCCTTCTTGGACCGACTAGTTTGCTTTCTCAAATCATAACTCTTTACTGTTTATAGTTAGTCGGTCTACGTTGACTCACCGACCGACTAGTTTGTGAACTAGTCGGTCAGTGATGCTTCTTTGACCGACTAGTTGAGCTTCTACTGTACATGCCAAGTTACTATTTGTCGTTAGTCGGTCCAAGTACATTTGGCGACCGACTAGTTGATGAACTAGTCGGTCAACTTTTGTTCTTGGACCGACTAATTCTATTTGTTCTCAGACTATTAGTTTTATCTCTTTGTTGGTCTGAGTTGAGTCGCCGACAGACTAGTTGTGAAATTAGTCGGTCAGCAACTCTTCTTTGACCGACTAGTTCCCTTCAGTCTGAACTTACTCTTTTGGCTGTTCTACCATTAGTCGGTTCATGCTGTTTGACCGACTGACTAGTTGGTGAACTAGTCGGTCAGTCAACCTTCTTTGACCGACTAGTTTGGTTCAGAATAGAGCTGTTGGAGCTTTAATTGAAACATTTCTCTCTCTCTCTCTCTCTCTCTCTCTCTCTCTCTCTCTCTCTCTCTCCTCTATCCTATAAATACTTGATGAGCTGCATTCATTGCACTCAAGGCTGATATTATTACAAGTTTAGAGATCAAAGAGAAATCATTCCCTCTCATTCAAAGCTCAATCATTCCAATCTTGAATCTCTTCTCACTCTTATTTTAAAAGAGAGATTCATTGATTGTGAGCCTTCCAAGCCAAGTGCTTAATCCTAGGTCACCATCAACCTCATAGCTCTCCATCGCTTATCTTCATCTTGGAGCTAGGGTTTGGTGCCTCTTCATCTTCCTCAAAATCATCTTTGCCCTAATTCGTAAGTATACTCAAGGCATAGGTATTTTGTGGTAAGTATTTCATTTCAATTTACTTTGATATTGTAAGTGATTCGCTCTCGGTTGTGAGAGTGCGTTTGTGATCCCGGGTTGTGGGAGTCACAAGTTCATTTGTGTATGATTTGACTTGTGAAGGTTTTTCACAAGTATTTCATAGTGGAAATCTTGAGTTAGGGTTTCTAACTCAAGTATCCGGAAGTGATCCGGGTGGTTGGGACGTAGGACCACCGGGAACAAGTCGGGGAGACTTGGGTGGATCCGAACCCAGTAATATCGTTTGTTTGCGTTTGTTTATTTGTTGTCGATTATTTACTATTCCGCATTTCCGCATTAATTGGTAGAGTTTGCAAGGTAATTAGGAATTAGCATCTTAATTATTTTAAAGTACTATTCACCCCCCCCTCTAGTACTTGTGCAGTAGCTTAGCAGGGCATTACATTTGGTATCAGAGCCAAGTCTATAGCTATGTCTGCCAACGACAACAAGACCGTTCTTCCACCTTCCGACTATAGCACCTTCAAGAACCGTGAAGGAGCGTCTTCGGTGATGGAAGGACATTCCTCAACGAGGCCTCCATTCTTCAACGGTACCAACTACGGGTACTGGAAATGCCGGATGGAAACTTTCCTCCGGAGTGCTTCACTATGGAGGGCCACGATGAAGGAGTATGTCGAGCCCGCCGAAGAAGATTTCGAGAAATGGACTCCCGCGGAGATCGCCGCGGAGGTAAGCAATGCCAAGGCAATGAACGCCTTGCAATGTGCTTTGGAGCCCGAGGATTTCAACAAGATATGCACATGTAAGAGTGCATATCAAATATGGAACTCCATCCTCATCTTTTATGAAGGAACGAGTAGGGTAAGAGACTCTAAACTCGTTGTAGTTAATAAAGATTTCGAGTTATTTCATATGCTACAGGGTGAGAAGATGAAGGAGTACTACGCTCGCTTCGTCGACATCACAAACGAGTTGGAAGCTCTCGGTAAGACCTACACCCAAAAGGAGAAAGTCTCGAAAATTATCGATGGACTTCCTTCTAGTTGGGAGAAACGTACCTTCGCCATCGAGGAAGGTAATGATATGAAAACCTATACCGTCGTTCAACTAATGGGTACCTTGATGTCTTATGAGGTACGCAAGGATAGCAAGTTGAAGTTGCAGGAAAAGATGAAGTCCTACCTACAACAAGACGAGCCAAAGAAGAAGGCTATTGCTTTCAAGGCCGCTCCATCTACTTCCACATCGACCGATGATGAAAACTCGGAAAACGAGTTGGACTTGGAGTCCATGGCTCTCATGGCCAAGACGTTCAACCGGTTCTTCCGGAAAGGTAACTTCAAAAACAAGTCAAAGTTTAATTCTTCTAATGCCTCCTCTCCTTTGTGTTTTCAATGCAACAAGCCCAGACACATGAAAGCGGAGTGTCCTCAAAACAAGCACAAGGAGAAGTGGAAGGCGCCGAAGTACGACAAGTCCAAGAAGTACAAGAAAGGGAAAAAAAGGGGCTTATCAGAACATTCACCGACTCCGATGATTCCTCTAGCGGAGAGTCGGATGATGAGCAAGTGGAGCAAGCACACATGTGCTTCATGGCTAGAGAGGAAAATGAACAAGGATCTTCCTCCGATGATAGCGACACCGAAGGCGATGAGGTAACAATGGATGACCTTAGGAATGCTAATTCTCAATTGTGGTCTAAGTATACTAAATTAGTAAATAGGTATACTAAAGTAAAAGATGACTTAGCTAGCATCCAAACCTCGCCTAAAACTATCATCACCAACAACGACACCGTTGTTGAAGGGTTGAAGAATGAGATTGTTAATCTCAAGACTCAACTTGAACATGTTAGCATTGAGGATCCGGAAGAGCACAAGATAGCGGATTTGACTTCTCAAAACTCGACTTTGAGTATTGAGAATGAAAATCTCAAATCTCGTGTTTATGTGCTCACATCACAAGTATCCACTTTGGATACTTCTTTGCGTTCTCTCACCGAGAAATATGAGAGCACATTAGGCCGAATTAACAAATTCAATAAGGGTAAGGACCATTTGGATAAAATCCTAAGTGACTTACTTCCGGCCAATCACCATATTGGCTTGGGGTATACGATGGGAAGTTCATCCAAATCGGCCACTACTTTTGTTAGGCCAACTTTTGGTGACTCAATGAGTGGTAGCAAACACTCTATTGGTAGTTCATCTACCAATGGTGCTTCCACCTCGTCCACACCCTCTTTCGGAAAGAAACCCACTTTGGGTGGACCTACAAAGAAGGGCCATGCCTACATGTACACCAATACTATGCCACGTAGGAACACATGTCCTACTCCACCGGCTCACACATATGATGATTTCTATGCTACATGTTCACGGCCACATGCACACAATGTGAGACACCCTCTTGCACGTGTTCCTCCACATGCATATGTACACCCACATCATCATATGAATAATTATCCACATGCACCATTTCATCATGTTTCTTATGCATATCCACGTCATGCATCACGTAGAAACCAACAACGCATGCATGCACCCCATAGGATGAGTGCTCACAAAATATTCACAATTTGGAGCCCAAAGGACACAAGCATGAATGAAAAACAAGTTTACATGAATGCTTATTTTTCGGATGTTGTGCATAATGTTAATTATGTGGGGAAGTCTAAGTCCAATTGGACTTGGCTTCCAAAGGTCTAATCTTTTGGACCCAATGACCTTGGGTACCATGATATGAAATTTTCTATCTTTAGGTACTCAAGGAAAAGAAAAAGAAACGGAGCAAAAAATTTAAATTTAGCTCCAAAGGAAATTGGATACTCGATAGCGGGTGTTCAAAACACATGACGGGTGACGCTCAATTGCTCTCCGGAGTGGTTCCTATTGCTAATGGAAACCGCGTTGTCTTTGGAGGCAACGAGAGCGGAACAATCATAGGTGTTGGTAAAGTGGGTAATCCTTCTAAACCCATTATAAATGATGTTTACCTTGTTAAAGGATTAAACCACAATCTTATTTCAATAAGTCAACTTTGTGACAAAGGTTACAAAGTTAGCTTTGCGAAAGGAATGTGCCATATTTTAAGAAAAGATAATAATGAATTATTGTTTTCCGGCACACGCCATAAGGACATATATATCCTAGATCTTCCAAGATCACATGAACAATGTCTCATTGCCAACACAAGTGAACAACACTTATGGCATCGACGTTTTGGTCATGTGAACTTTGGAACACTATTTAAGTTTTCCAAGTTAAACTCTATTAGAGGCTTCCCTAAGCTTGTCTTTCAAAAGAAAAGCTTTTGTGACTCATGTCAACGAGGCAAGCTTCCAAAATCGTCTTTTAAACCTAAGAAAAGCATTTCTTCTAAGCAGCCACTAGAGCTATTACATCTAGATTTATTTGGGCCAACTAGAGTTGCTTCATTAGGAAATGCACAATATGGACTTGTCATCGTTGATGACTTTTCTAGGTTTACTTGGGTATTTTCATTGAGTAATAAAAATGATGCTTTTGAAAACTTCACAATTTTTGTTAAGAAAGTACAAAATCTCTTAGGAACCACCATTGTCACTATTCGTAGTGATCATGGAGGTGAATTTGAGAATGAGTCTTTTGAGACATTTTGTGATGAAATTGGTATTACACACACCTTTTCATTCCATCGCGCACCTCCTCAAAATGGTGTAGTTGAGAGAAAGAATAGGACACTAGTGGAGTGTGCTCGCACTATGCTTGATGATAGCCAACTTGGCCATCAATTTTGGGCGGCAGCGGTTGGTCGCTCCGGATATACACCCAAAGAACGGTTGTAGTTTTACCGCAAGTGCACGGTGTAGCAGCGAGCGGGTATCGAACACAGGGAGGACGAATGACTGTGCTTGCTCCTAATCAACCTGGCTATTTGAGAATAGAAATTTGCCTTCGGCGATCCTGTCACAATCGTCAGACAAATATGCGAAATATCAAATCAAATAAAGAACGTCTAGGGAATGGGGAATCCCCACTACTCACCGTATTTCATAAATGTGGTTTATCGGTATCAAAATTGCTAGAATGAGAATTCGGATGAACTAGTTGCAACTGAATGTAGAACCAAGCTCACGCTGTCGCGCTGTTGCCGGTCTATAGCTATCCTAGGTTTGGGTCCAATCTCTTGCAAACCCTAGCCTAGGGAAGCTAGCATTAGGATCAACATCATCATCCAATTGCGCACCGAGCCCAATCTCTTGCAAACTCGGTCCACAATCTATATCAGGATAGTTCCTACCCGTCCAATCTCTTGCAAACGGGTATTGGCATGGAATTGCAATCGGAAATCCTGGTATCGGTCCAATCTCTTGCAAACCGATACTTCGAAAATCCGACTCCAACCCAATTCGGATTTCTAGGGCTTCCTAACAAATTGGGATCCAATCTCTTGCAAATCCCAATTGATATGAATACCTAGCTATCCGTAGTAAATCGATCCCAATCTAATCCCTAGTAACAATTCTAGCTCAATTTCTACCAATTCATCACAAATATGAAGATGGGTTTGTAGGGTTCATCCCCACGCCCCAAGACGTGGAGACTACTCACAAATCATAGCAATAGCACAAAAATAATCAATGAAATAAGCAATAGAATTCATCACAAATATTGAGATAAACAATAAAAATAGGATTTTTAGGGAAGAGAGATGCAAACCAATGGAGTTCTTCAATAAATCCAACAAAAATCCAAGTTTTTCCTCTTCTCCAATCACAATAATAAAGCTAAAAAGTAATCTAAAAAAGCTGCAAAAAATCTAAGAGATAGCCCTCAAAACTAGGGTAAAAACAGGGCTTAAATAGCCCCAAAAATCGTCCAAAAATTGTGACCAAAATGCCCCTGCACAGCCTGTTTTCCGCAGTTTTCGCTACAGGCAGCGCATCGCACTCGGCCGAGTGACAAAAGTCGCTCGGCCGAGTGAAAACCCTGCAATTTTCCAGTAAGTCGGGTCTTTCAGGGGTCTTCAGTTCGGGGGCGGCTCGGCCGAGTGAGTTGTCGTCACTCGGCCGATGACTTCACTGCACTCGGGCGGACGGGATTTACCACTCGGCCGAGTGGGTCTTCTGAAGTTCAGGCAGCCGAAAAACAGAAACTTCGATGTTTTGGAAGGGCTTCGTCTGGGCGCCACTCGGGCGGACGTTGTATCGTCACTCGGCCGAGTGGGTCTTCTGTGCTCGGCCGAGTGCACAGGTAACTCGTGTCTGAACTGGTCGGCCGAGCAGTGTCTCGCTGGTCGGCCGAGTGGCTCCTCCACTCGGCCGAGTGGGACACAAAAAATGCCCAATCTGCTTATTTTGGCCTCCTCGTCGCTCCTGCGACATCCATTCTTCTTCCGCTCCTCTCCAACAGCAAAATACCCCTCGGGGAGGTCGTCGGTGACCGTCTAGAGTAAGCGCATCTCGAGATCACTCCAAATCGCGCCAAATCACCTGAAATGCGACAAAAACAACAAATCGTGAAAAGCATCGCAATATCGTCGATATATCGTGAAAAACATGATTTGGGCGATCTAGATGGCATGCAAACATGCAGAAAAAAGGTGTAAAATAAGGAGTGATCAAAATCCCCCAAGCTTGCCTCTTACTCGTCCTCGAGGAAGATAAGTAAAAGGCGAACCCGGTGGATTCGGAAAACGAAAACGGCGAAAAATGAAAAAATGAAAAACGAAGAAGAATGAAAACGAAATGAAGATAAAGAAGAAAGAAAGAAAGAAAGAAAGAAGCGAAGAGGTAGGATGCTAGATCATTTTCTCAGGACGTGGGTTTCACTTACTCTTATAGCATGCACCGAATGAGAAATACATGTCAAAGAATTTTATTTTGATATCATAGTATAATAGTGCAAAAAGAAATAGAAAACCCACGAAAAACGACATAATCATGAAAAACGGAATAATTTTAAAATTAACGTCGTCTGAATCATTTAAAGCGGTATACAAATCACAGATCACACACTTTTCAATTGAACGCTTTCTATCTGGAGTATAAGAGTATCACACTATAGAATAGAGAGAATAGAAAGGTATGGATTTCATGAAATGAGTGCTAGGCTTAGATTTCTGGATTTCGTAAAACTAAAATAATCTCACCAAGTATAGAATATTACTTAGCCTAGGTTGTCGTGCGGTGTCAAGTAGTCACTCTCTCACACATCAATGGATCCCCTCCCCCAAGCTTATCTATAAGCGTGGTGGCATAAAAAATATTTACATCCCCATTTTTTTTACATATAGCTCCAAAAGCAACGAAAAGAAAGAAGAAAGAAAGAAAGTGAGATGGGATCTTTTATTTAGGATTTTTTTTTCTTTTCTTTTGTTTTTTTTTCTTTTTCTTTGCAATAAGCAATATATACACAACGATCCCAACTCAGAGAGAGATAATGATGTACAAGAATGTTTTTCTCTCTCTCTTTTTTTAGAATGAGAGATTTGGAGCTAGGAATTAGTAGCGGGGGAAAATGCCATAAAATAGAATCACTAAGGGGAGATTCACCAATGACTTTAAAAGTAGAGAAATGATGTTCAAGATTTGTGGAGAAAGAAATAAATATAACTCTCGGTTCACTCTATAAGACATGCACGACAACTTCAGCATGGTAATCTAATCTACTCAGTTTCGATCACAAAAAAGCTAACTAATCCAGATTTATCATAGCTAACATCATTCAATCATCCTGAAGTGAAGTGTACAATTCATGCATATAGAAGTGATATAGGAAAAGAAAGTCAGTACTCCAGATATAAGCATTCAATGCGTGAATCTTGGTGTGTTTTCTGTGATAGCATACATATGAATATTCAGACTCAGCTAATAATAAAATTTCATCCATTTTCATGCGGAAAAGGTGTGTGTTACTATTCTAAATGCAAAGCAAGTCATAGCATCTGATATCTGAAATAAAACCTAAGACATGACAAATATAGCATGCATATAGAATAAGCTAAATCCAACGTCATCATCATCACAGAAAAGTCATCTCTAGCATGAGATGAGAAAGAAATAAAGATAAAGGGAAAATAGAAACTATGCAATGCGGCACACAGGAAAATAAGAAAAACGTGATGCATGGCAAAATAAAAGAAAAGTGATGAAAAATAAGTGTAAAAGCGAAAAAAAATGGTGTGAAAAACTAAAAATAAAGGTGGCAAATCAAAGAACGTGAGAACTCACTCCCCCAAGCTAAATGGCACAGTGTCCTCAATGTGCAAAGTGTGGCACACCGAGAGACAAGCGATGGGAGGGGCAAGTGAGGATGCATGCATGGAAAAATGAAAAGCAAAAGGTAAAATAAAGAAATGAAAATATGATGCGGACATGATGCATGCACAGATAGGAGCGATACATAGATATAAGTGTCACCAAAAACTCTCCCTCTCTCCCAAAATAGATATAAAAAGATATGATCAAAAAAAGGAATACCGTAATAAGTGAGGGGAGGGGTGAGGGTGGACAAAAAGTGCAACAGGACCCATCAGAAACGGGCAGCACAACGGCAGGAATAAATCAAGGCATCAAGGGTGCCTAAGAAGGTGGTGCTGCGCCGTCTCCGTCCTGAGGCGGAGGAGGAGTAGGTGGTGGTGTAGGCTGCTGAGCTGGGGTGGGCGTGGAAGTGGAAGCAGGTCTAGTGTGTGTGGAAGTGTGTGTGGGAACCTGCTGGGTGGGTGGGGGTACGCGTGGGAGACGCTCCAAGACCTGGGTGAGGCAGTAGTGGATCTGGGGGATCAGCTCGAAGCGTCCAGCCATCGCAGAGATGGTGGAGGACAGGGTCCTAAGGTCACCTCTAAGACCACTCACCGCCAACTCAATAGCACGTATGCTCTGCAGTACAGTGTCGGGCGGGGGTGGTGCAGAGGGACGCACCGGTCTAGGCTGTGCAGGGCGAGGCTGGCGTACGCGAGTGGAGTATGTAACGGGCTCAGCAGGGATGGGGACAAAAGGTGCCGTGCCTGCAAATGTGGGCCTGGCCTCAGTGTGAGGCCGGGGCACCGGCTGGTGGGAAGTGGAGGCAGCGGCAGCGAAAGAAGTGTGCAAAGGTGGCAACGAGGCGGCCAGAGAGGTCAGTGGCACAGAAGTGTGGACAGACGCCACGACACTCTCGGAAAATACGGCGGGGGTGGAGACAGAGGTAACTACCGCTGGGGCGGAACTGTGTGGACCAAAAGGCGCAACCCCAGCGAAGATCATGCTAGCCATGGTCTCCACGACCGCGGCAAACGAGGGCTCTCCACTCTCGACAAAGGTCGGCGGGCGCTCGGGAAGTGCGGAGCAAAGAGGCTCCACGGACAGAGGGCCAGAGGTGGCAGTGGGAGTGGTGGGGACAGCCTCGGAAGTGGTGACAGTGGTGGAAGTGGGCTCAGCAAAAGTACTCTCGACACCGACAGCGGTGTCAGGAGCAGCGGAAGCATCAGGTATGGGCTGAGGGGCCACTGGGTCAACAGGGTCGGCAGCAGGCTCGGCAGGGTGTGCAGCAGGGTCTGCGGGGGCAGCCTGGGCAGCGTGGGCAGCGTGGGCCTGCTCGGCCTCCTCGGCCTCGAGCACGTAGGCGGCGGGGATGAGAACATCCATCGCCGGGAGCCAGTCGACGTGGGCTGGTGCAATCTGAGTCCGAGCAGGGCTTGGGAGAATCATGTAGTCGGCACCGTAAGGGCCGTGCAACCAGACCCAGTGACGCTCACCATGCGGACGAAGCATCTTCATCCGGGCCATAACGTCTATCGACAGAGAAGTGGGGCCCGGGACGCGTCGCAAGTCGTCAGGTAGGTCCTCGCCGGTCATCATGGTAAGCAAGGTGATCAGACCGCCGCAGCATATCGGTGAGCGAGCGCCCACCGATACAATGATGCGGTCAAAAAACCAAGCCGCAATGTCGATCACGACGGCGGGGACAAGCTCGTGTCCATCCCTAGATAGAGCTCTGGGACGTGTCATCGCATAGAGCATGTAGAGCTCTGGCATAGACATCGTGCCCGGCTCATATCTGGCCAAAAAGGTGGTCGCCATGAGGCGCTGGGCTATGCGGAGGTAGGGGTGGACAATGGCCGAGGCCTTGGCCCTACTAGGGTCAAAGGCGGCGTGGTGACCCGTAATCCGGGCCCAGAAGGCACCGGTGTCGAAGGAAGGTGGGGGGATATGGGTGGGGCCGTAACCGCGATCGGCACCGGGGACAGCAGGCCACGAGAAGAATGCTCTCATCATATCGAGAGTGACCTGGCACTCTCGATCCATGAACCGGAATGAGCATCCCTCGTCGGTCCGGGCGATCGAACTCAAAACCTCAAGTGTCGGGCGGGTAAAAGTATCCGCCGACACCTGCAGAAAATCTCGCCAGCCCACGTTGTCGTACAACGTGAGCATCCCCTCTAGTACCCCCAGGCGTCCTAGGTCAGCGAGGTGTGCAAACCTGGAGGGTACGATCGAGCACTGGGAGATACGCTCGAAGACGGCGCTGTGTGCGTCGTCTCGGAACGTAATCCTGAGCGGCCCGACCAGTGGAGCCGGTGGTGGTGGCTGTGGGTCGGCAGGGAGAGGCTGTGCGGGCTGTGGATGCACTGCAGGCTGTGCGGGGTGTGCGGGGCCTGCAGGCAGTGCTGGGTGGACGGCGTGTGTGGGGGACGGTGGAGGAGAGTCCTCCAACTCGTGGGAGGGGCCGGCATCATCCGACCGCTTCCGCTTGGCGGAAGCTCTCTTCGACCGCGGACGTGTCCGGGGCGGCATATCGGCCCCGAGCGCGCGCCGAAAAACGTGAAAAGTGTGGCGTGTGCAAAAAGAATGGAAAGAGTATACCCAAACATGCCGCGAGTGCTAAGCAGTGGAAGCGTACGAAGTCCGCGCCTCCACGAAGTCCAAAACAGCCCGTAGAAGCTCCCCTGAGCTCCCCTAAGCTCCAAAAAACAACCTGCGCATGGAAAAGCGATATCAGCGAGTAATAATCAAAATGTATGGAGCAATAGGGGTATAATGGATAGATATAGAAATTGATTTGGGTTAGGGGGGTGTTTAGCACATGGATCCTCAAGAAATACATGAAAAGAGGAGAAAACGGCGAAAACAGGGGTACCGGAGGTGATCGGACGGGCGGCCGCCGGCGGCGACTCGGGCGAGGCGTTGGCGGTGCTCGGCCGGCGGTGGCGGGCCGAGCGGCGGCGGGGCGGCGCTGGTCGGGCGAGCGAGGGGTCGGGCGAAGCGATCGGGCGAGGGAAGCTGAAGGGGCGCGGGCGGTTTGGGGTTTTGCGATTTCGAAAACTGTGCCCCCCTCGCCCCTTATATATAAAAAGGTTACGACTCGGCCGAGTGACGTGGCACTCGGCCGAGCGTTACCAATGAAAATTTCCTCCCCGCCATCGCTTCGGCCGAGTGGCTTTGCCAGCCTCGGCCGAGTGGAGTAAGTCCATTCGGCCGAGTGACTCAAGCTACTCGGCATGACTCGCCCTAGGAGGGTATCCGTTTTACTCGGCCGAGTGGGAATATGTACTCGGCCGAGTAGCAGTTATATTGAAATCAGGAAAATAAACAGAGAGTTGGGTACAGCAGACTTCCCTCGTTCGTGAGCGGCTCGGCCGGACGAACTTGTGTACTCGGCCGAGTGACTAGTATACTCGGCCGAGTGAGCCTTGTGTTCTGCTGTTTGTCTTCGTTTGGGCTCTAAACTCCGTCTTTCTTCCTCCAGTCCATTTCATCTTCCTCCTAAGCGTCGAGCGCCTTCTCGGGGCGCTCCTCGTCGTCTCGTTCATCCTCCTCATGATGGATCTACCTATCTCCTCTCCTGTCAAGAAAAATAGGACCCGTTATCACAAAATTTTTGGGCGAACGACTCAAAACACTAAAAATTTCTAAAATGAAAATAAAGAAAGAGTAAAAATAAAGCAAAACCGTCGGGTTGCCTCCCGACAAGCGCTTGTTTAAGGTCGTGAGCTCGACCCCCTATAATTTTCAATCAATGCGGGATGTTTGGTGCATATGAGATGCACCCATCAAACTTTCCGGGGAGCGCGCTTGGATTTGGATGTGGCGGCGACGCGTTCTCCCTCGGTGGTCTCCTATCTCGAATAGTGTTGGGGGGAGGCTCCCCCAAGCTAGCATTTGCTCCGGTCAACGGCTTTGCCGGTGATGCCGATCTCCGTGCCGGCGGAGCTTTCTTTGGAGACTTTAGTTTCGAGAGCTTGCAGAGCTCTCGAATCCTTGCGACATCAGCGTCGCCTTCATCTTCTTCAGCGGAGAAGTCGGGGGAATCATCTTTATTCTCTTCATGGCCTAAATCCGGGCCTTCTTCAAAATCTTCATCAAAAAGAGCGCCAATTGAGTGAGGAATCGCCTCCTCTATCACCTCGTCGAGGAGGTCCATGAGATCTTCCGACCGTCCCTTAAGCAAATATATTCTATTGGTTTCGCCCGTCGGGACTCCCTCGGAATAGTGTTTGAGCCTCTGACCATTTACTTTGAATGTGGAACCGTCCTTGCTTTCCAACTCGAAAGCTCCACCCGGTTGTATGTGCTTGATGGTGAAAGGTCCGGACCAACGTGACCTCAACTTACCGGGAAATAGTCGGAGCCGGGAATTATAGAGCAAGACTTTGTCTCCTACTTTGAAGTCCGTGACGGTTATGCGGGCATCGTGGAGAATCTTGGTCCTTTCCTTGTAAATTCTCGAGCTCTCATAGGCGTCTCTCCTTATTTCATCAAGCTCGTTGATGTCCAAGAGTCGCCTCACCGCCGCACTCTTGTAGTCGTAGTTAAAGGTCTTGATGGCCCAATATGCGCGGTGCTCCAACTCTACCGGCAAGTGACAAGCCTTCACATAAACTAGACGGAACGGTGTGGTGCCTATGGGAGTGCGAAAGGCCGTACGATATGCCCATAGAGCATCGTTTAGCTTCATTGACCAATCCTTTCTAGACCGATCCACGGTTTTCTCGAGAATTTGCTTGATCTCTCTATTTGAGACTTCCACTTGGCCCCTCGTCTGGGGGTGATAGGCCATGCCAACTCTATGGTTTACTCCGTACTTCTTTAGCATGGCTTCAAACTTGTTCTCTATGAAGTGGCTTCCCCCGTCGCTTATCAAGGTACGAGGCACTCCGAAGCGCGGGAAGATATTTTGCTTGAAGAACTTGGAGACGACCCTTGCATCATTAGTAGGGGTGGCAATTGCTTCCACCCATTTGGAGACGTAGTCGACGGCCAATAGGATGTATTTGTTGCCATTGCTCGATGGAAATGGTCCCATGAAATCTACTCCCCAACAATCAAAAAGCTCAATTTCTTGGATGGGCCTCATTGGCATTTCATTGCGCTTGGAGATATTCCCGGTCCGTTGGCATCTATCGCACCCCTTTACAAAGTTGTGGGTGTCTTTAAACATTGTTGGCCAGAAGAACCCGCTCTGCAAGATCTTAGCGGTTTTTTTATAGGCGGCATGATGTCCCCCGCATGGTAGACCGTGGCAATGCAAAATGATAGACGTTGCCTCCTCTTTAGAAACACACCTACGAATGACACTATCTTTGCATATCTTGAAAAGGTAAGGATCTTCCCAAAAATAGCTACGGACCTCATGCATAAATATCCTCTTTTGTTGCATGGACATCCCATGCGGTTTGATTCCGCAAGCCAAGTAGTTGACGAAGTCCGCGTACCAAGGTACTTCACCGGTCCTTACCGCATATAGCCTCTCATCAACAAATGTGTCGTCAATAGGTAAGATCTCATCATCCTTGTCGCGAATGAGCCTAGATAAATGATCCGCCACGACGTTGTCCGTACCCTTCTTATCTCTTATCTCTAGGTCGAATTCTTGCAACAAGAGTATCCACCGAATCAACCGAGGTTTGGCCTCCTTCTTGTTTAAAAGATACTTCAATGCCGCATGGTCGGTGTGGACAATCACCTTGGAACCGATGAGGTAGGAGCGAAACTTCTCTATGGAATAGACGACCGCTAGAAGCTCTTTCTCGGTAGTTGTGTAGTTTTTCTGCGCGTCATCCAATGTCTTGCTCGCATAGTATATCGCATGAAGCTTCTTATCTTTTCTTTGCCCCAATACCGCTCCAATGGCTTGGTCGCTAGCATCACACATTAGCTCAAAAGGAAGGCTCCAATACGGCGGTTGTATGATGGGCGCTGAGACTAGTGCTTCTTTCAAGGCGTTGAAGGCTTGTAAGCATTCACCTGAAAAAACAAAAGGAATATCTTTAGCGAGCAAAGAATTAAGTGGTCGGGCAATCGAGGCGAAATCCTTTATGAAGCGGCGGTAAAACCCCGCGTGACCAAGGAAGCCTCTAATTCCCTTGACATTAATAGGAGGAGGGAGTTTCTCGATTACCTCAATCTTTGCTTTATCTACCTCAATTCCTCTCGAGGAGACAAGATGTCCGAGAACTATACCTTCCGTAACCATGAAGTGACACTTCTCCCAATTGAGAGTGAGATTGTTTTGTTGGCACCTTTTTAGGACTTTAGTAAGATTTTCCAAACAAGAGTCAAACTCACTTCCGTAAACCGAGAAGTCATCCATGAAAACTTCCATAATATTTTCAATGTAATCGGAAAATATGGATGTCATACACCTCTGAAAAGTAGCGGGAGCATTACAAAGGCCAAACGGCATCCTGCGGTAGGCGTAGGTGCCATAGGGACAAGTGAAAGTTGTCTTCTCTTGGTCATCTTCATGCAAAGGGATTTGGAAGAATCCCGAATACCCATCTAGATAGCAAAAGTATTTATGTTTCGCAAGTCGTTCAAGCATTTGATCGATGAAGGGCAACGGGTAATGGTCCTTTCAGGTAGCTTTATTGAGTTTCCTATAGTCAATGCACATTCGCCATCCTGTGACGGTGCGCGTAGATATGGGCTCGCCTTTTTCATTTTTTACGACAGTCATCCCCCCTTTCTTGGGGACGACGTGAACGGGGCTAACCCACCTACTGTCTGAAATAGGATAGATTATACCGGCTTCTAGCAATTTTAGGATTTCCTTTTTAACCACCTCCTTCATATTCGGGTTTAACCGCCTTTGAGGCTCTATGGAGGTGGCGTCGGTATCCTCCAAATGGATCCTATGCGTGCAAAGCCTAGGGCTTATTCCTTTTAGGTCGGAGATAGTGTATCCCAAGACATCTTTGTGGCTCCTAAGAACGTCTAGGAGTTTTTCAAGTTGGTCTGGCGTGAGGTGGGAGTTCACTATCACCGGGAAAGTTAACTTGTTACCCAAAAAGGCGTACCTTAGATTCGGAGGTAATTGTTTAAGTTCTACCTGAAGAGGCGCCTCTCCTTCTACTTCATCGGCTCGCATGAGTTCCGCTCCTTCCTTGCCATCCGGGTCTAGCTCGTGCTCAGGTGGCGCGCTCTCTTGTGAAGAGTCAGACTCACTGCTTAGCGAGGACAATGCATCAAAATAGGCGTGCTCCGATTCTGTGCTAGCATCGTCAGAGTTTTCATTCAGCTCCGGTTCATTCCTGGAATCAAGAAGCACATCAGACGATTCATAGAAGCAAGAGTAAGTGTCATGGGGTATAACTCCCTGAACATTGGCTTGCTCTGAAGATCCTTCCGAAGTATAGTGATCCTCGACACTTGCTCCACCTCTTTCGAAATATAATTTGTCGTCGATCACGTCAACTCTGACATTGCCCCCGATAGTCCCCTCCGGGGAGATCTGGTCCATCACGAAACTAGCAAATAGCTGTTCGTCGGGGTCCTTGACATCGATAGCGAAAGCTCCGATAGCGTGGACCTCGTCGACAAGCTCCTTAAGGAGGTCTGTGAAGGAGTCATAATCTTCCTGACTGAGTCCTATTGTTGACATTGCATCCTCCATTCTTCCTGCAAAGTCCTTATGCAAAATACAGGGAGAATGTGCGAACAGAAGAAAGTAAAGAGAGAGAGAGAGAGAGAGAGAAAGTAACTGGGTGGTCGATGACGAACACCGTCAAAAAGCTGTCCCCGGCAACGGCGCCAAAAACTTGATCGCTCCGGATATACACCCAAAGAACGGTTGTATTTTTACCGCAAGTGCACGGTGTAGCAGCGAGCGGGTATCGAACACAGGGAGGACGAATGACTGTGCTTGCTCCTAATCAACCTGGCTATTTGAGAATAGAAATTTGCCTTCAGCGATCCTGTCACAATCGTCAGACAAATATGCGAAATATCAAATCAAATAAAGAACGTCTAGGGAATGGGGAATCCCCGCTACTCACCGTATTTCATAAATGTGGTTTATCGGTATCAAAATTGCTAGAATGAGAATTCGGATGAACTAGTTGCAACTGAATGTAGAACCAAGCTCACGCTGTCGCGCTGTTGCCGGTCTATAGCTATCCTAGGTTTGGGTCCAATCTCTTGCAAACCCTAGCCTAGGGAAGCTAGCATTAGGATCAACATCATCATCCAATTGCGCACCGAGCCCAATCTCTTGCAAACTCGGTCCACAATCTAAATCAGGATAGTTCCTACCCGTCCAATCTCTTGCAAACGGGTATTGGCATGGAATTGCAATCGGAAATCCTGGTATCGGTCCAATCTCTTGCAAACCGATACTTCGAAAATCCGACTCCAACCCAATTCGGATTTCTAGGGCTTCCTAACAAATTGGGATCCAATCTCTTGCAAATCCCAATTGATATGAATACCTAGCTATCCGTAGTAAATCGATCCCAATCTAATCCCTAGTAACAATTCTAGCTCAATTTCTACCAATTCATCACAAATATGAAGATGGGTTTGTAGGGTTCATCCCCACGCCCCAAGACGTGGAGACTACTCACAAATCATAGCAATAGCACAAAAATAATCAATGAAATAAGCAATAGAATTCATCACAAATATTGAGATAAACAATAAAAATAGGATTTTTAGGGAAGAGAGATGCAAACCAATGGAGTTCTTCAATAAATCCAACAAAAATCCAAGTTTTTCCTCTTCTCCAATCACAATAATAAAGCTAAAAAGTAATCTAAAAAAGCTGCAAAAAATCTAAGAGATAGCCCTCAAAACTAGGGTAAAAACAGGGCTTAAATAGCCCCAAAAATCGTCCAAAAATTGTGACCAAAATGCCCCTGCACAGCCTGTTTTCCGCAGTTTTCGCTACAGGCAGCGCATCGCACTCGGCCAAGTGACAAAAGTCGCTCGGCCGAGTGAAAACCCTGCAATTTTCCAGTAAGTCGGGTCTTTCAGGGGTCTTCAGTTCGGGGGCGGCTCGGCCGAGTGAGTTGTCGTCACTCGGCCGATGACTTCACTGCACTCGGGCGGACGGGATTTACCACTCGGCCGAGTGGGTCTTCTGAAGTTCAGGCAGCCGAAAAACAGAAACTTCGATGTTTTGGAAGGGCTTCGTCTGGGCGCCACTCGGGCGGACGTTGTATCGTCACTCGGCCGAGTGGGTCTTCTGTGCTCGGCCGAGTGCACAGGTAACTCGTGTCTGAACTGGTCGGCCGAGCAGTGTCTCGCTGGTCGGCCGAGTGGCTCCTCCACTCGGCCGAGTGGGACACAAAAAATGCCCAATCTGCTTATTTTGGCCTCCTCGTCGCTCCTGCGACATCCATTCTTCTTCCGCTCCTCTCCAACAGCAAAATACCCCTCGGGGAGGTCGTCGGTGACCGTCTAGAGTAAGCGCATCTCGAGATCACTCCAAATCGCGCCAAATCACCTGAAATGCGACAAAAACAACAAATCGTGAAAAGCATCGCAATATCGTCGATATATCGTGAAAAACATGATTTGGGCGATCTAGATGGCATGCAAACATGCGGAAAAAAGGTGTAAAATAAGGAGTGATCAGCGGTACACACCGCTTGCTATGTCTTTAATAGAATACTTTTAAGGCCCGGCACTAAACAAACTTGTTATGAATTGTTGTTTGGTAGGTTGCCTCAAGTTAAACATTTTCGTGTTTTTGGTTCAAAATGTTTTATTAAGAACACGTATGGTAGTTTGGAAAAATTCGATCCAAGATCTGATGAGGGGATTTTTGTTGGGTATTCCTCACGTAGCAAAGCCTACCGGATATACAACAAACGAACCTCAACGATCGAGAAATCGCTTCATGTTTCATTTAATGAAGGATTTGTTTCAACTAGAATTACTAATGATGATGACTCCATGGATGTTTTATGTGATTCAATTGGTAATTCTAACTCTAATGATTCTATTGATTCTATTGATATTAACCCGACTAATGAAGTTTTTGAGAATGTTCCTAGTGATCAAGGAATTCCCAAACGGCTTCATACCGTTCGTGACCATCCTCATGAGCAAGTCATTAGCAATATCCATGATAGTGTCAAGACGAGATCTCAAGTCAACCACTTCGCTCATTGTGCCTTTGCCTCCTCGATAGAGCCAAAGAATGTTAATGAAGCATGCGAAGATAACGCTTGGATCCTTGCCATGGAAGAGGAACTCATTCAATTCGAGAGGAATAAGGTTTGAGAGCTTGTTCCATTGCCATCGGAGAACCACACCGTCATAGGGACAAAGTGGATCTTCAAGAACAAGACCGACGAAAACCAAGTCGTCGTCCGAAACAAAGCTCTGTTAGTAGCTCAAGGCTATCGGCAAGAGGAAGGTATCGATTTCGAAGAATCCTTTGCTCCAGTAGCTAGATTAGAATCAATTAGATTATTGTTATCTTTTGCATGCCCTAAGGATTTTAAATTATTTCAAATGGATGTTAAAAGTGCGTTTTTAAACGGAGATGTTGTTGAGGAAGTTTATGTTTCTCAACCTCCGGGTTATATAAATGAAAAATTTCCAAATCATGTTTTTAAACTTAAGAAAGCGATTTACGGTTTGAGACAAGCTCCTAGAGCTTGGTATGACCGGTTAAAGAATTTTCTTTTGGATTTATGTTTTAAAATGGGAGAAGTTGATTCCACATTATTTGTTAAGTATTCGAATAATGATATAATTTTAGTTCAAATTTATGTTGATGATATCATTTTCGGTGCTACTAACTTTGCTCTTTGCGAAGAGTTTTCTAATGTGATGAAGGATCAATTTGAGATGAGCCACATGGGTGAGCTCAAATATTTCTTAGGTCTCCAAATTCGCCAAATGAACGATGCAATCTTCATCCACCAAACGAAGTATACGGTGGAGTTGCTAAAGCGATTTGGAATGGAGAATGCCTCTGGGAAAAAGACTCCAATGAGCACGACTACACATCTTGATAAAGATGCGGGCAGAAAAGATGTAGACATTCGTCTATATCGAGGTATGATATGTAGTTTACTTTATCTTACCACAAGTAGGCCCGATATTATGTTTGCCGTATGTGTATGTGCTCGTTATCAGTCTCAATCTAAGGAGTCACACTTAGTAGCGGTAAAACGTATTTTCCGTTATTTAAGTTATACACTTGATTTTGGATTACTTTATCCAAAATCTAGCACGTATGAGTTAATCTCATATAGTGACGCAGATTATGCGGGATGCAAATCCGACAGGAAAAGTACTAGTGGCACTTGCCATTTTATAGGAAATTCTCTTGTCACTTGGTTTTCCAAGAAGCAGAATTCTGTATCACTTTCAACCACCGAGGCGGAATACATTGCCGCCGGTGCCGCGTGTGCTCAAGTTCTTTGGATGATACACACACTTAAAGACTTTGGTATAAACTGTGATACTTGCCCTATCATGGTTGACAACCAAAGTGCAATATGTCTCTTCAAGAACCCGGTACACCATTCCCGTTCGAAACACATAGATGTCAGACACCATTTCTTAGATGATCATGTTGCTAAAAAGGACATCATATTAGTGTACGTTGAAACCCAGAAGCAAATCGCCGATATTTTCACGAAACCCCTAAAGGAAGACTCCTTTGTGCGGTTACGTCGAGAATTGGGGATTATGGGTGAATCCGAGATTTAGGTTTCATATGTTTTCAATAATCTTGCATGCTATTCATTTCATTATATTTGCACATGCTAGATTTATTGGAATTTTCTGGATTTTTGTTGAATTTTCGGAATTTTCGCTCGATTTGTGCGTAATCGTCAAATTTCAGATTTTCGATGTTTAATGGGGTATTATAATGATTAATGAGAGTATTTTGATGTTTCGTCGAAGTGCGATTAGGAGAGAAATCAAAATTTCAAAATTTTCAATTTTTGGACTCTCTTAGTCGGTCCAAGTTCATTGGCCGATCGACTAGATTCAGTTCTAGTCGGTCAGTGAATGAGCTTAGACCGACTAATTCTTCTCAGGAAATTTGGCTTCAGTTACTGTTTACAACTAGTCGGTTCAAGCTCATTGACCGACCGACTAGATCGTGATCTAGTCGGTCAGTGCTTGAACTGTGACCGACTAGTTGTGCCAGGGACTGATTTGTATTTTGAGCTTCCGATCGATTAAAAGACTTCCTCGACCGACTATTCTCACTTCAAGTCGGTTTCTATTCTCTCCTCCAGCCAAAAACCCTCTCGTGCCGCTTGATCTTCCTCCCTCTCTGATCAATTTCCGGCCAAACCCACCGTCGCCGTCCGTCGACCTCTCCTCCTAGGTGATCCTCCTCCCTCTCCTAGCTACCTAGGGTTAGGGTTAGCTCTCTAGGGTTAGATTCTAGCTCTTAGGGTTTCTATTTCGGCTTCTAGGGTTTTGGCCTAGATTGTTTTAGGGTTCTATCGTTTTCTTACGTGTCTTGCTTCGCTTATGGCACGCACACGTATCCCTATCCGTCCTACGAGCCCATCGCCGATGACCGTTGAACCAACTCCTACGGATCCTGATCAACCCTCGCAACCTAGACGCCGTTCTAAGACTACCCAACCCTCGTCGTCGTCGCCTCCTCTCAAGCGGAAGAGGATGACGACAGCGAAGCCTAGAGCCCAATCTCAGCCTAAGCCCAAGCCCAAGCAACTTGCGTCTCCCTCCTCTTTCCATACTCCACGTATTCCGATACGTAGTATAGACCTGAGACCGAGACCCGTAGGGAATCCTCACCTCCTCCTAGGCAGCCTGAGTCTAGCTCACGTCCCCGTACCCGTCAGCCTAAGGGAAAGGCTCCGATGCCGGTTGGCGGTGTCGATATCTCGTTGTGTCGCGATGACCCTATGTGTCTCGCGGCTTACAACCGTATCGAACACTGTCCGCTACTTCTGGAGCATTTCGTTCAGTTTAGTGACTTCCTTGGCCTCGCAGATCTTCTTTCATCTTCCGGTCTTCTCGATTACCTTCGATATGACCCGAAGGCGAACCCACACCCTTACCCTCGCCTCATGAAGCTCTTCTATGTCAATAGGGTTTGTGGTCAGTACGACGAGACCCACTCGATTGAGACGACTGTCTTGGGGACTCCGATAGTCCTCACGGCAGAAATCTTAGGAGAGGTTTTGGGTATCTCCTCGTCTGGCATTCTACCGTATGATATTTCCGTCGATGACATATCCTCTCTCGATCAGGTCGTACTTTCTGAGATTTTCCACGAGATTCCTCCCGCCATGATTGGCGTTCCCTCCAAGTCCTTCAAGCCTAATGCCTGGGTCCTGAACCTCATTCTGAAGTCGTGCTTACTTCCTAAGTACGGCTCCTCCTCTTTGCCGTCCCAGCCTTTCTTGAAGTTGATCTATGCCATCTTTATGGGGAGCTCGATTAACTGGGCTCGGATTATACTCGATAAGATGAATTCTTTCGAGTGTATCCGCAAGTCCACGAAGTCGGCTCATATCCCATTCCCGTGCCTCATGACACTCGTATTCCGTCACTTTCGTGTCACTTTGCCTCGTGACGATGAGCGCCCTCTCGGTCCCCCTCTGAATGCGAAGGCCGTCAATAAGTCTCTTGTGGCACTCCGTCACGTTAAGAGGACGACCCCCTCTGCTTCAGTGTCTGCCTCTGCCTCAGCTGCTCCCCCTTCCACTCTTGACGAGCTCGTGCGTACAGTGCGACGTGTGGAGTCTCGTTATGCTCGTACCGAGGAGATTCTTGCTCGCATTGCTCGCCACCTTGGTATTGACATTCCCCCGTCAGTCTCTGACGAGAAAGAGATGGATGAGGAGGAGATCAAGGAGCTTGTGCATGTTTCTACTCGTGCCCCCCGAGGGCACTTCTGGTGCTGCTGCTGCTTCGTCTGCTGGTGACCCCGAGAGCACACCTGTTGCCACCGCTCCTGCGGTGGATGCTCCGACTGGTGCTCCCGAGGCCACTATTGTTGATGCTCCAGAGATTGCCACTACCATCGCTCCTGTGGACACTACTGCTGACCCGGTGACCACCACTTCTGCTGCAGAGCCTGTTGCTGCTGCAGATCATGCCACTGCCTCTTGAGCTTCTTTGAGGCCTCTCCCGATGCACTTTAGATGAGATATCTTGTAGTGAGAGAGTGTGGGTTAGGAAATTTTGGGTGGTTTTGTGGTTTTGCTTTTTGATACTTTTGGATGTATGATGATGTATCCCTGATGATGTTATATGTGTGATACTCTGATGTTGTATCTTTTGTGCTTCAATCATTGGATCGCATTTTGTATGTTGACGGATGTATCTCTTGATGTACTCATGCTTTATATATATACATCGATGTTGACATGTATTCTCTTGTGCACATTATATTCTTTTATATGTCTCTGATGTTTGACTTCGTCGCTCGACGATATTAACTTGGTTAAATAGATTTCACTTTATGAAAACATAGAATTGTTTTCCATGCACTAAATTAACCAAGAATGTTGATATTGGAGAATATATTCCATAACTCAATTCGTAAAATTAATTTGAGTTTTGATGAAGTTATTTATCGTTTTTCGACTTTGGTCTCATTGACACGCCTTGATTTCATTCGAATTTTCCTTTGGTGTCATTTGGACCGTGGTCGTATTCTACGACTCCCGTGCTTTTATTTGAAGCCATTGTTGTTGTCGTTGATCTCCTCCCACACTTTTTGCTAATGCCAAAGGGGGAGAGATATAATAATGACATGTGCTAAATGATAATTTAAGCATTTTTCCAAGAATCTAATTTGATATGTTAGATTCAGGGGGAGTTAAGATATATAAATGGAATTTCAATTCCTAAATTTCAATAATCGATTCTCATTTTATACTTCACTCGTCTGCTTGATGCGTATTATTATTATTCATTTTGGAATTAACGTGTCATCAATACAGGGGGAGTAAGTAAATAACATTTGAATCATTATTTTTGATTATTATTTATGTTGGTTTGTCATCACCAAAAAGGGGGAGAATGTTGGATATTGGACTCCCCGGATTTGGTTTTGGATGATGAACAAACATAAATATATTGTGAACTAACAATTTGTGAGCGCAGTTACGGAGATCGTCGCCAAATTCATATGAACATCCTAAGCGACGTCTCGAGACTTCTCAAAGCACGTGATCGTATGCCTAAAGCTTCGTTGAAGCTTTTGGACCATTTTAGAAGTCATGAAGATTCAGATCGAAGCTTTCGAAGACGGTTCGTCAAGTTTTATTTATAGTCTTTTAGCTTTGTTCCGTAGAATGTTAAGTCTTGAGTAGGTCTTACGTTTTAATCTTCATAACGCTCCTATCTTAGACATATGAACTTGTAAGAAGTCCATACAAACTTTCCCGAAGCATCGCGCTTCGATTCGCGACTTCTTGTGCATGTTAGTTGGTTCAAGAAGAAGAACCAACCGACTATATGATGATCTAGTCGGTCGGCAATCCTTCTTGGACCGACTAGTTTGCTTTCTCAAATCATAGCTCTTTACTGTTTACAGTTAGTCGGTCTACGTTGACTCACCGACCGACTAGTTTGTGAACTAGTCGGTCAATGATGCTTCTTTGACCGACTAGTTGAGCTTCTACTGTACATGCCAAGTTACTGTTTGTCGTTAGTCGTTCCAAGTACATTTGGCGACCGACTAGTTGATGAACTAGTCGGTCAACTTTTGTGCTTGGACCGACTAATTCTATTTGTTCTCAGACTATTAGTTTTATCTCTTAGTCGGTCTGAGTTGAGTCGCCGACCGACTAGTTGTGAAACTAGTCGGTCAGCAACTCTTCTTTGACCGACTAGTTCCCTTCAGTCTGAACTTACTCTTTTGGCTGTTCTACCATTAGTCGGTTCATGCTGTTTGACCGACCGACTAGTTGGTGAACTAGTCGGTCAGTCAACCTTCTTTGACCGACTAGTTTGGTTCAGAATAGAGCCGTTGGAGCTTTAATTGAAACGTTTTTCTCTCTCTCTCTCCTCTATCCTATAAATACTTGATGAGCTGCATTCATTGCACTCAAGGCTGATATTATTACAAGTTTAGAGATCAAAGAGAAATCATTCACTCTCATTCAAAACTCAATCATTCCAATCTTGAATCTCTTCTCACTCTTATTTCAAAAGAGAGATTCATTGATTGTGAGCCTTCCAAGCCAAGTGCTTGATCCTAGGTCACCATCAACCTCATAGCTCTCCATCGCTGATCTTCATCTTGGAGCTAGGGTTTGGTGCCTCTTCATCTTCCTCAAAATCATCTTTGCCCTAATTCGTAAGTATACTCAAGGCATAGGTATTTTGTGGTAAGCATTTCATTTCAATTTACTTTGATATTGTAAGTGATTCGATCTCGGTTGTGAGAGTGTGTTTGTGATCCCGGGTTGTGGGAGTCACAAGTTCATTTGTGTATGATTTGACTTGTGAAGGTTTTTCACAAGTATTTCATAGTGGAAATCTTGAGTTAGGGTTTCTAACTCAAGTATCCGGAAGTGATCCGGGTGGTTGGGACGTAGGATCACCGGGAACAAGTCAGGAAGACTTGGGTGGATCCGAACCCAGTAATATCGTTTGTTTGCGTTTGTTTATTTGTTGTCGATTATTTACTATTCCGCATTTCCGCATTAATTGGTAGAGTTTGCAAGGTAATTAGGAATTAGCCTCTTAATTATTTTAAATTATTATTCAGCCCCCTCTAGTACTTGTGCAGTAGCTTAGCAGGGCATTACACTTACTAGATCTGGCTTTACAACGAAGCTAGATCCGACACCTTACCATGCTATCATTTCATGCTGCCATGTCATGTTTACTTTCAATTAACTGTACGCACTCTTATCTGCATCTTGCCATGTCATTCGTGCATCAAATTGTCATCATGATTGTGTAGCACACTACTTTTAAATGTAAGCTGCAGCGAGTATGATTTTGACTCCTACATATTGATTGAAGTAGGCACATGCTTTGCGGGCACAACCCTATGCCAAAAACACTTCCTGGCTCATGATCCAGAAGCGAGCACAGCGTTATTGGTGATAAACCAAAGCTCGATACACGTGGAAGGGGTAGGGTTAAGCGATCACTTGAGCGTAGAAGTGTGCCCGTACAGCCACTTCAGCCAAAAGGCGTATACCCTGTGCACATCGTGAATACAAGTTAATCGTGAAACAGTGAATATTGTTTAGTAGCTCTTGCTACGACGTGCCGTGCATTGCAAGTATCATGTTCATGTTTAAACTGCTGCATTCATTGAAATATCATGTCATGTCATCATTATTTTAGAACTGTTAACCTGCATTTATCTTATCCCTGCTGTGCTTTACGTTTCCTTGCACAAAAGTCTCCTTTTCCCGCTTTGGAGATTTTTACTGACATGTGCCCTTTTCTCTTTGGGTGGCATATGTCAGGTTTGAGCCTGAATAGTTGCTGAGGACGACAGCTTGCTGATGTCCAGTTTGAGGACACTGGAGTTCCACCCTTAGTCTCAGCGGATGACTTTCTTTTAGTTGTCGTTTACTTTCTTAGTAGTTGTTGTTAGGTTGTTCGGTGCGTAGCACCATTTCTTATTGTAGTTTCGGCCATGCTTAGGCCTTTTTGCTTTCAGACTCTGTACTCTTTTTTATGACTATAACTCTGTAATGTTTGGAATAAAAATCTGTGGATGTTGAATGTTGGATAATTTTATTATCTATCCCTTATTATTCTTTGTTGTTGTTTTGTCGTAATGCAAAGAACTTGCTAATGGATTAAATTACTAAATGATTATCAGACTGTAGCTCCACAGCTCCAAGTCTGAGCGGACCTCTTCACGTCTCGCCTTCCATACTTGAGAAGCAAGGCGTGACACCCATCACCCTTAAATGAGCCGTTGCTGCCTCCAAATCCGAACTTGACGCCAACCAGGGGCTCAGCCTTGCTCCGAGATTTGGGGGACCCAAGGGCAGATCAACTGGAGACTAATCTCCACAACACGACCCCCCTCCCCCCTCCCCCCTTGCGACGCACCGATACGCCAGAACGGGGGTCGAAAACCGATCTTTCATTCTCAAGGGGAACACACACCCTTTAATTACCGGGAGGCGACCCACAACATCATAGATTAGGTAATGTACGGGGCTCCCCCAGGTTATAACCCTTTAAACCCTGCAGGTAGATTTGAAAGGAGGGAGGAGATCCTGAACCGATCCTCGAGAGCTAACTACGTGCAACATGGAGAAGGAGGATGTCTACCAGTCCGATCCGTGATTTGGAGGTCCCCACTGAAAGAAAATATCATCTCTGCTCCTCCTCTCCTCAAGTTAAAGTTCCCAGCCCTACCAGCTTATGATGGCAGAGGCGACCCATGGTCGCACATTCACAAGTATCTAAATGTCATGCTGCTTTACGGGGCCGACGAGCCGTACCTTTATTGAGCCTTCCATGCTACCCTATTCAAGAGGGCAAAAATCTGGTATGAAGGGCTACCCCACGGTTACATTGGCTCATTCAATGAATTGGTAGAAATATTCTGCAAACAATTCGTCGCAAGACGATGTCCTAAGAAGAAGTCCTCCCACCTCTTCTCGCTCAAACAAAATGAGAATGAGTCGATCCGAGCCTTCGTCCAGAGATTCAACGACGAGAGGCTCGATGTAGAAGAGACACCAGACGTGACCGTCATAGCGGTGCTCACCCAGGCGGTCCAGAATAAGCACCTGCGGAGGGCCCTCTACCAGTTCTGTAACGGTCCGTTTTCATAGTGCACGTATTGGAGCGAGTAGGCTAGGTAGCCTATCGCCTTGACTTGCCATATGCATTGGAAGGAGTACATGAAGTCTTTCATGTCTCACAGCTTCGACGCTACGTGAGTGATCCTAGTCATGTGGTGGATTACTCCGAGATTGCTGTTCGTCCAGATCTATCTTACGAGCAACAACCAGTCAAGATCCTGGATCGACGGCAGAAGACCCTCAAGAATAGAGTGATCAACCTTGTTAGGATAATGTGGCGTCACGACTCGCCTGGAGAGTCTACTTGGGAGCGAGAAGACGATATGCGAGAATGCTACCGTTACCTATTTACCGAGTCGAAAGATCTTACTAGTCTCGAGAATAGTTACGGAGGCAATGGTGATGTCAATAATAAGTATTCATAAACATCACCACTTGTTTTCTTGATGCTATGACATCACATTATATTTCATGTTATTTAGAACTTGATTTATTAGATCATTATCATCATTTATTTGCTTGAGCTTTTTCATAACAAAGATTATTTGTTTCAGAAAGTTCGAGAAATTCCGAGGACGGAATTATTTTAAGGAGGGTAGGATGTAACGACTCGTATTTTTCAATACATTTAATTACGTAGTCAACGTATTTTCATTTTTAGAAAGTATTTTATAGTAGTTGATCAAGAATTTTAAGTGATTTCAAAATTTCTTATAAAAATATTTTGAAGTAATAAACTAGTTATAGTAAATTTCAATAAGTTCGGATTTCATCAAAAACCTCTAAACAATTTTGATAAAAATTCATTTTCAATTATTACTGTTTTGGCTTAATGAATTAATTTTCTATACAAACATCATCAAAACGTTTTCAGATTTCTACGGTATCATTCTATGATCATTTAGAGCTCGTCACATTAATTTTGTAATTTTCTAATGTCAAATCAATAGAGAACCCGCCAATCCGCTTCCTAAAAGTTTTGGCCTAAAAATAGTGTCTCCGTAGCTCAAACCCCAAAATGGATCTCGTATTCACGATCCTCGTGACCATACGAACCCGTGGCTATATTTTCGTAATTTTTCGGACACGTTTGGTCTTAGGGGCAATATCGTAATTTCGTAATCACATTTGCTACCTTTTACCCTAATCCATTTACTAATTACTTTAACCCAAAATGCTTAACACGTTTCCACGTTTCAAAATTTTTCCAAACTTAGTCAGCGACATAACCTACTAACATTAAACACCTACTAATCCTATTAATTGCTAATTGAGGGTTCATGCATCACTAACCTTATAAATACCCCCCTAAACACTCTCCCTCTCAACTTAACCCAAACACAAACCCCCTCAACTCATGCACATGGCCTCTCTCTCTCTCTCTCTCTCTCTCTCTCTCTCTCTCTCCCAGTTCTCGCTCGCGCCACCCGTTCAAATCACTCTCTCCCTCTCATTCTCGTTTTCTCTCTCCCAATCCCCACTCCCACTCTCATCGCCTGCAACCCATGCCCTCCGACGTCCTTCTGACGCTCTGCCCATCGCCACCGATCAACGCCGTTCGACGCTCTCGTCTGCCGCTCCCCACTCCGCCATGCCCCGGAGAGCCCCCCAAGCCGCTGCACTCTCCGAGCTCCCCGCTTCCTCCTCCGAGCGCCGTGCCTCGCCGTGCAGCCCCCGCTTCAACGCCAACTCCTCCGCTGACCGCCACCTCCGAGCGCCACAGATAGCACCCGTAGCCCCCCCAGCCTCTCTCTCTCGAGTCGCCGCCACTGCTTCGAGTCGCCGCCACTGCTTCGAGTCGCCACCGCCGCTTCGAGTCGCCACCACCGCCGTCGAACGCCCCTCCGCCACAGTTGCCCCCCCACGAACCCACCTCCAGCGTCGAAGCCCGCCCACTCTCCCTCTCTCGATGTGCGACGGTGAGAACGAAGAGAAATACGGTGAAACATATTTTATACGCATTTACGTACATATATACGTATTTTATTAATTATTAAATGGGTATTAATGGTTTTAAATGCATAAATAAAAATATAAGCCTTGAAAAAATGCAAGGCCAGCTCCAGAAAATCAAAAATGATGTTCTGGATCCAATGGTGCTGGTTTCATCTCGATCAGACGCTTATTTTTTCTAGAATAAATTTTTAACCATAAAACTTAAATACGTAACTTTTTTTTAAATCCGTAACTTCTTATTTTCACGTAAACTGATACGTGAGAAAAATATATGTTGTAGTAATCTTCGAGACGGTCGTTTCGACTGCTCACTTGAACAATTCTGATTAGTATTGCATCCAGAATAAATTGTTGAATGAGTACGTTACTTAAGTAAAACTAGTTTTGAAGTGATTTTTGAGCTTCTAAAAAGTATAAAAATTAACAGAGGCTTTTGAAAATATTTTCCTCTTGCAGTAAAATTATATTCTTTATTTTCAGCCTATATAAAAATTTAGAACTTTTTTTGACATCGTTTTAATCAGTTTTAAAAAACCGAAATGATCAAATTATTTTAGATAGGAATGTCGTGTTCTCTAATCAATTATTTTTGTGTTGCAGGTACAAATTTTTGTGCACCAGCTTCTGTAGAAGCCCTAGATCTAATTTTGGCTTGCTACGATGGCCTCGAAATAGGTAAGTCACGCCGAATTCTAGATTTAGAAAATTAGTTAGTGTCCTCGTACGAACTTAAGAACACTACTTATAACCTCGAAACGGCTACTCGCCTTGAACCAAACTAGAGACCTAATCTAATTAGGAAACTAATCAACTACAGATTACTTTGCCAACTTTCAACTTTGGTGGTTGTAGCACACAACCATCAACTTGTGTAAATCGTGTGCTAAACCACACTACTATAGGCTCGAAGCATGGAATCGACACCCCAATGTTGGACTTGTCTTTATCCTCAGTTTGCTTTGGCACAGTCTATTTTAGAACGAGATTCCTACTTTCTGGTTTTCAATAAGAAAGTCAACCTGTTGTCTTGGTTTGACTAGCAATATGTGGAACATCATATGGATCATCTTGTGGAACATTCCGTATAACACTTTCCACTTCACTGGGGATTTTGGGATAACTCATAGTTTGAGAGAGTGCGGGAGTGACTGGAGTTCATCTTCCTATCCCGTCGCCTGAGTTTCGGCATCCTATCCTACTGCCTGAGTTTTGGCAAAATACATATGCCGCTGCCTGTGTTTCGGCATTCGTCTGGGTAAGCGTACCCAGGCAAGAGATGAACTCGATGGTCACATATTGTACTCTCCGACTTGAGTCATATAGTTCTAGTGTAGCTCACATGATCACTTCCTTGTAGTACATGCACTTTACCTACTACAGTCACCGTACTTTACTTGTCGTACTTTTAGCAATAGTATTAGCCTGTTACACTTGCACTCCTATGTACAGTTGTTCTCTCCTTTCAGTGTTGTTTACTTTTGCCACTTAGTTGTGTACAGTTACTTTACTTTTCACTCTGCTATACTTGTACGTAGTTACTTTTGTCATACTTTTACACTACTTCTTTTCTATATTTAGAATTGTTGTGACTTACCGACGTTTCCATTTATGGCACCGGCAGACGACGACATGATCAAGGAGGTTGCCCCCGAGTTCGAGGAGCTTAAGTTTGACCCAGAGGCTGCAGAGTTTTAGCTACTTGTGTTGGTGTATGTGGTGTGCTACGCATTTCCTATTCGCATTTCCTTTCAGTATTTCCTTTTTATGTATTTTGTGTGAGAGAGTGCTGATTTCTGTGTACTTTAATTTGGACTGTAATAATGTGTGTACGCTGGTTTGAGTATTTGGTACATCTATGGATTGTAACTATATTGATTTCACTAGTAAACTGCAAGACCTGCAAATAAATCAAATAAGTAACGGGATCTTAACAAAATATCTTTATTAAAAGGATTAATCCAAATCATATCTTAATAATCCAAGCTAAATAAACTGTTTGAATACCTTAACCATATTGATTTCCCTAAATCAAATCTGAATCTAGTAAATCATGATAAAGCATAATAATCAAATCATATCCAATATTTTCTACCTAAATCGTTGTTATCAAATCTTATATCCCAACGTAATTCTCTAACTAATCTTATCAAATCTTTCATTAACCAAATTTCCCAAAATCTTAATTGAAATCCTCTTCCCAAATAACATTATATCTAATACTAATTCTAATTAACTTTATAATCCTAACTAATTATATTTGATCCTAACTTAATAACAAATTGGATCCCAACAACAACCCACTCTCCCACATAGCCACCCACTCGCGCATCTTCCCCATATTTCACAATCATTTCGTAACAACTTCACGTGCTGCTCTTAAAGCAAAGAGAGGCAACCCATTTTCCTTTCACTGCTAACACCTCTCCCCTCTCTTTAAACAAACCCAGGCCTATCCCTCAGACTCCCTTCTCTCCCCCCATTAAATCCACACCCTGATGTGGATCCTGTAGATGGCAAATAACATTAGAAGGGGGTTGAATAGTGTTGTGCAAATATTAAACTTTTTCGTTCGTTGATTAGCACAATTAAAAACCTCCTAATGTTGCCTAAGAAATCAAGTAGAGTGTTCTACGCTTGGTTCTTAATCAACAAGGTAATCTTATAAAAAATGTTAACAGAGTGATCTCACAGCAGGTAGTCGACTCCCTCAAGGTGGTAGTCGACTCCTAGAGAGTTTTAGGTGCAAACTCTGTGGAAAGATGAGATAATATAATGATAAGATTACAAACAAATAATCTAATTACACAACTAAATCTTTTTGCACAACGAAACAAAAGAGTTAACTTTGCAATAATATAAACAACTGATTACAAAGATATAATTGTTAGCAGATAAAAATACTTGAACAAAGATATTCAATCACAGAAAAATGCAAACGCAAAGACAAGGATTTTTATCCTGGTTCCCTACGACTTGGGTACGTCCAGTCTCCGACCAATCCGGTACGAGATTTTCCACTATTGCCTTAGCAATACAAGTACATAACTTCACTCGTTAGGATTTTCCAAACACCTAGCCTTGACTAGGATTTCCAACCACCTAGACCTATCTAGGATTTTCCCATCCCTTACAACAAAGGGAATCCTTAAATAAAAACAAGTTTCCAACTCACCTCAAAAATTAGTGAAGTTTGGATTACACCCAGAATTCTATAGCCAAAGTAAATATAACAAATGTATTATGTGGCTAAAAAGAATTCAAATCGATCTTAAGATCACACAAAAATATAAGATGATTCTTTGTGATCTTAGATTGTTTGGTTTTCAAAAATCCTTTAAGAATATAAATTTAAGAACAAGGATTTTAAAAATGACTTTAAAAAATAGCCAAACAAAAATTAGATCTAAAAAATAATAACTTCAGAATGAGATTAGAGATCAGAGATTAAACCAGAGTTGGCTATAGCGATGAGAGCAAATACAACGAGAGATCTTTATAATTTTAACACAATAGAGAATAGAGAATTTGATTGTCTTGATTTTTCTTATTAGAAATGATCTCAAGGGGTCTATTTATAGGTTTCAAGAGAAGAATTTGAATTTCAAACGATTTGACTTTCAGCTTAAATAGATATGGAAATTGAGCGAAATCAGGAAGCAGATTCGTTGGAAAACGACAGCTGGTAGTCGACTCCCTCAGGGTGGTTGTCGACTCCCAGAGAATTTCAACAGACATTCTGCTTCTAGCTGGTAGTCGACTCCCTCCTTTGGTAGTCGACTCCCAGAGCAGTTTTCTCTGAAACTCAGCTAGTTGGGAGATGTAATCAGCTCCTGGGTGTATTGGAGGTTGACTACTAATAATAGATCGACTAGCTTATTGCTCTCAAGAGTTAAAAAGATATTTAAAACATTTAAAACATTTTGCTTTCGAAATCATTTGTGTTTGTGTGTATGCACGATATCTACTTTGGCTTTAGCATTATCCTAAGAACTCACACACTACACTAAGACCTTCAGGAAGCTGATCCGATAGATGCTTGCTTCTCCTGAATTTGAGTTCCATCTTCATTAAGCTTGAGCACGAGCTTCATCTTATGCTTGATGTAGAACTAGCAAATTCGTCTTCGTCTCATGTGTGGTTGAGCTTCTTCAGAGTATGCGTAAAGTTACCGTTCGTCGTACAACCTGGATACTTGAGTTGTAGTGTAGTTAGTACACTAACATCATTTGGTGTGCTCATTAACAACTTAGGGGTGGGATTCAATTTTCCATCACTCTCGCCCTTTTTGATGATGACACCCAAATGAAAAATGAAGTAAAGTAAATGAATATTGACTTAATAAAATAACTTACCCCCCTGGTTAGATGCGGTATTCCCCTGCATCAAAGCCGATTGGCAAAACAATATTCATTCACATTTTTGCATTTTATCCTTCTTCTCCCCCTTGTCATCAATCAAAAAGATGACAAATAAAAACTAATCCTTACTCAATTCTTTTTCTCCCATAATACCCAAATCTATACGAAGTTTAGAAAATACATCCTTTTGCAAGGGCTTCGTGAGAATATCTGCAACTTGATGCTCATAGGGTACATACTGACGTTCAACATCCTTTTTGACACAATGATCATTAATGAATCTGTGTCTAATATCAATATGTTTTGTTCTAGGATGTAGAACAGAATTTTTGGTGAGATTAATAGTTCTTTTATTATCACAGTAAATTACCCATGTAGATGTATTAACACCATAATCTTCTAGGACTTGTTTCATCCAAAGTACTTGAGCACATGCAAGTCTGGCAGCTATATACTATGCCTCAGTAGTTGATAGTGAAACTGAACTTTGCTTTTTTGCTAAACCACGAAACAAGGGAATGTCCAAGGAAGTGTTATATTCCACTTGTACTTTTCTTGTGGCTTTACAACCAGCATAGTCTGCGTCACTATAAGAAGTTAAATCAAATGTGCTACCTTTGGGATAAAATAATCCAAAGTCAGAAGTGGTTTTAAGATATTTAAATATGTATTTTACTGTTTTAAGATGTGATTCCCTAGGATCACATTGAAATCTAGCACAAGCACACACACTAAACATTATATCGGGTTGGCTTGCGGTTAAGTAAAGCAAAGAACCGATCATACCTCGATATGTTTTCTGATCAACCTTTTTACCTGCTTCTTCTTTGTCTAAAGAAGTGGATGTTGTCATAGATATGTTCTTCCCTGATGCGATTTCCATCCCGAACCTTTTGATCAAGTCTTTAGCATACTTCGTTTGATGAATGAAGTTTCCTTCTTTTCCTTATTTGATTTGCAATCCGAGAAAGTATGTGAGCTTGCCACATGGCTCATTTCAAATTCTTCCTGCATTAACTTAGCAAATTCTTGACAAAGATCTTCGTTAGTAGATCCAAAAATGATGTCATCTACGTAAATTTGAATAAGAATGATATCGTAGGAATTTTCTTAACAAATAAAGTGGTATCTATTTTTCCAACAGTATAGCCTGAGTCAATTAAGAATTTTCTTAATCTTTCATACCAAGCTCTTGGAGCTTGTTTTAGGCCATATAAAGCTTTGTTCAGCTTATACTCATATCCTATTTTCTTATCATGTTCAAAGCTGGGAGGTTGTTCAACGCAGACTTCCTTTTTTATATAACCATTCAGGAATGCGCTTTTCACATCCATTTGGTCTAATTTAAAGTTTTTATATGATGCAAATGCAAGTAGCATCCTTATAGATTCTAGTCTAGCAACAGGAGCGAAAGTTTCATTGAAATCTATACCTTCTTCTTGTGAATATCCATGTGACACTAACCTTGCTTTATTTCTTACCACATTTCCGTCTTCATATAGTTTTTTTGGTACACCCATTTAGTTTCGATGACTGGACGATCTTCTGGTCTGGGTACTAACTCCCATACCCGATTTCTCTCAAATTGTAGAAGTTCTTCTTGCATGGCTTCAATCCATGCTTCATCTGCAAAAGCCTCATCTACCTTTTGCTGCTTAATTTTAGAAACAAATGCAACCTATGACATGTGTTCTATTTGAGATCTAGTTCTAACACCTGCATCAATATTACCAATGACTTGTGCGTGTGGATGATGTGTGACTTCAGGAAAAGATTTCGGTAATGAATTTGAAGTGTTGACAATAGAGATAAGTGTATTATCAAAGATAGGTGCAGTGAGTATATTATCATCATCGATATGATTGTTATAAGAAAGAGATTCATCAAATGTTACATGTAAAGTTTCAACAATGGTTTCTGAATTTTTGTTGTAGATTATATATGCTTTACTATGCAAAGAATAACCGATAAATATGCCTTCATCCGCTTTGGAGTCAAATTTATCTAAGTTATATTTAGTGTTCATAATATAGCATTTACAAACAAAAAATTCTATAATAAGATACTTTCGGAATTCGTTGGAGCAATAACGCATAATACTTTCGGAATTCGTTGGAGAAATAACTCATAAGGAGTCTTTTCAAAGGGATTTCTAATTAAAACCATGGTTTGAATAAAGCACACGGTTGCTACAGCTTCCGTCCAAAAACTTTTTGGACGGTTGCTTTTACACAACTTTGTCCGTGCACACACTTGGAGTGTTCTATTTTTCCTTTCAACTACCCCATTTTGAGGAGCAGCTCTAGGAAAAGCAAAAGTATGAGATATACCTCGTTCTTCACAAAATATTTTAAAATGTTCATTTTCAAATTCACCACCGTGATCACTTCTTAAACAAATAACTTTCAAAGAGTATAATCGTTCAATTCTTGTAAAAAATATCTCGAATTCACGGAAGGCATCATTCTTATGGATTAAGAATAATACCCACGTCTATCGAGTAAAATCATCAACTATGACAAATACGTATTTAGAGTCATAAAGAGTTGGAGTTCTAGTCGGGCCAAACAAATCCATATGGAGTAGTTCAAGTGGCATATTCGAGCTAAGAGCTCCAATACTCTTAAATGTACTTTTATGCATTTTGCCAAGTTGACATGAATCACATATTTTATTCAATCTAAAATTTAATTTAGGAAGTCCTTGCACCAACTCTTTCCTAGATTTCTTATCCATGTTTTTGATGTTTACATGACCAAAACATCTATGCCATAGCAACGGGTCATTTGTTGAAACAATCAAGCATACATTTGAATCATACTCATTAAATCTAAGCACATAAATGTTTTCTACTCGCTTACCTTTAACAAGAATGTTTTTCATATCCTTGTCATAGACCAAGCAAGAGTCAAGTGTAAAAATAACTTTCATACCTTTATTGCGTAATTAGCTTATGCTTAATAAGTTGTGCTTTAGCCCACTTACCAAGCTTACATCTTTGATGAGTATCTTCGAGGGATTACCGATGTTACCTATGCCAATAATTTTACCTTTCTTGTTGTCACCAAATGTTATGGTTCCGCCATCATACATTTCTAGAACGCTAAGCAATTTTGCTTTCCATGTCATGTATGCAGAGCATCCGCTATCCATTATCCACATGTCCTGAAAGAAAGTAATTGGACACATTTGGTACCCACTTATGATTGGGTCCGATTTGTTAGAAAAAAATTTCTATCATTATGTACAATCCTAAGTGCTGGGTATCAAAAAGATGTACATGAAGCATGCAGATACCCTAATAGATGCACATATGGGAGGATCATTCATTAGGCACCCAAATTCGATTTGAATTTGATTTCCTATGCATATTTTTTAACATGGTAGAAACATAAATATTCTTTTCATAATTGCTTAAATATTTTGGTACCCAAATTGTATTATTTGCAAATCTATTTGAACCATGTAAATGATGTGCATTGTGTGTAACATAATTGTAGTGAGAAGCATTGTGATAGGAGTTTATAGAGGAATGTGCCCTCAGATCACTTGTATTTGATGCAAATGATAATTTAAGCCTAGATAGGGACTAATTTGCATATGATGCAAAAGAGATTAAATGTATTAAGACTATATTTAATAAATAAACACAAGGAAAAGTTCACGGGTGTAACGACTGGTTTTCATGTATCTTGATTTATTATATTATATTATATGTTTTGGTGGATTTTCTCCTTGTGTGTGGTTTTCTTCTCCGTAGCTTTCATTTTCGATCGTTTCGTCGCGTTTTCCTAGCTTTTTCCGTTGATCGTCGATTTTGGAGTAAGTCATTCGTGACGGGCTTCATATCGGTCATATCTTATTGTTAGATCAAGCCTAGGAGCCTTAGGAATCGATCCCGGAGCTTCGCGCTCCATTTCGGAACTTTTACTGCACATTAGCCGGAGTAAGAAGGGGCACCGACCGACTAGATGACGATCCAGTCGGTCAGAAAACCTTCTTGAACCGACTAGTGGGCTTTGTTAAATGTTCAGGAGTTACTGTTTATCGTTAGTCGGTCTAAGAACATTGGTCGATCGACTAGGTTGTAAACTAGTCGGTCAGCAATCGTTCTTTAACCGACTAGCTCTATGATCATTTTTGACACCAAGTACTATTCATTCTTAGTCGGTCTAAGAACGTTCATCGAACGACTAGATTCAAAACTAGTCGGTCAGTAGTTGTTCTTTGACCGACTAAATCTAAATCCTATTTTTGTACAGGAGTTACTGTTTGGACTTAGTCGGTCTGCGTTGGTCAACCGACCGACTAGTTCCCAAACTAGTCGGTCAGTGGTTGCTCTTTGACCGACTAATTCATTACCCAGATTTTTCCCTAATTTCGCTGCTTGGTGTTAGTCGGTTACAGCTAATCGACCGATCGACTAGTTGCTAAACTAGTCGGTCAGCCAACCTTCTTTGACCGACTAATCAGTGTCGAAACCCTAATTTTTGGGCAGCCGCCAGCACTTCCTATTTAAACCCCTCCCAAACGTCTTCTTCTTCTTCTTCTTCAACTCTAAACCTAATTTCTCCCCCATTGAGCCCCCTACTACCTCAAACCCTTATTCCTTCATCCCAAGCCCAAAATCCATCATCCAAACCCTCACTTAACACATTCTACCTCTCATCTTCCTCAAACCTTCATCAAATCCCCCAAAATCCCACAAAACCCCATTTCTCCAGAATTTCCCCATCTATTCCAGATCTGAACCCTAGGTTCCCCGGAGCGTTTCTTCCGTTGCCGTGCTTGCTCAGCATCATTCTTCCGCTTCCGATACGGTAATAATCGATCTCTTAATGTTTTCATAACCCGTTATGTTTTTGTGAAACCCTAATGAATGAATGTTGTCTTGATGATTGTTTCTTTATAACAGCGACTTCCCCGTAGATTAGCGTCCGTGAGACGAACCCTCGTTGATCGTCATCCTCGGTGCTAGGCAAGTGAAACTTGCCACTTAGGGTTTGGGCCATGTCTTAGGCCATTTGCTTGTTGTAGGCGTAAAAGAGACTAGGCGACGAAATGATACTCGCCTAGGCGCAATTTCCGGAACTAGCTTGACAACGAAGCTAGGACCGTCATTTATCATGTTGCATAACTATCATGTCATGTTTAATTTTGATTAACGGTACGCGAATAAATGGTCATCCATGCTATCCATGTTGTATGTCGCATTCGTAGCACACGCTACAATACTTGTGTTTCCTGGCCCGTGTTCCAGAAGCGAGCTACATGATTTGGTTGATAGCCAATGCCCGATCTACTTGTTTACCGGCTAGGCACCTGCGTTGCAGGCATAACCCTACGCCATACATGTTAAATACACTTCCTGGCTCGTGTTCCAGAAGCGAGCATTCCGTGTTCGGGGTAATTCCCTGGCTCGATACACGTGGAGGGGTAGAGATAAACGGTCACTTGAGCTTAGGAGTTGGCCCGATCAGCCACTCTAGCCAACATGCGGAATCTCTGTCCACAACTTGTTTACTTGACTGTTCACTTGACGTGAACCACTTGACTTGTACTTGTCCGTGTTTTACTTGTTATCCGTGACATACTTGCTACTTGTACTTCCCTTTACTCGTCACTTCCATACTATACTTGCCATGCCATGCATCATACTATAACTGCTAGGTTGCTAGTTTACCTTACCTTCAGTTTCCTTGCCCAAGTCTTTTAGACTTGCTGACATGTGCCCCTTTACTCTTTTGGGTGACACCTGTTAGATCCCGAGCCTGAGTCAGTTGTTGAGGACGAGGTGTTTGCGGACGCCGTGCCCGAGTCTGTGTTTGGCGAGGAGTACGTGGACACTGGGGACCAGTCCTAGTGTCTTCGTTGAGCTTTCCCCTTTTTGTTTTAGACTGCTGTGTTGTTGTCGATGTGTAGCACCTATAATCTGTTTACGTTTGTCTTTGTTTGGCCTTGTTCTGGGCCTTTAGACTCTTTCTTTTAGCCTAGTGGCTTTTCTGGATGTTGAACTTAATTTTTTAATGTTGGAAATTTTCTGAGATTGAGATTTGTTTCTGTCTCTCCTTGTGTTATTATTGTTGTTCCGCTTGCGGTTACAGGGACCTGCTTATGTTTTATTGACGCTTATCGGGTTTGGGGCTTCACAGCTCCACTCTTGTGCGGACCTTTTCACGTCTCGCCTCCATTTTAGAGAAGCGGGGCGTGACAGGTTTTGTTGGTGGCCCATGCAGGTCCTTCTGTACCTGCGAATTGTCGGAATAGCGATAATAATATTAGAATGTCCAATAAACTAAGTTCGACGTCCGAGTCATAAGCTATGAGTGTAATTGTTTCGTTTTCTGTGTCACTAGATGGCATGAAGACGAATCACCCGTCGTGGAGGTAGTGGTGCGCCCCCTCATGACGAGGAGCCTGAGCGGGAACCCACTAATGGGGTGATGATGCGGATGATGCTTCAGATGATGCAGGTGCAGCAAGGCGTGCTCCTGCAAGTCCAGAATGCTCCGGCTGGTCGAGCTCCTCGGGTAACTCCGGAGGCCCCTCGCTCCGAGCCGGGAGCGAAGCAATTTCGTGAGCTGGGTCCCGCATATTTTGATGGGTCTGAGGGTCCTCTGGCTGCCGATGAGTGGATTCGGAACATTGAGGATAACTTGAAGATGGCCAAGATCACCCCGGCTGGATGGGTTGATTTGGCGAAGAGGCAACTCAAGGATAATGCTCGAAACTGGTGGGATGCGGAAGAGAAGATGCTGGTGGAGCCGATAGCTTGGGCTACCTTTAAGTCCAGGTTTGATGAGGAGTTCTTTCCGAAGGCTGCTAAGAAGGAGATGCTGCAACGTTTCATTGATCTGAAGCAAGGGAGCTTGACGGTGGACCAGTACCACCAAGAGTTCACTAGGCTTAGTCGGTTCGCGCCAAAGATGGTGCAGGATGCTGATGAGAGGGCTCAGAGGTTCCTGCAGGGACTTGCTTTGGAGCTCCAGAGTTTTGTGTCTTTCTTTGATCTGGACTCTTATCAGAAGGTTCTGGTCGCTGCAAGGCGGCAGGAGCTGAACCTGAGTCAGAGGAGGGGACATGTTTCTGGTGCTGGGAAGAGGCCTATGGAGCAGGCCAGAGCGGTGGTTAGGCCTGGTTTCAAGTCTAATCAGCCAGCTCAGTTCAAGAGGCCAGGAGGGCCTATTCTGAAGACTTGCCATTTCTACGGTAGGACCGGGCACGTCAAGGATCAGTGTAGGAGATTTCTGGGCCAGTGTGTCGTCTGTGGGGATCCTACTCATGCCATGAAGGATTTTCCGAGGTCGAAGCAGCCTTGGAGGGCACCTGTTGCAGCACCGCCGTTGCAGCAGAGAGCCCCTGTACCCGCTGGACGTGGAGCGCCCCTTGTTCCACAGAGACAGGCCTTTCGTCAGGCTGTTCTGTCGAGAGGGCAGGCCTTTCTGATGACTGAGGAGGAGAGCATGGCCGTGGACGAGGTTATTACAGGTAACGCTCATTCTAGCTATTTTCTTCCTTAGTTAGTTTGATTGTTGATTATGTTGGTTTCTTGCTCATGTTTGTTGCTAGAATAGGATTTGATTGTTAGACTGTTTGCTAGGTGTGGTTTTGGTTTGCACATTTCCTGCACGAGTCCTCTTTGACTCAGGTGCGTCGATGTGCATTTTGGCCCGGAGCTTCGTGGAGAAGCATTCCTTGTCGACGTCCTCTCTTCCTAAGAGTTGGAATATCGTCACAGGGAACGGTGTGGTCTCGGTGCATCGTGGGTGCAATTCTTGCCCGTTGGTGGTTTGTGGACGTGAGCTTTGTGCTGATTTCATTGTCCACGACATCATCAACTACGATGCGATCCTTGGGATGGATTGGCTTGCGAGCTTCTATGCTACGATCGACTGTCGGAGGAAGAAGGTGGTGTTCGAGATTCCCGGACATCCAGTATTTGAGTTCAGCCGTGGTAGCAGCTCGCTTGGTCCTGTCAGATTTCGGGCCAGGCCTGTGGAGATTGTGGCTATGCAGATGGAGCTAGGGAGGCCAGCGGTTGTGTGGGATTTTGATGACGTCTTCCCCGAGGAGATGTCTGGATTGCCACCTGATCGAGCTTTAGAATTTTCTATTGATCTTATTCAAGGTGCGCATCCCATTTCAAAGGCACCATATCGTATGGCACCCGCCGAGTTGGAGGAATTGCGGAAGCAGCTGGATGAGCTTTTGCAGAAGGGTTATATCAATCCTAGTGTGTCTCCGTGGGGAGCACCGTTGCTGCTAGTGAAGAAGAAGGATGGTTCGCGTCGCATGTGCGTGGACTATCGGGAGTTGAATGCGGTGACCATCAAGAACAAAAACCCGTTGCCTCGCATCGATGATATTTTTGATCAGCTTGGAGGATCGAGGGTGTTTTCGAAGTTGGATCTGAGGAGTGGTTATCATCAGCTGAAGGTGAAGAAGGATGATGTTCCGAAGACAGCTTTCAGGACGAAGTATGGACACTATGAGTTTGTGGTTATGCCTTTCGACGTAACTAACGCACCCGCAGTTTTCATGAATCTGATGAACCTGATTTTCTATAACTTTTTGGATAAGTTTGTCGTTATCTTTATTGACGACATTCTGATAAATTCAAAGTCGGAGGAGGAGCATGCCTTGCACTTGAGGACGGTATTGGAGATTTTGAGGAAGCATCGTTTGTATGCTAAGTTTTCGAAGTGCGAGTTTTGGCTGGATAGAGTTGCTTTTCTGGGGCATGTGGTGACTGGGGATGGTATTTCAGTGGATCCCGAGAAGATTAGGGCCATCAGAGAGTGGCCTATTCCGCAGTCAGCGTCTGAGATCTGGAGTTTCCTTGGTTTGGCGGGATACTATCGGTGTTTCATTAAGGACTTTTCCCGTATTGCCGAGCCGATGACCAGGTTGACGCGGAAGGATGTACCTTTTGTTTGGTCGGGTGATTGTGAGAATGCCCTTGGTGTTCTGAGGGAGAGATTGACGACTGCCCCTATTCTTGTTGTGCCTGATCGCAGCGGTGGATTTGAGATCTTTTGCGATGTTTCTGGCAAGGGTCTCGGTTGTGTGTTGCATCAGCACGGGCATGTTGTGGCTTATGCGTCTCGTCAGCTCAAGACTCATGAGAAGAATTACCCGACGCATGATTTGGAGTTGGCTGCTGTTGTGTTTGCGCTCAAGATTTGGAGGCACTTCCTGCTGAGTGAGAAAGTGAAGATCTTCACCGATCACAAAAGCTTGAAGTATATTTTTACTCAGAAGGAGCTCAACATGCGACAGCGTCGATGGTTGGAGCTTATGACGGATTATGAGATTGATTTGCAGTATCACCCTGGCAAGGTGAATGTGGTTCCTGATGCGCTGAGTAGGCTTCCAGCGGTGATGATTTTGACCTCACAGTGGAGATTGCAGCAGGATTTTTGCCAGTCTGGTGTGGAGATTGTTCTTCCTGGGGAGGCTTCTTCGTTGATGTGTATGCAGATACAGTCGACGATTGTGGATCGGATCAAGGCTGGCCAGGCTGAGGATCCGAAGCTGGTGAAGATTTGGGAACAGGTAGAAGCGGTCTGCGGACTGACTTTTTGATTCATGAGGATGGCTCGCTGAGGTTTGGAGCCAGGTTATGTGTGCCAGCTGGGGATATTAGAGAGGAGTTGATGGTGGAGGCACATAGTTCGCCGTATTCTGTGCATCCTGGTGGGACCAAGATGTACAAGGATCTTCGTCTGAATTATTGGTGGCATGGTATGAAGAGGAGTGTGGCTCGGAGTGTAGCCAAGTGTTTAGTTTGCCAACAAGTGAAGGTGGAGCATCAGCGTGCGGCCGGGTTGCTACAACCGCTTCCGATTCCGGAGTGGAAGTGGCAACACATCATTATGGATTTCGTGACTGGACTACCTCGGAGTCCGAAGCAGAATGACGCGATTTGGGTGATCGTAGATCGATTGACCAAATCCGCGCACTTTATTCCGTGCCGAGTGGGACAGTCCACTGAGGCGCTAGCGAGGAGATATATGGAGGTAAATTCATTTACTCTCCGTTTTTATTTCCTTTTCCTAGTTTAAATAGTGACGTAACGTGAATCGTGCAGGAGGTCGTGTGACTTCACGGAGTCCCCGTGAGTATCGTGTCGGACAGAGACACGAGGTTCACATCTCAGTTCTGGCAGAGTTTGCAGAAGAGTTTGGGTACGCGTCTGAGTTTTAGCACGGCGTACCATCCGCAGACGGATGGCCAGTCCGAGAGGTCGATTCAGATTTTGGAAGACATGCTGAGGGCGTGCATGTTGGATTTCAAGGGTTCGTGGGAGGACCATCTACATCTGGTGGAGTTTTCTTATAACAACAGCTATCCGGCGTCTTTTGGCATGGAGCCTTTCGCCGCTTTGTATGGGAGGAAATGTCGATCGCCATTGAGTTGGGATGACGTTGGCGATCGGGGGCTGTTTGGGGCCTGAGATGATTGTGGAGGCTGTGGAGGTCGTCAGGAATATTCGGGAGAGATTGAGGATTGCTCAGGACCGTTTTAAGCATTGGGCGGAGGCTAAACGTCGTCCTTTGGAGTTTCAACCTGGAGATCATGTGTTTCTGAGGATTTCCCCGAATCGTGGAGTGATTCGTTTTGGGAAGCGAGGGAAGTTGAGCCCGCGATACATTGGACCGTTTGAAATTCTGGAGAAAGTTGGCGAGGTAGCCTATCGCTTAGCCTTGCCGCCATCCTTGGAAGGAGTTCACGATGTTTTTCATGTGTCGCAGCTTCGTCGATACATTAGCGATCCATCTCATGCTGTGGATTTCTCGGAGATTACCATTCGCCCCGATATGACGTATGACCAGCAGCCAGTGCAGATTCTGGACAGGCGTCAGAAGTCACTTCGGAACAAGGTTGTCAATCTTGTGAGGGTGACGTGGCGACACGGCTCGCCTGGAGAGTCTACTTGGGAGAATGATGATGAGATGCGAGAGTGTTTCCCACTTTTGTTCCCGGACACGTGAGTGTTGGGAAATTCCGAGGACGGATTTTTTCTTAAGTTGGGGAGGATGTAACGACTGGTTTTCATGTATCTGGATTTATTATATTATATTATATGTTTTGGTGGATTTTCTCCTTGTGTGTGGTTTTCTTCTCCGTAGCTTTCATTTTCGATCGTTTCGTCGCGTTTTCCTAGCTTCTTTCGTTGATCGTCGATTTTGGAGTAAGTCATTCATGACGGGCTTCATATCGGTCATATCTTATTGTTAGATCAAGCCTAGGAGCCTTAGGAATCGATCCCGGAGCTTCGCGCTCCATTTCGGAACTTTTGGTGCACATTAGCCGGTGTAAGAAGGGGCACCGACCGACTAGATGACGATCCAGTCGGTCGGAAAACCTTCTTGAACCGACTAGTGGGTTTTGTTAAATGTTCAGGAGTTACTGTTTATCGTTAGTCGGTCTAAGAACATTAGTCGACCGACTAGGTTGCAAACTAGTCGGTCAGCATCGTTCTTTAACCGACTAGCTCGATGATCATTTTTGACACCAAGTACTATTCATTCTTAGTCGGTCTAAGAAGTTTCATCGACCGACTAGATTCAAAACTAGTCGGTCAGTAGTTGTTCTTTGACCGACTAAATCTAAATCCTATTTTTGTACAGGAGTTACTGTTTGGACTTAGTCGGTCTGCGTTGGTCAACCGACTGACTAGTTCCCAAACTAGTCGGTCAGTGGTTGCTCTTTGACCGACTAATTCATTACCCAGATTTTTCCCTAATTTCGCTGCTTGGTGTTAGTTGGTTACAGCTAATCGACCGACCGACTAGTTGCTAAACTAGTCGGTCAGTCAACCTTCTTTGACCAACTAATCAGTGTCGAAACCCTAATTTTTGGGCAGCCGCCAGCACTTCCTATTTAAACCCCTCCCAAACGTTTTCTTCTTCTTCTTCTTCAACTCTAAACCTAATTTCTCCCCCATTGAGCCCCCTACTACCTCAAACCCTTATTCCTTCATCCCAAGCCCAAAATCCATCATCCAAACCCTCACTTAACACATTCTACCTCTCATCTTCCTCAAACCTTCATCAAATCCCCTAAAATCCCCCAAAACCTTATTTCTCCAGAATTTCTCCATCTATTCCAGATCTGAACCCTAGGTTCCCCGGAGCGTTTCTTCCGTTGCCGTGCTTGCTCGGCATCATTCTTCCGCTTCCGATACGGTAATAATCGATCTCTTAATGTTTTCATAACCCGTTATGTTTTTGTGAAACCCTAATGAATGAATGTTGTCTTGATGATTGTTTCTCCATAACAGCGACTTCCCCGTAGATTAGCGTCCGTGAGACGAACCCTCGTTGATCGTCATCCTCAGTGCTAGGCAAGTGAAACTTGCCACTTAGGGTTTGGACCATGTCTTAGGCCATTTGCTTGTTGTAGGTGTAAAAGAGACTAGGCGACGAAATGATACTCGCCTAGGCGCAATTTCCGGAACTAGCTTGACAACGAAGCTAGGACCGTCATTTATCATGTTGCATAACTATCATGGCATGTTTAATTTTGATTAACAGTACGCGAATAAATGGTCATCCATGCTATCCATGTTGTATGTCGCATTCGTAGCACACGCTACAATACTTGTGTTTCCTGGCCCGTGTTCCAGAAGCGGGCAACGTGAGTTGGTTGATAGCCAATGCCCGATCTACTTGTTTACCGGCTGGGCACCTGGGTTGCATGCATAACCCTACGCCATACATGTTAAATACTGTAACGGCCACTTCCGGTCATAAATACTTTGTGCGTAAGTTGATTCGTGTGAGTTTTTTTTTCGTATTTGGTTTTATTATTGTACTTCTGTAGTCCCGACGCATGACCGAACCCCATATCCACGATCCTCTCGGAGGCGCGATCACCCCTGTATTTTTTTGTAATTTTTGGGCGTCGGGAGACCAATCTGCTATCTCTTTAATAATTTATAATATATATTTTTTTATATAAACATAAATCGTTTTTAAAAAGACTCTGAGTTAAAAAAAAATTCTAAGGTAATGATTAAATTTTTTTAACAGGCACTAACCTATAAACTTATTTTGTGTGCCCCAGGTTTGTGCATCATTCTTTGTAAACCAATTATTATTATTATTTTTACTTTTAAAACACTTACCTACTAACCCTAACCCTGGACACTACCACGTGATGCCAGCCCTCAACTTTTTTAATAGCACCTAGGGTTAAATTTTCTCCCAGAGACGCAATACGAGCCGCCGCCACTTAAAAATTTTCGCAGCGCGCATTTCTTTTTCTTTCACACGCAACAGAACCCGTCGATCTCGGCCATCTCCATCGCCGACCTCCGACCGTTCTCCGCCCTAGCCCCGCCGTACAGCGCCCTGCAGCACTTCCGATCGTCGTGCAGCGCCGTACAGCAGCGGCAGTGACGGCTGCTCTTCGCAGCAGCCCTCCCGCAGCAACACCGACCGTTCGGCACCTCCTCCAACGTGCCCAGGCGTCGTCCCATGTCACACAGCCCCAGCAGCTTCCATCCGGTGACGGCGATACTCCAACACTCCCCTGAACCGCCCGCGCCGCCTGCGTTGCCGCGTCCACCGCCGACGACCCCCGGAGCCCGTTCAGTCGCCGTCGATCGCCTACGCCTTGACTCCAAGCCACGCAACAACGGAGAGGGAGTAGGAGAAGGGATAAACAGAGTACGTTGGTGAGTTATTTGGATGTAATATTTATATGAATGCAATAGTTAGAATTATTATTATATAGGATACTTCATTATTAGTGACAGTTTATCTTAGAATGTTTTAATTATAAACATATTATGCCACAGTATAAGTTAGTTCATATGGCATGTTAGTTAAATATGTATTTGAGTGTTACTAAACCTGAGTTAGTAATGGGTTTGTTAATTTGATAAATGTTTAATGCAATCAGAAACTTACATCACTTCGATTTTAACCTATATTAATACTTAGTACCCTGTTAAATATTAGAATAAAGTTGTCCGGTGTTAAAACAACAGTAATATATATAATCTGATAATGTATATATAAGAACAGTAAATGTATATATGTTAGACCTAATAAACTGATTAGAGCTGTTAACTTAATACCATAAACTCGATGAAGCAGATAATTGAGTACGCCTCCTTGCTGCTGTCTGGGCCCCGACGATCCCCTCTTGGTTGTGCTACTCGCAGTCAAGGAACCAGAGTCAGGGCGACGCGATCTGTTATTTCAGATACAACGTCAAAGCTTACACATGATTGTCGAACCAGGTTGGTCCCCCGAACTCGTAGCAAACCCACACCGTAGAAAAACTGAACCCTAACTAAAATCGGACAACGATAACTAAGTTTACTTTTTCGCACCAGTAAAACGCTGCTCACTGTAGAAATCGACCATCGGACAATTTTATGTGCATATAGGGTAGTGGTCGATCTAGGCTGACAAGAACACCAAAACGTGACTCTGACAATTTGGGTAGCCCCGATAACCTAGAAATGAACCGAAATAGGATTTATTGAAAACGCGACCTGACACCGTCACCGTGACCTGTTTCAGACGGACTACCGCAGACGCGACGACTGGGCGAGACGCCCCAGACAGACGACGCACTTGCCACCGCAGGCAAGTGTATCCACTTGCACTTTTGGCCGTGCTTAGGCCATAGTTGGTTAGAATTGTTAACTGTGAACAAATAGAACCGGACGTGAAATGATAGCGTCCGGGACGACTCCTGACGGCTCAGACTTGACGACGAAGTCTGAGCCTGACAACAACTTTTGATATTGTAGGGCTATCATGTGGGTGCGTGCGTGTGGACACCCTAGAATAACAACTCCCTACACTTGTCATGTCGTGTCCTGTTACACAAAAAGCCTTCGGGCGTTTCGGATGCTTTCCTAGCGGAAGTGATCCCTGTTACCCAAAAAGCCTTCGGGAGTTTCGGATGCTTTCCTAGCGGAAGTGATCCCTGTTACTCAAAAAGCCTTCGGGCGTTTCGGATGCTTTCCCCTGCGAAAGTGATCCCTGTTACACAAAAAGCCTGCGGGCGTTTCGGATGTTTCCCTAGCGGAAATGATCCCTGTAAATCTTGTCCTGAGTTCTTGGGTTTGGGGTTAGGTTGAGCGTGCGCACGGCAAGAGGGTCTGATCCCCCTCGAACCGTAAGGCGTGAACCCTTTCGTGTCTCACTTGTCCTGTCTTGTCTTGTCCCGTCACGTCCCGTCTTGTCATGACACCTGTAGGTTAGTCCCGTAGTTGGTAGCACACGCTACGACTACTACTTGTTGCGCTTTATTTTCTGCTGCGTTACTTTTGTTTGTTACTCAGTTATAACCCCAACATGTTAATCAACCAGTAAAACGTTGTCTGAAAGTTGATACACTTGCAGTTTAGTCTAACCCTTTTTATAGACCATACCTGACGTACAGTTCCTTCTTTTGGTGATGTACGTCAGGTGTTCAGCCAGAGTTCGTGGACGAGGCAGACTTACTAGAGTACGTGGATCCGAGGACGTCGACTCAGAGTACGCGCCCGACGAGGACCAGACCTAGCGGTCATTTTTTTAGTCGTCACTTTCAGAGGGTACTACTTTTAGGTTTGTCTTTAAATCTTTTGTTGCCATGCTTAGGCTTCTTTTAGACTTTGTACCAGTTGGATATTATATCTCTATTTAATGAATGCAACTTCCTTTCTGTACTTTCTGTTGTTTCGAACTTTATTAATGCAAGAACCTGAAATTTTTAAAATGGTACCCCTACAGACGCTTATTGGGTCCGAGCTTCTCAGCTCTGGCCTAAGCGGGCCTTAGTCATACTTCGCCTCCGTCCATTTTGGGAAGCGGGGCGTGACAAATACACTTCCTGGCTCGTGTTCCAGAAGCGAGCATTCCATGTTCGGGGTAATTCCCTGGCTCGATACACGTGGAGGGGTAGAGATAAACGGTTACTTGAGCTTAGGAGTTGGCCCGATCAGCCACTCTAGCCAACATGCGGAATCTCTGTCCACAACTTGTTTACTTGACTGTTCACTTGACGTGAACCACTTGACTTGTACTTGTCCGTGTTTTACTTGTTATCCGTGACATACTTGCTACTTGTACTTCCCTTTACTCGTCACTTCCATACTATACTTGCCATGCCATGCATCATACTATAACTACTAGGTTGCTAGTTTACCTTACCTTCAGTTTCCTTGCCCAAGTCTTTTAGACTTGCTGACATGTGCCCCTTTACTCTTTTGGGTGACACCTGTTAGATCCCGAGCCTGAGTCTGTTGTTGAGGACGAGGTGTTTGCGGACGCCGTGCCCGAGTCTGTGTTTGGCGAGGAGTACGTGGACACTGGGGACTAGTCCTAGTGTCTTCGTTGAGCTTTCCCCTTTTTGTTTTAGACTGCTGTGTTGTTGTCAGTGCGTAGCACCTATACTCTGTTTACGTTTGTCTTTGTTTGGCCTTGTTCTGGGCCTTTAGACTCTTTCTTTTAGCCTGGTGGCTTTTCTAGATGTTGAACTTAATTTTTTAATGTTGGACATTTTCTGAGATTGAGATTTGTTTCTGTCTCTCCTTGTGTTATTATTGTTGTTCCTCTTGTGGTTACAGGGACCTGCTTATGTTTTATTGACGCTTATCGGGTTTGGGGCTTCACAGCTCCACTCTCGTGCGGACCTTTTCACGTCTCGCCTCCATTTTAGGGAAGCGGGGCGTGACAGGTTTTGTTGGTGGCCCAAGCAGGTCCTTCTGTACCTGCGAATTGTCGGAATAGCGATAATAATATTAGAATGTCCAATAAACTAAGTTCGACGTCCGAGTCATACGCTATGAGTGTAATTGTTTCGTTTTCTGTGTCACTAGATGGCAGGAAGACGAATCACCCGTCGTGGAGGTAGTGGTGCGCCCCCTCATGACGAGGAGCCTGAGCAGGAACCCACCAATGGGGAGATGATGCGGATGATGCTTCAGATGATGCAGGTGCAGCAAGGCGTGCTCCTGCATGTCCAGAATGCTCCGGCTGGTCGAGCTCCTCGGGCGACTCCGGAGGCCCCTCGCTCCGAGCCGGGAGCGAAGCAATTTTGGGAGCTGGGTCCCGCATATTTTGATGGGTCTGAGGGTCCTCTGGATGCCGATGAGTGGATTCGGAACATTGAGGATAACTTGAAGATGGCCAAGATCACCCCGGCTGGATGGGTTGATTTGGCGAAGAGGCAACTCAAGGATAATGCTCAGAACTGGTGGGATGCGGAAGAGAAGATGATGGTGGAGCCAATAGCTTGGGCTACCTTTAAGTCCAGGTTTGATGAGGAGTTCTTTCTGAAGGCTGCTAAGAAGGAGATGCTGCAGCGTTTCATTGATCTGTCAGCAAGGGAGCTTGACGGTGGACCAGTACCACCAAGAGTTCACTAGGCTTAGTCGGTTCGCGCCAAAGATGGTGCAGGATGCTGATGAGAGGGCTCAGAGGTTCCTGCAGGGACTTGCTTTGGAGCTCCAGAGTTTTGTGTCTTTCTCTGATCTGGACTCTTATCAGAAGGTTCTGGTCACTGCAAGGCGGCAGGAGCTGAACCTGAGTCAGAGGAGGGGACATGTTTCTGGTGCTGGGAAGAGGCATATGGAGCAGGCCAGAGTGGTGGTTAGGCCTGGTTTCAAGCCTAATCAGCCAGCTCAGTTCAAGAGGCCAGGAGGGCCTATTCTGAAGACTTGCCATTTCTGCAGTAGGACCGGGCACGTCAAGGATCAGTATAGGAGATTTCTGGGCCAGTGTGTCGTCTGTGGGGATCCTACTCATGCCATGAAGGATTGTCCGAGGTCGAAGCAGCCTTGGAGGGCACCTGTTGCAGCACAGCCGTTGCAGCAGAGAGCCCCTGTGCCCGCTGGACGTGGAGCGCCCCTTGTTCCACAGAGACATGCCTTTCGACAGGCTGTTCCGCCGAGAGGGCAGGCCTTTCTGATGACTGAGGAGGAGAGCATGGCCGTGGACGAGGTTATTATAGGTAACGCTCATTCTAGCTATTTTCTTCCTTAGTTAGTTTGATTGTTGATTATGTTGGTTGCTTGCTCATGTTTGTTGCTAGAATAGGATTTGATTGTTAGACTGTTTGCTAGGTGTGGTTTTGGTTTGCACATTTCCTGCACGAGTCCTCTTTGACTCAGGTGCGTCGATGTGCATTTCGGCCCGGAGCTTCGTGGAGAAGCATTCCTTGTCGACGTCCTCTCTTCCTAAGAGTTGGAATATCGTCACAGGGAACGGTGTGGTCTCGGTGCATCGTGGGTGCAATTCTTGCCCGTTGGTGGTTTGTGGACGTGAGCTTTGTGCTGATTTCATTGTCCACGACATCATCAACTACGATGCGGTCCTTGGGATGGATTGGCTTGCGAGCTTCTATGCTACGGTCGACTGTCGGAGGAAGAAGGTGGTGTTCGAGATTCCCAGACATCCAGTATTTGAGTTCAGCCGTGGTAGTAGCTCGCTTGGTCCTGTCAGATTTCGGGCCAGGCCTGTGGAGATTGTGGCTATGCAGATGGAGCTGGGGAGGCCAGCGGTTGTGCGGGATTTTGATGACGTCTTCCCCGAGGAGATGTCTGGATTTCCACCTGATCGAGCTTTAGAATTTTTTATTGATCTTATTCCAGGTGCGCATCGCATTTCGAAGGCACCATATCGTATGGCACCCGCCGAGTTGGAGGAATTGCGGAAGCAGCTGGATGAGCTTTTGCAGAAGGGTTATATCAATCCTAGTGTGTCTCCGTGGGGAGCACCGGTGCTGCTAGTGAAGAAGAAGGATGGTTCGCGTCGTATGTGCGTGGACTATCAGGAGTTGAATGCGGTGACCATCAAGAACAAATACCCGTTACCTCGCATCGATGATATTTTTTATCAGCTTGGAGGATTGAGGGTGTTTTCGAAGTTGGATCTGAGGAGTGGTTATCATCAGCTGAAGGTGAAGAAGGATGATGTTCCGAAGACAGCTTTCAGGACGAAGTATGGACACTATGAGTTTGTGGTTATGCCTTTCGGCGTAACTAACGCACCCGTAGTTTTCATGAATCTGATGAACCTGATTTTCTATGACTTTTTGGATAAGTTTATCGTTATCTTTATTGACGACATTCTGATCTATTCAAAGTCGGAGGAGGAGCATGCCTCGCACTTAAGGACGGTATTGGAGATTTTGAGGAAGCATCGTTTGTATGCTAAGTTTTCGAAGTGCGAGTTTTGGCTGGATATAGTTGCTTTTCTGGGGCATGTGGTGACTGGGGATGGTAATTCAGTGGATCCCGAGAAGATTAGGGCCATCAGAGAGTGTCCTGTTCCGCAGTCAGCGTCTGAGATCCGGAGTTTCCTTGGTTTGGCGGGATACTATCGGCGTTTCATTAAGGACTTTTCCCGTATTGCCGAGCCGATGACCAGGTTGACGCGGAAGGATGTACCTTTTGTTTGGTCGGGTGATTGTGAGAATGCCCTTGGTGTTCTGAGGGAGAGATTGACGACTGCCCCTATTCTTATTGTGCCTGATCGCAGCGGTGGATTTGAGATCTTTTACGATGCTTCTGGCAAGGGTCTCGGTTGTGTGTTGCATCAGCACGGGCATGTTGTGGCTTATGCGTCTCGTCAGCTCAAGACTCATGAGAAGAATTACCCGACGCATGATTTGGAGTTGGCTACTGTTGTGTTTGCGCTCAAGATTTGGAGGCACTTCCTGCTGAGTGAGAAAGTGAAGATCTTCACCGATCACAAAAGCTTGAAGTATATTTTTACTCAGAAGGAGCTCAACATGCGACAGCGTCGATGGTTGGAGCTTATGACGGATTATGAGATTGATTTGCAGTATCACCCTGGCAAGGTGAATGTGGTTCCTGATGCGCTGAGTAGGCTTCCAGCGGTGATGATTTTGACCTCGCAGTGGAGATTGCAGCAGGATTTTTGCGAGTCTGGTGTGGAGATTGTTCTTCCTGGGGAGGCTTCTTCGTTGATGTGTATGCAGATACAGTCGACGATTATGGATCGGATCAAGGCTGGCCAGGCTGAGGATTCGAAGCTGGTGAAGATTCGCGAACAGGTAGAAGCCGGTCTGCGGACTGACTTTTTGATTCATGAGGATGGCTCGCTGAGTTTTGGAGCCAGGTTGTGTGTGCCAGCTGGGGATATTAGAGAGGAGTTGATGGTGGAGGCACACAGTTCGCCGTATTCTGTGCATCCTGGTGGGACCAAGATGTACAAGGATCTTCGTCTGAATTATTGGTGGCATGGTATGAAGAGGAGTGTGGCTCAGAGTGTAGCCAAGTGTTTGGTTTGCCAACAAGTGAAGGCGGAGCATCAGCGTGCGGCCGGGTTGCTACAACCGCTTCCGATTCCGGAGTGGAAGTGGAAACACATCACTATGGATTTCGTGACTGGACTACCTCGGAGTCCGAAGCAGAATGACGCGATTTGGGTGATCGTAGATCGATTGACCAAATCCGCGCACTTTATTCCGTGCCGAGTGGGACAGTCCACTGAGGCGCTAGCGAGGAGATATATGGAGGTAAATTCATTTACTCTCCGTTTTTATTTCCATTTCCTAGTTTAGATAGTGATGTAACGTGAATCGTGCAGGAGGTCGTGCGACTTCACGGAGTCCCCGTGAGTATCGTGTCGGACAGAGACACGAGGTTCACATCTCAGTTCTGGCAGAGTTTGCAGAAGAGTTTGGGTACCATCCCCAGACGGATGGCCAGTCCGAAAGGACGATTCAGATTTTGGAAGACATGCTGAGGGCGTGCATGTTGGATTTCAAGGGTTCGTGGGAGGACCATCTACATCTGGTGGAGTTTTCTTACAACAACAGCTATCAGGCGTCTATTGGCATGGAGCCTTTCGCCACTTTGTATGGGAGGAAATGTCGATCGCCATTGAGTTGGGATGACGTTTGCGATCGGGAGCTGTTGGGGCCTGAGATGATTGTGGAGGCTGTGGAGGTCGTCAGGAATATTCGGGAGAGATTGAGGATTGCTCAAGACCGTTTTAAGCATTGGACGGATGCTAAACGTCGTCCTTTGGAGTTTCAGCCTGGAGATCATGTGTTTCTGAGGATTTCCCCGAATCGTGGAGTGATTCGTTTTGGGAAGCGAGGGAAGTTGAGCCCACGATACATTGGACCATTTGACATTCTGGAGAAAGTTGGCGAGGTAGCCTACCGCTTAGCCTTGCCGCCATCCTTGGAAGGAGTTCACGATGTTTTCCATGTGTCACAGCTTCGTCAATACATTAGCGATCCATCTCATGCTGTGGATTTCTAGGAGATTACCGTTCGCCCCGATATGACGTATGACCAACAGCCAGTGCAGATTCTGGACAGGCGTCAGAAGTCACTTCGGAACAAGGTTGTCAATCTTGTGAGGGTGATGTGGCGACACGGCTCGCCTGGAGAGTCTACTTGGGAGAATGAGGATGAGATGCGAGAGCGTTTCCCACTTTTGTTCCCGGACACGTGAGTGTTGGGAAATTCCGAGGACGGAATTTTTCTTAAGTTAGGGAGGATGTAACGACTGGTTTTCATGTATCTGGATTTATTATATTATATTATATGTTTTGGTGGATTTTCTCCTTGTGTGTGGTTTTCTTCTCCGTAGCTTTCATTTTCGATCGTTTCGTCGCGTTTTCCTAGCTTCTTCCGTTGATCGTCAATTTTGGAGTAAGTCATTCGTGACGGGCTTCATATCGGTCATATCTTATTGTTAGATCAAGCCTAGGAGCCTTAGGAATCGATCCCGGAGCTTCGCGCTCCATTTCGGAACTTTTGGTGCACATTAGCCGGTGTAAGAAGGGGCACCGACCGACTAGATGACGATCCAGTCGGTCGGAAAACCTTCTTGAACCGACCAGTGGGCTTTGTTAAATGTTCAGGAGTTACTGTTTATCGTTAGTCGGTCTAAGAACATTGGTCGACCGACTAGGTTGTAAACTAGTCGGTCAATAATCGTTCTTTAACCGACTAGCTCTATGATCATTTTTGACACCAAGTACTATTCATTCTTAGTCGGTCTAAGAACGTTCATCGACCGACTAGATTCAAAACTAGTCGGTCAGTGGTTGTTCTTTGACCGACTAAATCTAAATCCTATTTTTGTACAGGAGTTATTGTTTGGACTTAGTCGGTCTGCGTTGGTCAACCGACCGACTAGTTCCCAAACTAGTCGGTCAGTGGTTGCTCTTTGACCGACTAATTCATTACCCAGATTTTTCCCTAATTTCGCTGCTTGGTGTTAGTCGGTTACAGCTAATCCACCGACCGACTAGTTGCTAAAGTAGTCGGTCAGCCAACCTTCTTTGACCAACTAATCAGTGTCGAAACCCTAATTTTTGGGCAGCCGCCAGCACTTCCTATTTAAACCACTCCCAAACGTTTTCTTCTTCTTCTTCTTCAACTCTCAACCTAATTTCTCCCCCATTGAGCCCCCTACTACCTCAAACCCTTATTCCTTCATCCCAAGCCCAAAATCCATCATCCAAACCCTCACTTAACACATTCTACCTCTCATCTTCCTCAAACCTTCATCAAATCCCCCAAAATCCCCCAAAACCCCATTTCTCCAGAATTTCCCCATATATTCCAGATCTGAACCCTAGGTTCCCCGGAGCGTTTCTTCTGTTGCCGTGCTTGCTCGGCATCATTCTTCCGCTTCCGATACGGTAATAATCGATCTCTTAATGTTTTCATAACCCGTTATGTTTTTGTGAAACCCTAATGAATGAATGTTGTCTTGATGATTGTTTCTCCATAACTGCGACTTCCCCGTAGATTAGCGTCCGTGAGACGAACCCTCGTTGATCGTCATCCTCGGTGCTAGGCAAGTGAAACTTGTCACTTAGGGTTTGGGCCATGTCTTAGGCCATTTGCTTGTTGTAGGCGTAAAAGAGACTAGGCGACGAAATGATACTCGCCTGGGCGCAATTTCCGGAACTAGCTTGACAACGAAGCTAGGACCGTCATTTATCATGTTGCATAACTATCATGTCATGTTTAATTTTGATTAACGGTATGTGAATAAATGGTCATCCATGCTATCCATGTTGTATGTCGCATTCGTAGCACACGCTACAATACTTGTGTTTCCTGGCCCGTGTTCCAGAAGCGGGCTACGTGAGTTGGTTGATAGCCAATGCCCGATCTACTTGTTTACCGGCTAGGCACCTGCGTTGCAGGCATAACCCTACGCCATACATGTTAAATACACTTCCTGGCTCGTGTTCCAGAAGCGAGCATTCCGTGTTCGGGGTAATTCCCTGGCTCGATACACGTGGAGGGGTAGAGATAAACGGTCACTTGAGCTTAGGAGTTGGCCCGATCAGCCACTCTAGCCAACAGGCGGAATCTCTGTGCACAACTTGTTTACTTGATTGTTCACTTGACGTGAACCACTTGACTTGTACTTGTCCGTGTTTTACTTGTTATCCGTGACATACTTGCTACTTGTACTTCCCTTTACTCGTCACTTCCATACTATACTTGCCATGCCATGCATCATACTATAACTGCTAGGTTGCTAGTTTACCTTACCTTCAGTTTCCTTGCCCAAGTCTTTTAGACTTGCTGACATGTGCCCCTTTACTCTTTTGGGTGACACCTGTTAGATCCCGAGCCTGAGTCCGTTGTTAAGGACGAGGTGTTTGCGGACGCCGTGCCCGAGTCTCTGTTTGGCGAGGAGTACGTGGAGACTGGGGACCAGTCCTAGTGTCATTGTTGAGCTTTCCCCTTTTTGTTTTAGACTGCTGTGTTGTTGTCGGTGCGTAGCACCTATACTCTGTTTACGTTTGTCTTTGTTTGGCCTTGTTCTGGGCCTTTAGACTCTTTCTTTTAGCCTGGTGGCTTTTCTGGATGTTGAACTTAATTTTTTAATGTTGGACATTTTCTGAGATTGAGATTTGTTTCTGTCTCTCCTTGTGTTATTATTGTTGTTCCGCTTGTGGTTACAGGGACCTGCTTATGTTTTATTGACGCTTATCGGGTTTGGGGCTTCACAGCTCCACTCTCGTGCGGACCTTTTCACGTCTCGCCTTCATTTTAGGGAAGCGGGGCGTGACAACGGGTAAGTCGGGAATGTCCCGATCTACGCCCATGTTCGAACGACGTCCAAATCGGACTCCAAATGCCCAAGATATAGCCAAAACATCAAAACCCCAAGCCCTTATTAATATCAACCCAAGAGGCTGATCTATAATTAAAAGGGGGGCCCACATCTAAGCCTGGCCCATTGGGCCAGGCGGTTGGTTTTGTTCGCAAAAGAAACAGCGGGCGCTTAGAGCGCCCGCATGAGCCAAACGGGGGGTGGGGCCCACCGCATTTTGATGCGGGCCCCCCGCCAAATTATTGTGCATGCGGGACGCGTGCAAGGCACACGCCGCATGCCTTGCACGTGCCCAATGCATGCACTGCGCGCACACATGCCGTGGGGCCCACTCTCTGTGGGCCCCACAGCGGGTTCAGAACCATGGATGGCTGATTCTTTTAGGCGGCTACTGTTTTGTGCGAAAATACACTCTTGGGCTGAACTTTGGACGATCAATTGGAGGGTCAAACAGACTCGGATTGACGAATGGTTTTTTTCTATGCGTTCACCATTGAACGCCCTTTGTATTGATAGGTTATATCAATCATGAAGTTCAACGGTGAGGGAGTTAAAATTCACGGAAGTTTAGCCTTTGTGAAAGGCAAACTAAATTGAATTAATTAACTCCAACTTTAGTCCCACATCGGATTCGAGTAAAGGGGAGCAGCCAGTCGCCTATATAAATAGGGGTCTGCTCCCCCCTCCAAACTCGTCCCAAGCTCTAGATCTGAGCGGCTCTCGTAAATGTTGGAGCACGCTCGGATCTAGACTTAAATTAATATTGCTCTATCTCCCTATATTTCTGCCTTATTCTTGAGGGCTCTAGCAACGCCGCAAAGGAGTTCGGATTTGGATCCGAAATCTAGGCGAAGGTTTCACTCGCGTGAAACTTTCTTCGGCGCGTGGTTGGCTCGGCGACACGAGGATTGCTCGCCTCGGGATGCGGAGCGGTTCGAGGAGCGGTTCGGGGAGCGGTTCGAGGAGCGGCTCGACGTGAGACGTGGAGCGGCTCGGAAGACGGTGCGGAACATCTCGCCTGCCCCAGGGTTGAGGTTCAGGGTATGTACTTTATTAGTTTTAGTTTAATTTAATCGCAGTAGGTTAGATGCTTCTTGTGATGGTCAGATCCATCCCGAGTTGGCATAGATCTTGGCTAAGGGTCTTGTACCTTAGGGCTAAGTTAAAATTGTTTAACTGCATGTTAATTAGATTAACAAATCTTTCCGCTGCAAATTCTTTTTCTGTCTATGTTCCGTCCAACTTAGGACGGGAATAGAGTTTTTGTGCCCTAAGGGTCCCACAAAACCCTTCAGTGGTATCAGAGCCTAGGTTTGCGTAACGATCTAGCACTGCGATTTTATTAAACATTGAAATGCTTTTAAAATCCTTATAAAATATTTTTTTAAAGTTATGAGATAATTTTTAAAATATTTTTGATGCCCTTTTAAAATATTTTAAAATTCATGCGATAATTTTTTAAAGGTGATTTTAAAAGAATTTTAGATGTTTAAATATTTTATATGATAAAATATTAAACATGAAAATTTTAAAATGGTGTTTTAAATTTATGTGATAAATTTAAAATTGATTTTAAGGCTTTAAAACTTTATGTGATAAGTTTAAAAATTATTTTAGATGTTTAAATATTTTATGTGATAAAATTTTAAGCATGAATTTTTTTTAAAATGATGTTTTAAATTTATGAGATATTTTTAAAACTGTTTTAAAAGTTTAAAATTGTTTATGCGATAAACTTTAGTCTATTTAATTGTTAAATAGTTGTACACTTTTATTTTATGCGATAAATTAGTGTAACTTCATGTTAATGGCTATGTCATCTTGTCTCTTATTTGATAACACAAGACAACCCTTTAGGTTAGCCATCAAGAAATCATTAAAATTCATGAGATATATTTTAATGACATGCTATGTTTTAATAAAACTTTCAACAACCCTTTAAGACCTAATTCCTGATTAGGGTACTCCTTTTAATGAAAATCTTAATTCTAATTGTTATTATTAATTCTCATTAAAGGACTTCGCTTTTGGCGTTGTTAATAAATTTATTAAAATCCTAATAACGATTAGGATATCACGTGGACCTTATAGTTGATAAGGACTTAATAAAAGTTATTAAACAAATCCTAAAATTTTGAATTTAAGGATTCAACTAGTTGATAGGATTAATTAGTTGTTAATAAAAGTCTTTTAGTCTATGGCACACATATAAAAATGACAAGCTTCATTCAATGGACCATGATCCAGTCAATGTGCTTGGCTAAGTTTGTTGGATCACCTTTTAAAGGATAGTGATCCTGGCTTAGTCAATTCCCTGGCTGTGTTCTGTTGGACCGCAATGATGCGAATCATGATTGTATAACACCCTGGACTATATCTAAGTCAAATACGTTAATAATCTTCTTCAAGATTAGCCGTAGCCCTCCTTGTTTTTGGGGTTGGCAACTGTAGGAACCATGTTATGGTTGTTGAGCTACACTCAAGCTGTGACATGGCAACCCTGTAGAAACTAACTCCTTAAATACATAAGATGAAATCGTAACTTGACCCAAACCGTCGTTTCGTGAATACACCGAGCACTGGCGTAAGTTGAGTCAAAGATGTAGTCTAGCTAGATGTAGTCTAAGACCTGACCCAAACCGACGTGTCGTAAATACACCGAGCGGCGGGGCAAGTCAGGCTAGACATGAAAACAAGGGTCCGACTAGACTAGGCATCGTGATTTGGATGAGCACACTCATGATCACAAATGGCTAGCGGTAAAAACCGATAAGAGGGTCATATCTGATATGATCGATGAAGAGTGATCTTTCGATTACAGAGTCAAGCAACTTGTTGAGCTACACTTAAGGTTGTTAAGGCTCAGGGTGATTGGATCTCTTACCCATTAATTCTAATTCGATTAACTCGTTCGTTATTAAGCTTTGAAATTATCGTAAAAATAGTGGGAGGATATAGATAGATAAAAGCCAATCTACATATATTTAATATTGAACATATGCTAAACTAGGGCAAGACTATGTTTACCAAAGGAATCAAAATATAATGAAATAAGTTAACTGGTCAAAAAGGTTGATTAATTTAATATCAAGTTAACTAATTGATAGAATTAAAACTATATTCTCGTTGAAATTTAAATGACCTTCTAAAGAACATACTTAAGAAATATGATTTCATTAAGTTCTGGGTACAACAAATAAATTCACACTACATGTCACTCATCTCTATATGAGGCAGCTTGAACATATAGGATATTCGAAGTATGTTTCTCCCTACAACTTGTTGAGCTACACTCAAAGTTGTATGGACAAACAATTTTGATCCGCAAAGTTTGAGAATTCGATCAAACCGTTTGAGTCGAATACGAGTGCATGAGCGGTGCAAGACTATGTATCCCAATCGGATCTTGAGACAAGCAACTTCTTGAACTACACTCAATATTGCAACTCTCAGGCGTTTGGATACATGATATGCTTTCATAGCTATTTATTTATGTTGGGTTATTTAATACCTAAATATGATTTAGAAAAGGAAGAAGGCACTCCAGAAAGTCAATTGAGTTAAATAGTTTAATTTATCATTGTAAAGGCATAATGAGGAGGAAATGAAAAATGTGACATATTTTGAAGTCACGATTTCAAAAGTTATTGTTATACAAAAGGTTAACACATTTTTGACGAATGTCGTCACATTGCTTTTGAAGAAATTAGTAATATGTATAACGATAATACATATATTAAATGTTAATATATAAATACACAAGATAGTAGCAAACTTGTATGGCAAAATAGCCTAGGCCGTATCGAGAGAATAAGCTTCACAAGTCACATAAAGAGGGGTCTGACCTCTCGTATTATGAAGTCTACGGACACTAGTGAGTCTTATCCTCTTAGATATAATGGCCGATACCCATCTGTGAGACAGTGGGAGAATGAGTTGTCGAACTCAGTCTCGTACATACTGATGTACCCGAGTCTAGATTAACTAAAATAAGTTATTTGTATATTTTATTAAGACATGTGTTCTTGATGAAACACAAGTCTGATAAAATAAAGAACGAAATGACAAAAGTATTTAAATTGATTCGATTAGATCGAATGGTCAAATACTTAGCTATATTAAATCTTGCATAATTAAAAGAAAATATAATTTTCTCTCGGGTCAAGTCTGTTAACACATCGGTGTGTTAAAGGTATGAATCACACTTAGTTAGACTTGGTGCGGTCCATAGCAAGTGACTCTGAGTTAAGTCCTCCCTGTGGGTTAAGTCCCAAATAGTAATGCCTAGGTTTTGACAATGTTCTATGAGGACATTATCAATAAGATATTCATTAAATCAATCGTATGGAAGTTGTATAATTACTCGAATCTCGTGAGACGAATTGTCAAGTTAGACATCATAACTGATGATGACTTAGTCAACTTCTAGGATAAAATTCGGAGTAGTAACTCCGATTTATAACTTGATGCAATCAGAACAGGTCCGTGTGCGTAAATAAATTTTGGAATTTAGTTTACATGCACAAGGAAAATGTTTCCTCATTTTCTGCAAGTATATCTTTAAGCTGAAAGATTAGGAGCAGAAAGAAAATAGTGAAGTTCAATCATGTTGGTCGAGAACAGTTTTCATACTAATTCATATAAACGGATTATATTGAAACCATCTCGCCAGCAGATGTGTACAGATCTACTCGGACCAAACTCGATGTAAAACGCTCATGATGACCATGAAAATTGGAGCATTCACTTATAAGTTCGGTTTTCTAAATATGATTTAGACGGACCAACTTATATGAATTAGCCAGAAAGTTTTCAAGGTCAGTGGGAGCATATAAATTACATGCGAGGCATCAAAAGGATGGAACATATATTTTGACGAAGTGATCAAAGAGTTTGATACTTTATCAGAAATAGATGTGAGCCATTTGAAATGACCAATAACTAATTTAAAATTATTATCGTAAGGTACGATGAACTGGATAAGATCCAAGTAAATAAAAATATTATGGATTCCGAAAGACCAAGTGAATTATTTGAATGAGATTCAAATGATTGGTCTAACATGAACATAGAAACCCCTTAAGTCTATACTGTAGACGGTTTAGCGATCCACTCACGAAGGCTCTACCACATGAAGTCAGGAAAACTTATGTGTAAAAACGATATAAGATACCGTTATAAATGGGCCAGAGTGCAAGTGGGAGATGTTGAGAGATGATACCCTCGAGGCTATCTATCTCCATGTGTGAATAGCACAAACATCTTATTCGAAATACCAGTAAGCTGTTTGGTAATAATTTATCAAAGTTATATTATAATGTAGTTAACATTAAATATTGACTTAGGCAAAGTCCTGAGACTTTATGCAAGGTCAAACAGGTATCGAGATGAGTATCTCGATCATGGTGAAATGTTTGATCGTCTGTACCATAAGTTTAAAAGGGTTGGTGGTCGTAGATGTTTCAAGACAAGGATATCGAAACATCGAATAGACCATTGTGTCTTAGTCTTCACCGTTTAGCGATAGCGATGATCTCATGATCGCTTGACTTGGCGAAGTCGAAGACGAGACACATGTGCTCATTAGAGAATGAGTTCACTGAACGATCCACAAGAGTTATCAAATGGTTATATTGACCAATCTGTCAATGATAACTCTTAGTGATGATAGACTAGTTGGCCTTTTGACTTGAGGTCAATTTTACAAACCTGTGCGTGAACGATGACACTTAGATCAACTGACCCAGCTTTGAGGTAAGGCCTATCGAAAGGTCTTTGATTGGGTGTCACTTGAAGCGTACGAGGCAAGTAGTGACCAAGAGATGATTCGTCTCTCCCGGTCAATGGGAGTTAGTGTCGTAGGTTTAGTTCGATCTTTAGTAAAATCTCTTATCAGAGTATGTTGGAAGAAGTCCAACATTAAGTTGACTAAGCATCGATAGAAACTAACCGGAGTCAAGTTATTGGGGTTGACAGTTTGACCGTACCCTATACTTGACTTACACGACATAGTTTAGACGAAGAGACTATAACTGCGGAACTCATCACGGAAACAGTCAGGGTGGTCCAGACAATACTCATGTCAATGAGTCAACCACATAATGATGATTCTTGAAGTATGGATGGCAACCACTGCTTGTGGTCACTGTCGTATAGGGCTTCGAGCCCAACCTGTTGTAAGGGTCAGGATTTAGGGTCTCACACAGAGTGCGACCTTCGTCTAGAAATATGTAGAAATTAGTTAGGGAGAATAATTTGCATTTGATGCAAGGGATAAAATATTGCAAAAGATGTTTTGCAATGATCTCCTGCATTCGAGATAAATGATCTTGAGTGCAAGTGGGAGATGTAGAGGAATGTGCCCTCGGATCACTTATACTTGATGCAAATGATAATTTAAGCCTAGATAGGAACTAATTTGCATATGATGCAAAAGAGATTAAATGTATTAAGACTATATTTAATAAATAAACACAAGGAAAAGTTCACGGGTAAGTCAGGAATGTCCCGATCTACACCCATGTTCGAAAGGCGTCCAAATCGGACTCCAAATGTCCAAGATATAGCCAAAACATCAAAACCCCAAGCCCTTATTAATATCAGCCTAAGAGGCTGATCTATAATTAGGGGGGGGGGGGCACATCTAAGCCCGGCCCATTGGGCCGTGCGGTTGGTTTTGTCTGCAAAAGAAACAGTGGGCGCTTAGAGCGCCCGCATGAGCCAAACGGGGGGTGGGGCCCACCGCATTTTGATGCGGGCCCCCGCCAAATTGTTGTGCATGCAGGACGCGTGCAAGGCACGCGCCACGTGCCTTGAACGTGTCCAACGCGTGCTCTACGCGCGCACTGGCCGTGGGGCCCACTTTGTGGGCCCCACAGCAGGTTCAGAACCCTGGATGGCTGATTCTTTTAGGCGGCTATTGTTTTGTGCGAAAATACACTCTTGGGCTGAACTTTGGACGATCAATTGGAGGGTCAAATGGACTCGGATTGACGAACGGTTTTTTCCTATGCGTTCACCGTTGAACGCCCTTCGTATTGATAGGTTATATCAATCATGAAGTTTAACAGCGAGGGAGTTAAAATTCACAGAAGTTTAGTCTTTGTGAAAGGCAAACTAAATTGAATTAATTAACTCCAACTTTAGTCCCACATCGGATTTTGAGTAAAGGGGAGCAGTCAGCCGCCTATATAAATAGGGGTCTGCTCCCCTCCTCCAAACTCGTCCCAAGCTCTAGATCTGAGAGACTCTCGTAAATGTTGCAGAATGCTCAGATCTAGACTTAAATTAATATTTCTCTATCTCCCTGCCTTACTCTTGAGGGCTCTAGCAAAGCCGCAAAGGAGTTCGGATTCAGATCCGAAATCTTGGCGAAGGTTTCACTCGCGTGAAACTTTCTTTGGCACGTGGTTGGCTCGGCGACATGAGGATTGCTCGCCACGGGATGCGGAGCGGTTCGAGGAGCGGTTCGAGGAGCGGCTCGACGTGAGACGTGGAGCGGCTCGGAAGACGGTGCGGAACATCTCGCCTACCCCAGGGTTGAGATTCTGGGCATGTACTTTATTATCATTAGTTTAATTTAATCGCAGTAGGTTAGGTCCTTCTTGGGATGGTCAGATCCATCCCGAGTTGGCATAGATCTTGGCTAAAGGTCTAGTACCTTAGGGCTAAGTTAAAATTATTTAATTGCATGTTAATTAGATTAACAAGTCTTTCCGCTGCAAATTCTTTTTATGTCTATGTTCCGTCTGACTTAGGACGGGAATAGAGTTTTTGTGCCCTAAGGGTCCCGCAAAACCCTTCAGAGTTATCATAGTGAACATTATGCTTAGCATTCTTACCATTAACATGAGCATAATTTTTTCGCATAATATTTTGAACGGATTTATCATACTAAGTAGATGCACGCATATAAGATAAGGTAGCTTTTACATTTGGTTTGTTCTTAACCTTTTCAAGCCGTAGAACAAGTTTCCCATGTTTGAGCTTACTTAACTATATTACTTGCAAGAGTATTGAACTTATCATTCAAGGTGGAAACATATAAAACATATTCAACTTTCAAAGCATCATGGTCACGAACTAATCTATCATACTTGATTTTCAATTATTTATGATCATCACAACATTGTTTTATAGACTCATATTCATTAGCAAGAGAGTCAAATTTATTCTTTAGATTATCATGTTCCTCGTGCAGGGTCTTATGCTATTTGTCCAAGGTTATGTGTTTTCTTGTCAGTTGTTCATATTCTTTATAGAGATTTTCATAAGCACTGGCAATATCAAATTCATTTTCTTCGTCGGAACTAGAATCACTAAACTCGTTTTTGTCGTTTTGACGAGCCATCATGCATTCTTTTGCAAACCTTTCATCGTCGGAGTGGGTTGTTTCCATGAGTGTTTGAATATTATTTGATCTTGATCCGAATCTTTTGTCCAATAAGTTGAGGATTTGGTGTGCGGTTTCATCCCCATCTACATGGTCTAACATTTTATTAGTTAAACCAGTGTAAAGTAAATGTATTACCTTTATGTTATTGAAGTATGCTTCCTCTTGATCCGGATTCCATTGAGTTTGAGGAATGGTTGGAATCTCATATGGTTCTCTGAGGGATATTGCGTACTTCAGATCAAGAAGATCTCCATTCTCCTTCTCCATGGGAATAGAAGTTGCAGTCAAAGATTAGAGGAGTATGAATGCTATAGAATGTTGTTGATGCCATCGCCTTTGACCTCGCTCTGATACCAAGTGTTGGATCCTGTGGATGTCAAACAACACTAGAAGAGGGGTTGAATAGTGTTGTGCAAATATTAAACTTTTTTATTTGTTGATTAGCACAATTAAAAAGCTTCTAATGTTGCCTAAGAAACCATGTAGAGTGATTTACGCTTGGTTCTTAATCAACAAGGTAATCTTATAAAGAATGTTAACAGAGTGATCTTACAGCAGGTAGTCGACTCCCTGAAGGTGGTAGTCGACTCCCAGAGAGTTTTAGGTGCAAACTCTGTGGAAATGAGATAATTAATGATAAGATTACAAACAAATGATCTAAATACACAATTATATATTTTTGCATAGCGAAATAAAAGAGTTAACTTTGCAATAATATAAATAACTGATTACAAAGATATAATTGTTAGCAGATAAAAATACTTGAACAAAGATATACAATCACAGAAAAATGCAAACGCAAAGAAAAGGATTTTTATCCTGGTTCCCCACAACTTGGGTACGTCCAGTCCCCGACCAATCTGTACGAGATTTTTCACTATTGCCTTAGCAATACAAGTACCTAAATTCACTCGTTAGGATTTCCAAACACCTAGCCTTGACCATGATTTCCAACCACCTAGACATGTCTAGGATATTCCTGTCCCTTACAACAAAGGGAATCCACAAATAAAAACAAGTTTCCAACTCACCACAAAAATTAGTAGAGTTTGGATTACACCCAGAATTCTATAGCCAAAGTAAATATAACAAATGTGTTACATGGCTAAAAAGAATTCAAATCGATCTTAAGATCACACAAAAATATAAATTAATTCTTTGTGATCTTAGATTGTTTATTTTCAAAAATCCTTTAAGAATAGAAATTTAAGAACAAGGATTTTAAAAACAACTTTAAAAATAGCCAAACAAACATTAGATCTAAAAAATAATAACTTCAGAATGAGATTAGAGATCAGAGATTAAAACAGAGTTGGCTATAGCGATGAGAGCAAATAGAACGAGAGATCTTTATAATTTTAACACAATAGAGAATAGAGAATTTGATTGTCTTGATTTTTCTTATTAGAAATGATCACAAGGGGTCTATTTATAGGTTTCAAGAGAAGAATTTGAATTTCAAACGATTTAATTTTCAGCTCAAACAGATATGAAAATTGAGCGAAATCAGGAAGCAGAGTCGTTGGAAAACGACAGCTGGTAGTCGACTCCCTCAGGGTGGTAGTCGACTCCCAGAGAATTTCAGCAGAAATTCTGCTTCTAGCTGGTAGTCGACTCCCTCCTTTGGTAGTCGACTCCCAGAGCAGTTTCTCTGAAACTCAGATAGTTGAGAGATGTAATCAGCTTCTGGGTGTATTGGAGGTTGACTACTAATAATAGATCGCCTAGCTTATTGCTCTCAAGAGTTAAAAAGATATTTAAAACATTTAAAACATTTTACTTTCGAAATTATTTGTGTGTGCGATATCTACTTTGGCTTTAACATAATCCTAAGAACTCACACACTACACTAAGACCTTTGGAAAGCTGATCCGGTAGATGCTTGCTTCTCCTGAATTTGAGTTCCTTCTTCATTAAGCTTGAGCACGAGCTTCATCTTGTGCTTGATGTAAAACTAGCAAATTCGTCTTCGTCTCGTGTGTGATTAAGCTTCTTCGAAGTATGCGTAAAGTCACCATTCGTCGCACAACCTGCATACTTGAATTATAGTGTATTTAGTACACTAACATCATTTGGTGTGCTCATCATCAAAACCACTTAGGGGTGGGATTCAATTTCCCATCACCTACTTCCTTCATCCAAAACAAAACCGCACACTTTCGACCCCTTCACCCTCACCAACTCCGCCCTTCCGTTCACCTCACCACCGCAGCCCATGCATCCCCCTCCTATCCTCTTCTCTTTAAAACCCATGCAAAGGCTGAACTCTCCCCCTTTCTTCTTCAAGCCAGCGGACCCCCGACCCCCACATCTCTCCTCCTCCTTTTCCCCAAGGCAACCTCAGGTTCCCACCGCCCAGTCAAACTCCTCCCCTACCGCCTCTTCTCCAAACCCAGGCACTCGCAAATCTCCCTTCTCCTCTGTTCGGAAGCCCGCGCCCGTGGCTGTCGTCCTTTCTCCCCCGCCACATGCTGCCCGCTCAACACCCAAGCATCCCAGGCCATATACTGCCCAGCAGCCCCGTTCCTTGACCCCGTAACCATGGCGAAGCCCGAGCCACCAGGCAGCCCTCCCTTCTCCGCTCAGTTCACCCCTCCCGCCGTCGAGCTCTGCTTTGTCTCAGACCCCCTCTCCCATGTTTCTTCTGCCAACCACCTAGTGCCAGCCCACCTGTCGAAAACCTTCCCTCTCCATTTAGAGAGCCGCTGTCCCTTGCCAATCTCAGCCCCTAACCACAGCCCGCCTCCATCGAACACAACTGCTGCACCCCGAACCCATCGACAGCCCTCGTCGTTCACCTCCGACCTCGCCGTGCCCCTTTGACTTCCCTCCAAACCCTCTGACCCCTTCCTCCAGAAGTCGCAGCCACCTCCTCTTCGAAACTACCTCCGACACATAACCCGTGTCTCCATGATGACAGCTCCGGCATCGCTCCGCCCATCTCCGTCCAACACCAAACTCCAGCAACCTCCTTCCTCCTTCAACCCAACTCGCGGCACCCTCCATCCTTTGTGACAGCCCTGCCCTCCTCCCGAACCCAACACCGCCCCCTAAACTCGTCGCCGACCCCTGTTCCTCCCATATCTCCGGCTCCTCTCTTCTGCAATTCTCAACCTCCCCCTCAAGTTTCCGGCGCCTCACCCCATCCCTCAGTTCGTGGGCTCAACATTCTGACCGTCAATGTACTAACGCTTAGGCCCACCACCTCTCACTGCCTTCAGCCTGCAAGCTAACGACGCGGGAACAAAGCGTGTTTCGTGAGTTCCATTGCACAGTACGTCACTTATTATAAACACATTTTATTTTAGTTCTTAATGGTTAGTTGGTACTATGAGTTTTTTATTAGTTCACAAGTCAATTTTTATACTATTAGTGGGTTAGATGAGTTAGCATATTAATAACTGATTACATATAACAATATATATATATATATATAACAATATATATATATATATTCTATATTTGATGAAGATTTTGAATTTTGTCCCAGTAGGACAAGCTGACTAGGATATAGGGTTGATGACTAGGACAAAATTTTATGAGGGTTTTAGGTTACTAGGACAAATTTTTGTGTGGGTTTTGTTTTTGAATTTTGAATTGTGTCTCGAATTATGTGTAAACAAATAATGTGCTGGCTAACTCTGTACGCTAGGGGAAAACAAGTTGAATTTGCCGCCCAAGAAATACTCATACACAAGAATTGTTTTGGAGGGAAACCAAAAGTTTTTGGGGGGAAAAACTCATTCCAAGAAAATCAGCCGCCCAAGACTCCAAGAATTAAGAGTGCTATTCTCTCAGAGACTCTTCAACGAGGGTAACTGCTGCTTTAAAGTACTCCATTTTTTTCGTTTCTCATCCTTTGCCATCAAGCAGATGGAAGCAGAGGGAAGCAATGCAAACTTTCTTGGTAGACCTTAGGGAGAAGGGTGGAGGGAACGCTGGAGAGGAGGGAGGGGCAGAGGTAGAGGCAGCGAACTGCAACTCATTTTATTTCCACTGATCTCCTTTTATTGTTTGTTTCATTTATTGTTCCTCCTCCCACCAAAGGTCACATTTCTTTTTTGTGTGATGATGATCAGAAGACGGAAGCTCCTTTCCTGGAACAGACCATGAGAAGACAAATCGCAGGATGGCCGCCTTATTTAGCCATTCGATGGATGCCTTACAGCTCTCAAGACAAATACGATGAATTTATAGTTGCAGGACGGAAGCTCCTCTCCTGGTTGATTTCGTTGATTATAAACCCCAAACTTCCTCACAAAACTGGGATTTTCATCGCTAAATATGCGTCTTCATCTCCTTATATGTGTCCATCTTGAGAGCTGGTTGATTTTGTTAACCGAAGAGATGAGGCTTGACCTTGAAACAAATCGCAGGCGTGCTGATGCATTGCGATGCAGTTCTTTTTGTTGTTTTGGTTGATTTTTTTATTGATTTTGATTTTTTATTGAAACAAATTGTTGATTTTTTTTGTTTCCAACAGGCGTGTTGAAAAATCGCAGACCTTGAAACAAAAGATGGACCTTGAAATCGAAGAGCTGGTTGTTGTTGTTGTTGTTTTTGATTTTCTTGCAGAAAGATTTGGAGAGGCACATCTCTTTTGTCTATAGATTGGCCCATGAAGGAAGGTAATGCCTCTTAGATTGCTGCACACTAAATGTTTGTACAAATGCTCAAAAGACCAACTAGACATTAAGCATTGTTCAAGTTCTCATAGTAGTCAACATTGATTTCATGATGGTTATTTTAGTTGACAACAGAACTTGTGTATTAGCCCAAATTTGTTAGTTAACCACTACATTCTGTTGTATTTAGTTGACATTTTGTTAGTTAACCACTACATCCTGAATATTATAATGTATTAAGTTCACAACTAAAATATTGATTATTTTAGTTGACAATCACTAAATTCTGATCATGTTAACATCCTGATACAGAATCTTGATTTATTTTGCTCAATTTTGTATTTTTAACGATTTATGTTGTTAAAATCTTGATTTGTTGCATAATATCATAGTAAAGTTGTTGCATAATGTTCGAATGTCTAAGCCATATCCGATGTGACTAAATGCCTCTATGATGCTTCGCCTAGACTTTGTTGATATATTCACTGCCTCTACCTTGCTTGCAATAGCAGGTTACTGAAATTGTGTATTTCATGATTCCAGGGTCACTAAATTGTTGTAGAAGCCTCACGTACTTCAGAGAATCTCAATTCGAATTGGGAATTTGCTCTCTTTGAACTGGATGGTTCTCACTATGCTGCGGTCTATGTGGAGAGCGACAAGAATGTCACATGTGGGGATATTCTACTCTTTCAGCTTTTCCAAGCAGACTCATGCGGCTGTTGCCTCAGTTTTATTATAGTCTTTAATTGCTTTCTTGGTACTACAGGCGGCAAACGTAACCCACTGAAGCTGAAATTATGGAAGACGCTGCCATTGGTTAAAGACGTGTGTTTTCTGGAGAAAATATCTGTGGATTATCTTGAGCTTTCTTTGAACTCTTTGCTTATCAGAAAACTGAAACAATCATGTACAAAAGTTGTTCTTCACCGACTTTACTTCAGGTTAGTCATCATACATCAAAGGTTGCAAGTTTATTCTGTTTTCTCTTTGAAGCATGTAAAAGATAACGTCTTACTGGATGACTATTCACTAATGCCATAATAAATGTGATTTGTGTTACTATTCATACTCTTTCAAATCTGAATTGCATTCTGTTTGATGCCTGGGATCCTTATACTAACTTATGAGACCTTTCTCCTTAGCATGATGCCGCTGCATTTACAATCTTATACTAATCTTATACTCCATTTACGATCTCACATTCCATCCAGCTTACATGCATGTATTCGTGCTTCTAAATGTGAAATAGAGGTGAACTCATGATACATCCTTCTAAATTCGTTTGGCCAAACCTATGCATAGGCAGTACTACATGGCATTGTTGCTCCCGTCTTTTGTGTAAACCTATGAAAATAGTTGTCACGTTTCTTTCCCTTTCCTCCAGACATCAATCACGTTATGGCTGTTATATCTTAGTGATTCAATCATTATGTTCTTATGACATTTTTTGATAGAGGTATCTTCAAATTATTTGTTGAATGCCTGTTATATTTTCCTTGGGCTACATGCTTGGTTCTTGGGCTCCAGCATGAATATTTACAAATAAGATGATGTGGTTAAATAGCTTGCTATGGAAACTTGGTCATGAGGGAGATTGTTTCTAACCAATGTATTGTGACGATCATGCTATGATTTACACAGCTAATAAGTTAAATTTAAATGAGGACCAAGCATATATATAAAAGTGAACTGTCATTTGTCTGTGATGCAATCTTAGAAAAATTGATTTGTGCTCCCTTCACTTGATCATCAAACCAGTTGTCAGATGTATTTACTAAAGGTGTTTCTCTTATGTATTTTCTTCAAGTTGGGCATGATGTATACCTATGCTCCAGCTTGAATGGGGTGTTGATATTTTTTTTTGAGTATCTAGGCATTCGGGCTCAGGTTTTTTAGTTGTAAACCGATACCGTTTCTTAATTCGCTATATGTATTACAAAAAGTTAGATATGAGGATGACATCTCTAAAATGATTTTAAATCTTATTTTTCTCTAATTCTATAATCATCATTTTGATATTGCACATCTTATTAGTATATATCCATTGGGAAAAATCAAAATAGACCGAAGGATTCCCAAGTAAACAAAATATGTCCATGATGATCAACACTATAATCGAAATTTTCCCAACATTATGTTTGCAGTGATATTCAACAGGCAATACAAAACTTCTCTTTCTCAAAGACTGAATACTCAGAGAATCAAAGTGCATTTCAAAGTAAATAAAATTAATAAATACAAAGTTAGACTCATACTTGGAGTTGTACTGTGGAGTCACTAGCATTAATCTCATATGCGCAATCTTTTAGGGTTACAAACACATCTTTCACATCTTTTGGACCTGGAAGACAAGAAATATTATCAGAACTATCAATTTCATATAAAAAGAAATTGTCTTCATATGGCATGCTTAATAAAATTGAAGCAATTCAAATGCAACCAAGTAGATAAAAAGGCACAGAACAAGCCCCTACTTTATAACTATTTTCAAACAAGACTGGTATTTTCTTAAGAAAATTCATGCAAGAACTTCAAACAAATTTAGCTTACAAAGAAAAAATAAAAGTGAAGAAAATGAGATATTAAGGCCAGTCTAATCTATGTTCCAACTTTCAAACCATGTGTAAATGGTCAAAGAGTTATTAGCAGAGGGAAGTTCCTATGCAGAAATAAACTGGCACTGTTGCCAGAGATAGAAACTTGCAAGGTACACACACCATCTAGAACTTGATGGCATGTTACTGCCAAAGGCACCATCTAGAACTTGACAACATGTTACCATGGCTCATGGCTTACTGATCGGATTGGGTTTTTATGATTTGAAGGGGGAATAATCAAAGCACTTGCTCACAACCCAAAGATTTTATGATTTAAATGATTGAATTTTTTTATGATCATGTATATAAAATTCTATAAAAAGAATCCTTTTTATGTTCACGTATATAATCAAAGAGATTTTTTTGCGAGAATTTTCACTTGATTAAAACATCTTGACATGCCTCAGTAGCTTGGGTAAAGGATAATAATCAGCAGCTTGGGTGAAGGAGAAGAAGCAAGAGCACGTTGAAATCCGAGTATATCCATACAGCTTGATACGCATTGCTTTCTGAGTATATCCATTACATCTCGAGGGTGTCTGCAAACTGTTCGATTAATTTCCTCCAATAGAACAGAAAGCTTTCCCTTAATCGTTAATCCCCAAAATTTTGAATTGTTCCAAAGCGTTTGTAATGAAAATATTTAGCTCCATTGCATTTCTTTTGTTCAACTATCTGTGTGGTAATGAAAATGGAAATTAAAATATGGGTGAAAATATTCAATTTGTAATGATAATGGAAATTTTGTGATGCGTGCATGCCTTGCTTAAAATTAATGGAAATTGCAACATTAATATGTGTGTGTTAACCATTACAAATTCTGATTATCTATACCTTCTCATATTTTCAATAACACATATAAATATTGATGTAGATTTGTATTATCTGCTCAAGTATTTCAGATTATGTGCACTTATTAAAAATAATTGTGATGACAATAATTGTGCTACGTTAATGATCTTAGTCTGAATTGTCGCAAATATTTTTTAGGCACTATGATTATTTGGAGGTGTTAAAACGGTTTAGATTGCTGCAACAATTTTTCTGGTATGATGGAATATTTGGGATGAAATGTTAAGGTTAAAACAATTGTTAGTGGATAAATGTTTTTCAGAATTTGGACGATAATGAAATGTTTTGGGTTAAAAGATTTAGGGGAATCAAGATTTTGAGGGGGGGGGGGTATTTTTAATGAACCCTACTCTTAGGGGGGTTTTGAGGGGGGAATCAATTGGTAGATGTTGTTTCTGTTCAAGTTCCAGGAGAGAGCTAATTGGGATTTTTGAGGCCACTTCTGATGGTTCGCACAACATTTTGCCTAATGCATTCACTTCATTAAGAAGACCCATGCCTGCTCAGGTTTAAGTTTGCACTTTGAATCTTATTACTTGGTTCAGAACTCCTTTTTCATTTTTAAACAAATGCCTTTTTCATGCTTCAGTTTGCTATCAGATTCTTTTCAATATGATCTGGATCTGGATTCTATTCTGAGCCAAATAAGTTTCATTTTGGCTTATCATATGATCAGGTTCCATGCCCTTCATTGTGTTCTGATTAATACAAAAGGGCAATGTTTTCTATTGGTTTTCTTCTTCTCACCTTCAAAGCTTCTCCTCTTCAAGGTTAGTTTTTGCAATGATCATAATGTCTCTATTTTGAAGAGTAACATGAGTAGTTGCCATATCTATTATATATTTAAGGGATGGTTTTGTATTGTTTTGGTCTTTTTTCAATTTTTGGGCTTTTTTGTATTGTTTTATACGTTTGGTTGGGGTAGTGATTTTCTTTTCTTTTCAGTTTCTTTTGCTTTAGTGATTTTCTTTTGCTTTAGTGCTGGCTTCCTACTTTGCATAAAAGATTCGGGTTTGTTGATAAAGAATTTATGTTTTTGAGGCTGCACAAAGGTTGGGATTTTGCCGTCGCCAGAAGAGATCGAGAAGAAGATGGGATCAGTGAGGAGAGGTTCTCTCGGTATCTCTTTCAAGGGGGGAGATCGCCAGCCGTGGGGGGAATCAAGATGCTGCTTATCTCGAAGCTTCAAACGGGTCCCCCTTTTAATGAAACATCCATTGCATGCATTCTGCGGTATTAGTTGCATGCAATCGAATATCTTCATGGTGAAGGAAAAATTCATATATATATTAAAGGTCATATTTGAAATACTCCCCTTTTCTTATTGCCATATTTTCCATTCATAATTTATATCTTCATCTCTTGCATCTTGAATTGAAGTATGATTGAATGATTTCTTAACTTTATGATCTTCTCTTCTCTTCTCTGCTTTTGAAATATCAAGACATCATCAGATGAGACATTTCCATGGTCGTTGGCAGCTGCAAATATATTGTTGACAAAGAATGGAGATGTAAATGTTAGTGATCCTTTTCTCTAAGAAGTACAATGATAGCCTCTGTCACTATTAATTTGCTTGCAGTTCCTAAATTTGTTTGAGCAAGCACTCTTTGGCATTGTCTTTTTTTCTTGCTGGTCTACTTTTGTGTTAGTTGTGTTTAATTTTCTCTTTCATATGAGAAGTTTTATGCCAAAACAATAATGAAACCCTTCACTACACCTGACATAATATGATTTTGAAGGCGTCTTATATTTGTCAATGTATGTTATGTTTCAATGTAACATTTTCCATGTATGTAAACATGTGGTTTAGTTTCTTATTAATATTTTCTGTGAATAGTGTTCACCTATGTACACCTGTTCCAACGTACCCATACTCCAAGTGTTTACCAGACCTGATTTTTCCAAACTTTTCGGTTAATCTTTTATTTCATAAAAATAGTTAAGCCAACACGTGCACAACATTATATGCTTAAGAATTATAGATATGAAATTACTTGGCGACCCATCTCTGATACAAAAGCATTATCTACAATTATTTCCATCTTTGATACAAGAGCATTAGATATAACCTACTACAAAAGCATTATATACAATCGTAGATAAGAGTTTATATACAATTTTATATAAGACTTTTTCTCTTTTTTATTTTATCAGAGATGGGTTGCCAGGTTATAAGCATTTTTCCATCATATATATATATATATATATATATATATATATATATATATATATATATATATAATGCTTTTCCATATATGTACATGTTGGTTGAAAAATATTTCGTATCCACAATTCTTAAGCATATTTCCTCCTCGAGTTTCCAGGTTGGTTGGAAATAACTTGGCAACCCAAACAATTGGTAACCCAAACAAGTGGTATCAGTCATCTATTTTTTGTTTATAGAGATTGAGTTTTGTAATGGTTGGCGATGCTTCCCTCATCTTCGTCATTGACGACTGCTTCAACTACATATTACCATTGCTCGGCCACCGACACAAGAGCATGACTTTCATGATAGCATGGCTTTCTCGAACAAACACACAGAATATGGCCTTCTTGATAGCATGGCTTTCCTGTTCTGAACATTTCCATTGAAGGATTAAAAAAAAGAGTTTTGTACACTGTTGGTCCTGCTACCCGAGGTTTATTTCATGAGGAAGATGCAAGATATTATGTACATGAAGGATTTACATGCCAGCAAGCAGCTACTTGGGTCATCTCCTTCTCTCTAGGTAATTATTTATGTAGTTACCATTACAATGCTAGGTTTGCTTCATGATAGTTTGGATGTTTATTTCAAACTCTTTGAATGCAATTCAGGCCGGGAAAAATTTTGTTGGTTTATCGGTCCAATTAGGTGGAGGATCTTCCAGTTCGATCGAATGTGCTATACCTAGAACCAGAATTTTCATGTGCTATTCATGAGTGTTTTTTCACTTTTTATGTCCCAAAAATTTCTGCCAAAATTTTAATTTCAAGTACTCTTATGTATCAGAAAATCCAATTCTATTTTGCTTATACTCAACCTGTGTCTATATTATTGTTTATCCAATTCTGTTTTGCTCCCAGAAGGAATTGAATGGATTTGGATTTATAGAAGAAGAAGGTGCAACCGAATAGTCATGTAGACATTTCCAAGTTTGAATGCTTGCTTCATTATCCAGGACTGTTTACAAACTACAAGTAGACATAATGTTATTTTTTTAGAACTCCATGTGATCTTACAGGTAAAGATAAGTGAATTGGCTGCTTCATTACTTCAAAAAGTGCAAGCTTCTATTATATCTTCTATGTTGAGTAGTACAGTGAGCATCATCCAGTTGCATGTGAGAGAAGGTGAGCAACGTTACCAATTATCCATTTCTTTTTTTGTTTCATCAATATATGCCTAATGAGAAATTATATGGACAAATTTTTTTTTGTGTATTTGTTAACCAATGTTTGTGTTGTCTATAATAATTTATTATCTAATATTGTATTCAAGTTCATGTTCATATTGTGTTTGATTTGTTATGGGAATTTTATGTAATATAATCCCCTGTCTTATGGAGGCCCAATCTATAATTCAAAAATCAACCGAACTTTTTACAAGTTGAATTTGACCAATATGAACGTGACATTAATCTTTTGAGGTAAAAAGTGCATATTAGGGGGGTAAGAAAGATTTTTGCAACTAACAGATACCTAAAAAAACTTATGTAATGAAAATAGAGCAATCCTTTCAATTCCTTCTGCCAAAATTTTTAATTTCAAGCGGCTACGCAATGTAGGAGCCATCATCATTGCCTTCGACTCCGACCACAAACACGTGTGGTTGGAGATTTGGAACAAATGCCACCTGCTCCCATTTCCTTCCTTCACTCTCAGCTCTTACAGAAGAAGTCTATGAGTAACAACCTTAAGGACATTTATATGGTTTCAACCTGTGGGGACATTTTGGGCAATCCACTGGTACATATGATTGTTTTTGAATTAGTCAGTTGTTAACAATGGAGAAAGACCAAGTCCAAGACCCACGGTTCACAATGTTCTCAAAGGTTTCATTAGTTTTTTCATTTTTGTGACCTGAAATTGAAACTGTATTATATGAAAATTTTCAATACTCCTGTTATCTTTGTATTATATGAAAAATTCCATCATTCAAGTACTCATGTTTCACTTTTGAACTGAAACTGTTTTTCATTTTTGTATTAGTTTGATTACAAGAGAGGAGCTTAAGCAAGCCCTTACGGAGTATGGATTGCACGTAAGTAAAGAGTCCTTATTTATGGTCATAAAGTCACTGTAGAATTTACTAACATGTTCTCTGCTGCTGCTCTTATGTTTCGACAAGATGGAACGATCGATTACAGCGAGTTTGTGGCGATGATGGAGAAAGAGAACCTTGAACCATAGCCAAAGAAGAGAAGGGGCATTGAGTTCTAACAATGCACAGACTCAGGGGGGAAATACATCAGACCGATCACCGTCTACCTAGAGCTTTATGGCTTTGGTCCTACTGTTGGCACGTTGTTGAAATACAATGAGTGGGGAGGGCTGAATAACATTCATGAAATTTGATTTCTTTTGGCTTCCATGTACAGTTTTCTTGAAAATTAATCATTGACCTTGGGGGTGGACTTATTTGGGGAGTAATTGCCTCATTTTTTATTCTTGAAACTGTTATGTCATGACTTTGATTTGAACAGTGTGTAGAGAGAGAGAGAAATTACATCATTTTAAGGCTAAGTATAAGAATATCATTTCATTATTACATAGTATTAACTCAGTTTTGCTTTTTGGTTTTACAATCTGCCCTCCAAGGTGGCTAGGATATTCAGAAATTAACTCAGAATTTGTTTTTTGGTTATGCAAATAGTGTGTGTATGATTAATATTTGTATGCTTCCAATTCCTAATTTTTAATTCTATTTTGGATTTGATGCTTTTGTGTTGAAAGATTTCTTCAAACTACAGATGTCACCGTATGGAAGTTGTAAATATCTGAGGTCACCATATGGAAGTTGTAAATATCTGCTTTCCACACTAAGAATAGATGTGTACATATTGATGATGTAACCAAGTATTTGTAAGTGATATACTTTGTAGATATTTTTTTCAATATCTATGTGTATAATGCTTCTCATAATGTCATGTAATTTCTTGAATCAAGTTTAATTTTTATGTGTGACCAAAATGCTGGTGGTTATGGGTATAAATGTTTACTTCTGTTAACAACAGCTTGCTTTCTCTTCCAAGGAAGTGGAATATCCGTTTTGGCTGGAAGTTCTCTGAGATGAACAAAATTCTCTGAGATGAACTGACTTTTGGGGAGAACTAAAATTTTTGAAATTTTTTGTGAAATCTAATTTCGTTGGGAACTAAATTTTGGGGGAACTAAAATTTTCAGAAGAACTGATATTGCGATTTATTTATGGATATTCATTTAAAATTAGGGGATCCAAGATTTTGAGGGGGAATATTTTAAATGAACCGTGCCCTTAGGGCACGGGTTATGACTAGTATATATATATATATATATATTCCATATATATATATATATATATATATATATATATATATATATATATATATATCCTCCATATATATATATATATATATATATATATATATATATATATATATATGGAGGATATATATATATATATATATATATATATATATATCCTCCATATATATATATATATATATATATATATATATATATATGGAGGATATATATATATATATACATGTCAGATAAGTAAGTTGATATATATATGACCTTAACATTAGTAATAAGATGTTAACTGTTATTAAATGGTTAGTAATATTAGTGGTATTAAGTTAGTTTTAATATTGCAAGTTGTCTTACTTGATATTACAAAATCATTAACGCAGACAAATCACATCTCTCGCCATGATCGCCTGGACTCCATAACCGACTACATCAGGCAAGTGTGCATTTTAAATTTTTTTAAACATTGTTATATATAATTATTAAACCAAGAAATCGCTAACATTGTTTTTGTATTATGCTGATAATAAACTGCATCGAACATATTGGATTGAATGGAACACCTTGATGGAACGAAATACCTTGAAATTGTGAATTCGTGCTTTTTGATTGGCTACTCCCGTCGGTTATATGTGACTAGTCTGGCTCGTGTTCCAGTAGGGTCATATGATGACTAGTCTGGCTCGTGTTCCAGTATATGGCGGTTTAGCATTCGTGAACTCGTGTAATTGATTAGGCTGGCTCGTGTTCTAGCATAACACTTGGGTGGGTTAGTCCAATGTAGTAGAGGTCGGAATGCTAGATTGCACTCTATTGGTGAATTCGACCGACACCTGGCCGGATCGGTAAGTAGAGAGTCGCGGGTAGGTCCCGTTGGCTTGGGTGTAATGCTAGTCACTTCTCCCTCAGAAATTGGGCTTGTCACTAGACACACTTGATTGAATGACGCACAGTTTTACTACGGTTGTTACCATTGAGAACCATGTAATCTGCTAGCCCCTCTTACCTCGCTTATGTACTAATACTATGTTTGTTACTTTGCACACTACTCTTGCCTTGTCACTGCTTTGCACACTACACATGCCATGTTTATTACTTTGCACACTACTCTTGCCATGCCACTGCTTACACACTACCCATGCCATGTTTATTACTTTGCACACTTCACTTGCCACACCACTGCTTTGTGCACTATGATTGACATGCTCAAATGTTTCTTACGCTGTTATGTTTTAATTATTGAAATCATATTATGTCACTCACCTTGTCTTGTTAATGATTTTGAAAACCTTACCGAGGGTCAACCTCTTAATATTTTGAACCTTGCCGAGTGACCCTCGCTGACATATATTTCCTTGTTTCTTCTTGTGAAATATACGTTAGGTGTTAGACAGGTTTGCAGAGGAGTATGCTTAGAGACTGAGCAGGTTGATCAGGAGCGCTTTGCCGCTGAGATCCTTCGCTGAAGAGCAACGTCCCTTCGCAGCATCGTTGTGCTCAGTATTCTTTTAATATTTGTATGGGCTTTATGACCCTCTCTCTTTCCATTCTTTCATTGTTGTAATCCTTTTGAGACTTGAGTTTGTAATAAAATAAATTATCTATGTTGTTTGAGTTGCATGCAAGAATCTACAAGTTGTTATCACAGACGCTTATCGTGCTTAAACCATATAGGAAGAAAAGAAAAAGTACCCCTCCTTGCTTTAAGAACATGTGGACCCGTTCGCGTCCTCGCTTCCAAGTATAATGGGAAGCGAGGCGTGACAGCAGTCATAAGGCAGCCCACGACTAACTCGCACCCTCCAAATTTCTACAGAAGTCTACCTAAACAGCCACTACATTAAATAACAAATAGTATATCATTAATATTATATAATATAGATTTCTATTATAAAAACCCACCCACTCCCTTCATCTTCGACCCAAACCTAACTTCGTCTTACTCACTCTAACCCAGGCATGCACAGCCCCGACTCTCAGCCCTAAGCCCCCCTTCGACCACCTACTCTGCCCTCCACTCCGACTCGCGCCACTGTAGCAGCTCGTAAGACATCCCGCTGCCTCCCTCTCGCCTCTATGCTGCCATTTGTCACCGACTGCCCTGCCTGCAGACCCCACCACACCGTAGAAGCTCCGACCAACGTCGCCTCCTCCCCCACCAAGCAACAACGCCGCAGCCCCCCAAGCAACCCCGATGCTACCAGCTGCTCCCCTACCGTGATTTCGCCTCTTCACATCGCTCCCTCACCCTTATTTCTCCATATCCCTTCCGAGCTCTTCCCCTCAGCCCGTCGCTGCTCCACCACCGTCGACACTCGCCAAGCCTGCAATAGCTCCACCCTCTTCCTCTGCCCGTACACCGTCAGCGAAGCCCGCACGAGAAACCAACTCTGGTGGTCTGCCCCGCCGCCGCCTCCTCCTCGTCACTGCAGCAACGACCCAGAAACCTACGCCCCAGCCCTCCACTCCGATGAAACCTCTGATCCGCTCCCTCCTCTATCACAGATGCACCCCGTGCTGCCCCAGCCTCCCACCACCGTTAGCGTCGCTGCTCGCACCACCCCACCACTCCCTTCGCTGCCCTTCTGCCACCTCTCCACCGTAGCGCCGCCACCTAGCTGCCCCAGCCCGCCGACAGTTGTCGTCGACACCAACACCCCCCTCATATAGCTGCAATGAAGGAGTGTACGGATAATAAGAATATATGTATTCGTAAACGTTATACGTATATATTAAATGGTTTTATTGTTTTAAAATTCATAGTAAATAATATAGGAACCAGAAAAATAACAAACAAGGCCTAGAAAATCCGAAATGACGGAACGGATACGTTGGCGCTAGTTTCATCACTAAACGACAGGTACATCTCTCACAATGATTTTTCAAAGACAAAACTTAATAAAGCAAAATTCGCTTTAAAATTCATATAACAAGAATTTCACGTACACTGACGTACGCGAAAAATATATGTTGTAGTACTACTTAATACAGTCATTTAGACCCCTTGATGGAAGAATTCCGATGTATGGTTTGCCCTAGATAAATCTTTGAAAAATATAATGAATAATCATTTTCTTGTTTTGATTAGTTTTTAATTGATTTTAAGCTTTTAAAAATTATGAAAAATACCTATAAGTTTCGAAAAAATATTTTCTTCCTAGATAAAATCATTTATCCCACATCTAGCCTATCTAAAAATATTTAGTACGTATTTTGACGAGTTTTAAGCTATTATAAAAATACGAACACGTTAATAAAAATAGATAGAAAATAGTGTGGTCTTTAACCGATTATTTCTTGTGATTGGAGATCCATATTATCGCACAAAGCACCCTCAGAAGTTTTAGCTCCAACCTCATCTTACTACAACGATCTCGATAATAGTAAGTCACTCTAATTCTAGTCTTAGAAGTTAAGCAAGTGTAATAGCATGAATTTAGGATTTTATAAATAGCCTTAGAACGAATATTGACTGGAACGAATGACTAAAGACCTAATGACTATTGAAATAATCAACTGCAGAACGACTATTCATTTAGACCAACAATTTTTGTATTCCATGTTTGTTGGACTCGTCTTTATCCTCAAATTTCTTAGCATCCATTTAACTTTACTTTCTGGTTTTCAAAAAGTCAATCTGGGGTCCTGGTTTAACTATCATGGTGGTAGAGATCTAAATAAACATGGAACTCTAAATAAACATGAACTACACTACTTTTTGTTAATATAATCGATGGAACATATGTGATTATTGGCGTTCTTAACATTGGTATCATCCGGTGTCTAGGATCGTTTGTGCCAAAGTTTGGATCACCCTGCTTGCAGGGATAGTGACCTGCTTGGCCAAACCTGTCTGGCCGTGTATGCATGAATCAATGTTAGAATTCCATTTATCATCTGTTCGCAACTATTGATTCTAAATACCTTCAAATAAGTTTCTTTAACCTTTCATCGCATGTAAACTCATATTCACCATGATAACTCTTGTTCACTCTTGTCCATCATGTTCTGACACTTATCATTTGAAAACTTTGCATGGACTTTGTATACACTTGTTGCACGATTGCTCCCATTTAAATAATTACATCACCTGCTGCATGCCATTTATTACTCAGTGAATGCTAATGAATTATCGTATGGAATATCATGAGTGGAACATCTTGTGGAATATTTTGTAGAATATCTTATGGAATATCTTGTGGAACATCCCGTAAGAAACATAAGCATAGAACACATGCCACGTCACTGGGGTTTGGGGTAACTCATAGTTTGAGAGAGTATGGGACTGACTGGAGTTCATCTACTTGCTGCCTGCGTCGGAAAACATAGATGCCTGAGTCGACAAACCCCTACATGCTGCCTGTGTCGGCAAAACCTTACATGCTGTCTGCGTCGACAAAACCTACTACTAACCGTGTGTCAATCCCTTCTGGATAGAGCACACCCAGGCAAGAGATGAACTCAATGGTTGCATATCCTACTCTCCAACTTGAGTCACGTAGTTTAGTTACTATCTGCACAACTCTATTGTTGTCTGTTTGTCTTATTGTTGTTGCTCCACATGCCTGCTTATCTTACTATTGTTGCTACCTTACATACTTTGTTACTATGTGATATATGCCATGTCATAGTTGTTACTCTCATACTTTACTTATCGCACTTGCATAAGTGACTGCTCTTCCTTTACTTGTCGCACGTAGTTAGTTCCATAGTCTGTTCATTCCCTTGCTTGTACACTGCTTTTACTACTATTGCCAGAATTGTTGTGACTTACCTACGGTTCCATCTTCATGGCATCGCAGACGACACACCTGTTAAGGTAGATGCTCTTGAGTTGGAAGAGACAGAGTTCGACCCTGAGACCGCAGCTTTCAGAGTTATTTTCACTTATGTACTTCCTTTTCTTTCATGTATTTTTGTTGGAGCGTATTGTATAGTATGGATTATAATAAATGGACACTATTTGAGTATTTTTGTACATCTTTGCATCGTGGCTATATTGTTTTCACTGGTGATCTACAGACCTGCAAATGTAATCAAATAAGTAATTGCCCCCTGAGAGCGGGTCGTTACAAGTTTGGTGGCCCATGCAGGTCCGTGCTAACTACCTCATGAAAAATATAGTATGATCAGGATGTATAGTATGAAATACTCAAATTGACCTCGAGTACATGATGTCTCGAGTGTTCACCTAAATTGGACATACGGGTAAAGTGTCTTTATTATCCATCTTTTTCCTTGATCCTCATTACATCCTTTGAACTCTTAACACTTGTCTAGGAAGTCGTGTTCCATTCTTTTGGTATACCTTCCATAGTAACCCCCTTCGTTGACAATCCGAGGGATCTTCGATAAGTTGAACCTTCTTTCACTTCTTCTTCATCACCCTTCCTTTAGCTTGATGACCTTTTGATTGACCTTCTTAGAATCTTTCTATTTTCGTTTAGTTCGCTTAAACCCTGGCTACATCCTTTTGTAAGGAGGGTAGAATCCAAAGTTCGAGTTCAACAACTGGAGCAGATCAGAAGGATCGTGAAGATCAAGCCAGACTTACGGAGGCAGTAACAACTACGAAGAAAGTTGAGCCAAGAAAAGCTGAAGTGATTTGAGAACTCATGGACATATTGCTAGATAATCTCCTAAGATTATTTTGGATCACGTCCTCGAGTTTTCAATTGATTTGGTGCCAAGTACCCGACCAGTATCGAAGGCACTTTACGCATAACGCCACCTGAGCTTCGGGCTCAGTTGGATGATTTGTTGCGAGATGAATGGATGTGGCCTAACGTTGGAGTGCTCTTGGAAGAATGGATCTTGGTACAAGAGTATCGTCTATTGATCGCTTAATGAGAAGATTGTGAAGGAACATCGTCTTCCTCGCACTGGTTATATTTCGATCAACTTGAAGGATCAAGCCAAGTTGGAGGAGAAGATAGTACCACTTGAAAGACAACATTTCGATGACTACTACGAATACTGGATGATGTAGTTGGTGTGGTCAACGCACCACGTGCATTCACGAGTGTCGTAATCCAGGTATTCTATGAGTGTCTGGACACATTCGTGGTAGTACTCTTCAACGACTTTTTCGAAGGACGCTCAGAAGCTTACCAAGAATTTGAGAATGGTGTTAGGGACTTGGAGACGATCCAAGTCACGACATGCAAGCGTATGCAGTTACTTCTTCTTTGTCTTTCTTGAACACGTATTGTTCTTCTATCCACTGCTATCATCTTGTACCCAATTCCCCATGGGTTGAATCTTTTTTTGCCCACCATCTTCCTCCTCTTTATTACCTTTTGTATGCATCCTCCCCTCGAGCCCCGGTCCCGCCTACCCTACCCTACCCTATCGACGACTTCGACGCCCATTTAAACCCCTCATCTCTCCCCTCACCAAACCCATCCCGTGGCTTCCCCTACGCACCGAGGATACCCTCTCCTTGACTCTGCCTCTCTCCCAGCGAGACCAAGTCATCTCACCTCGAGCTCCTCCGGCCTCACCCGAAACTCCACCACCCCATCCCATTCCGGTGACACCCGCCACATCGAGCAGTCGCAGCCGCCATGGATCAATAGCCACCTATGGCCCTTCGACAATATGCTTCGGGATTTTGGGGATTGTTGGGCTTAGCGATGACCCTCACCGCCACCCTCGCTGTTGTCGTGTGGTAGGGATCTTGGGAGGTTGCGATTCTTGGACTTCTTTTGAGCTCCTTGGCCTGGGTCTTGCCCCTAAAGGTGCCCCGCTTCGTTTCCTTCCTGGGTCTTCGTGTTTGTTGGACCATGAGTTCTTGGTCATTGACTTGTTTTGGGTTAATGGTGATAACCGTGGATGTCAACCAATGGTGTTGGCAAGGAGTGTCATTGGGGATGAGTATTGTCTTGCTATTGGCCTTAGGTGTTGAAGTTGGATGTCGGCCTTGTGCTTGGATTTGGAAGATGGTTTTGGTGTTGGCTTGTTGTTGGATGTTATGAGAATTGTTGGAAGGATTGATAGCGATAATTATGGTCCTTGAAAGTTGGCCTTGTATTTGTGTTTTGGTGTTGTCTTGGATATTGGTTTGTTGTTGGGTATCATGGGAGTTGATGGCATTGGTTCTTGGTTGGTTAGGTGTAACAGCACAAATGCATACTGATTAGTCGATACTCCCCTTTGTATGCTATATTATGACTGACATCCTTGGCTAGATCCCGATAGTTGCAATTAGCACGATTAGAACTTTAACTTTATGATCTTCCTTTTGATGTGGTTTAGATAGCTTGCTACTGACTTATCATCTCAAGTTTCAAGTTCAAAAAGTTATTGTCATCATAATAGCTCTCATTTTCATGTGATGCCATTATCTCATCTTAATTTTGGCTACTTGAGAAGTCAGAGTAACTATAGTGATGATACTAGGTTTCGGGACTAGTTACGGAAGCTATTGTGATGTCAATAGTAAGTATTCATATATATAACATCTTTTGTTTTCTTGATGATATGATATCACCTTATATTTCATGCTATTAACAACTTATTTTCCTATATCGTTATCATTCATCAAGCCTTACCGTTGATCATTTAATTGCTTAGACAATGATCGGCCTTCTTAATTCTGAGGATGGAATTTTTGTAAGGATGGTAGAATGTAACGGCCTGTTTTCATAGTGCACGTATTTCGTAACAAAATATTTTCAAACGATTTCAAATATGGGTAAATGATTTTTTTCTATTTTTTTCGTCACTTAAATCTGAAAATGGACTTCGTATTCGTGATCCTCGTAACGATACGAATCCTGGCTATGTTTTTATAATTTTTCGGACACGTTTAATACCAGGGGCAAATACATAATTTCATTTTTGCTAATTTTACTTGTTACCTTGGTTAATTATGTTTTAACTTTACCCTTACTTGATTGCGTTAACTCAACCACCTACCCTAATCTGTCGGCAGCCACCTACCTACACAGCAGTCATGAGGTAGCACACGAGTAACTCGCACCCTCCAAATTTCTACGGAAGTCTACCTAAACAGCTACTACATTAAATAACAAATAGTATATCATTAATATTATATAATATAGATGTCTACTATAAAAACCCACCCAGTCCCTTCATCTTCGACCCAAACCTAAGTCCCTCTCACTCTCTCTAACCCAGGCACACACAACCCTGACACTTAGCCCTGAGCCCCATTCCAACCACCGGCTCCGCCCTCCACTCCGACTCGTACCACCGTAGCAGCTCGCAAGACATCCCGCTGCCTCCTTCTCCCTTCCATGCCGCCATTTGTCGCCGACTTCTTTGCCTGCAGACCCCACCTTGCCACAGAAGCTCCGACCAACGTCGCCTCCTCTGCCACCAAGCGGTAACGCCGCTGCCCCCCAAGCACCCCCGACGCCGCCAGCGGCTCCCCCACCGTGCTTCTGCCTCTTCACATCGCCCCCTCACCCTCATTTCTCCCTCTCCCCTCCGAGCTCTTCCCCTCAGCCCACCGTCGCTCCACCATCGTTGACAACTGCCAAGCCCACAACAGCTCCACCCTCTTCCTCTGCCCGTACACCGTCAGCGAAGCTCGCATGAGAACCCAACTCCGGCGGTCTGCCCCGCCGCCGCCGCCTCCTCGTCACTGCAGTGACGACCCAGCAACCTACGCCCCAAGCCCTCCACTCTGATGAAACCTCTGTTCGGCTCCCTCCTCTATCACCGACGCTCCCCCGTGCTACCCCAGCTTCCCACTACTGCTAGCGCCGCCGCTCGGACCGCCCTGTCGCTCCCTTCGCTGCCCTTTTGCCACCTCCCCCCTTATACAGCTGCAACAAAGGAGTGTAAGGATAATAAGGATATACGTATTCATATACGTATTTAAGTATATACGTATATATTAAATGGTTTTATTGTTTTAAAAATCATAGTAAATAATATAGGAATCAGAAAAATACCAGACAAGGCCCAGAAAATCCGAAACGACGAAACGGATCCGTTGGCGCTGGTTTCATCGCCAAAAGGCAAATACATCTCTTACAATCATTTTTCAAAGACAAAACTTAATAAATCAAAATTCGTCTTAAAATTCATATCACGAGAATTTCACGTACACTGATGTACGAGAAAAATATATGGTGTAGCACTAGTTAATACGGTCGTTTTGACTCCTTGTTGGAAGAATTCTGACTTATAATTTGCCCTAGAGAAATCTTTGAAAAATATAATGAAAAATCGTTTTCTCGTTTTTGATTAGTTTTTAATTGATATTAAGCTTTTAAAAATTATGAAAAATACCTATAAGCTTCAAAAAATTATTTTCTTCCTAGATAAAACTATTTATCCCACATCTAGCCTATCTAAAAATATTTAGTTTGTATTTTGACGAGTTTTAAGCTATTATAAAAATATGAACACGTTAAGAAAATAGATAGAAAATAGTGTGGTCTTTAACCGATTATTTCTTATGATTGCAGGTACATATTCTCGCACACAAGCACCCTCAGAAGCTCTTGCTCCAACCTCGTTTTACTACGACGATCTCGATAACAGCAAGTCACTCTAATTCTAGTCTTAGAAGTTAAGCAAGTGTAATAGCATGAACTTAGGATTTTATAAATAGCCTCAGAACGAATATTGACTGGAATGAATGACTAAAGACCTAATGACTGGGGAAATAATCAACTACAGAATGACTATTCACTTAGACCAAAATTTTTTGTATTCCATGTTTGTTGGGCTTGTCTTTATTCTCAAATTTCATAGCATCCATTTTACTTTACTTTTTGGTTTTCACTAAGTCAATCTGGGGTCTTGGTTTAACTATCATAGTGGTAGAGATCTAAATAAACATGGAACTCTAAATAAACATGAACTACACTACTTTTTGTTAATATAATCGATGGAATATATGTGATTATTGGCGTTCTTAACATTGGTATCATCCGGTGTCTAGGATCGTTTGCGCCAAAGTTGGATCACCCTGCTTGCAGGGATAGTGACCTGCTTGGACAAACCTGACTGGCCGTATATGCATGAATCAATGGTAGAATTCCAGTAATCATCTGTTCGCAACTATTGATTCTAAATACCTTCAAATAAGTTTCTTTAACCTTTCATCGCATGTAAACTCATATTCACCATGATAACTCTTGTTCAGTCTTGTCCATCATGTTCTGACACTTATCATTTGAAAACTTTGCATGGACTTTGTATACACTTGTTGCACAATTACTCCCATTTAAATAATCACATCACCTGCTACATGCCATTTATTACTCAGTGAATACTAATGAATTATCGTATGAAAAATCATGCGTGGAACATGGAATAGTTTGTGGAATATCCCGTAAGAAATATACGTATAGAACACATGACATGTCACTGGGGTTTGGGGTAACTCATAGTTTGAGAAAGTGTGGGAGTGACTGGAGTTCATCTATTTGCTGCATTCGTCGATAAACATAGATGCATGAGTCGGCAAACCCCTACATGCTGCCTGTGCCGGCAAAACCTTACATGCTGTCTGCGTCGACAAAACCTACTACTAACCGTGTTTCAATCCCTTCTGGATAGAGCACACCCAGGCAAGAGATGAACTCAATAGTTTCATATCATACTCTCCAACTTGAGTCACATAGTTTAGTTACTATCTGCACAACTATATTGCTGTCTGTTTGTCTTATTGTTGTTGCTTCACATGCCTGCTTATCTTACTATTGTTGCTACCTTACATGCTTTGTTACCATGTCATATATGCCATGTCATAGTTGTTGCTCTCATACTTTACTTATTGCACTTGAATATATTCCTGCTATTCCTTTACTTGTCGCATGTAGTTAGTTCCATAGTCTGTTCATTCCCATGCTCGTACACTGCTTTTACTACTATTGCTAGAATTTTTGTGACTTACCTACGGTTCCATCTTCATGGCACTGCAGATGACACATCTATTGAGGTAGATGTTCTTGAGTTGGCAGAGACAGAGTTCGACCCAGAGACTGCAGCTTTCAGAGTTATTTTCACTTATGTACTTCATTTTCTTTCATGTATTTTTGTTGGAGCGTATTGTACAGTATGGATTGTAATAAATGGACACTATTTGAGTATTTTTGTACATCCCTGCATCGTGGCTATATTGTTTTCACTGGTGATCTGCAGACCTGCAAATTTAATCAAATAAGTAATTTCCCCCTGAGAGCGGGTCGTTACAAGTTCCCCTAACACCGTCGCAGAAATGCTCAACATAACAGATCGGTCCACTTTCTCATTCGAGGCAGAAGAACCGGCTGGAGCTAATGCAAAGAGCACCCCCTTCTGCCGTGGAGACACGAGGCGAGAGAAACCAACCTCGGGAACTCCTCGCCAAGAGTCTTGAGATAAGAAACCCAGAGAGAGAAGCCCTCGAAGCAAGAAGTGCCCTACCCATGCTAAGCCGGTCACCCCTAAGACAGAAGACCTCGTCTACACCTCACGAGAAGAGCTGATCCAGATGACAGCAAAGAAGGACAAATATGAGAAGAGGGACGACCTCAAATTCTGTAGTATCACAACGACTGTTGGCACCATACCAACGATTGTTGGACTGTCAAAAAGGAGATCGATGCGCTAGTCAAATGAGGGCACCCCAAGAACCCGGCTAACGACCAACCTAGCAAGGAGGGGAACTCGAAGCAGAAGCGTAAGATGACAAGATCACCTGTCACCAAGGTGACAGACTAGCAAGCCATCTAAAACTTGAGGCGAATAAAGAGACGATAAACAACAACAGCTCTGACGTCGATCGAAAAACACATGTATGCCTTTTTCTTTTTCTGTTACTTTCGTCAATAAAGCATGTCTCTTTTATCAAATAAATTTCTGCTTCCTTAAGTCTTCGTAAAGTCTACAAAAACTACCCCATCAAAACTCCCCTCGAAAAGGATCCGATCCTCGAAAGGTTTTGGGAAAACTGAACTTACATTAATGCGAACGACATGTAATCGAGCGTTAGCCATAAGTCAAGGGACCATCCCCTCGCTACTGAACGACTCTCCTAATCGAGCATCAGTCGTAAGTCGAGGGGCCACTCCCTCGCTACTGAACGACTCTTCTAATCGAGTGTCAACCGTAAGTCGAAGGAGCCACCCCTCGCTACTGAACGACTCTCATAATTGAGCGTCAACCGTAAGTCGAAGGGGCCACCCCTTCACTACTGAACGACTCCCCTAATCGAGCGTCAGCCGTAAGTCGAATGGGCCACTCCTTCGCTACTGAACGACTCTCCTAATCGAGCGTCAGCCGCAAGTCGAAGGGGCCCGTCCCTCACTACTGAACGACTCTCCTAATCGAGCTTCAGCCATGAGTCGAAGGGGCCCGCCCCTTGCTATTGACCGACTCTTCTAATTGAGCGTCAGCCGTAAGTCGAAGGGGGCCACCACCTTCGCTACTGAATGACTCTCCTAATCGAACGTCAGCCATAAGTCGAAGGGGAAACCCCTTTGCTAATGAACGACTCTCCTAATCGAGCATCAGTCTTAAGTATGTATATATAAAGAAAAATTGTATAGCCAAAAATAATTGTAAAAAGAAAAATCACACACTGTTACCTCACTTTCTTTATAGTGTAGGGACATGGCTAGGTCGATGGTTTCTAGGATTCGTGAAAGAGTTTAGTGAGATGATTTCTAGATTTTATTGAATATACCATCTTCATTTATAAAATGTTAGATTTCATTGAATATACCATCTTCATTTATGAAATGTTAAGTAAAATCATCTTGCATGCTTGAAATGATTGATCATGACACTATACGCTGCTTAGAGAATGAGTTGTGGAGATTTGGACTCGAATCATGGATATTGTATATTGATTACATGCTATAATAGGAATTTCCCCTGACTTCATATCATTTACTCGAGTTCACTTTATTCATCGAAAAATACATTCTATATAATCCATGCTAGACTTAATGAATCCTCGTGAGTTGTGTACTTCCGTTTTTATTAAGTTAGAGTGTTGCTACATGCTTATGAGATGAGGAGATGATTTTGTCGCTTTTCTTATTTTTTGATCTCTTTTGCACTTCGTTGTTTTCTCCCTCCGGCAAACTTCTTATTCGTCTACCTCGAGGATGATTAAGAGGTAAGCTTGGGGGATTTTGTTGTGTCTATATTTTCCTTATTTTTATCACACATTTCTATGTCGTTTCGATAGTCCGAATTCGTATTTTCGTATTATATCGCACTTTTAATGATAAATTTGATTCTTGTGATGTTTTATACACTTTCAGGAAATTTGCTATGATTCGGAGTGATACGTGACTTTGGACACAACTTCGACGTCAAGCTCGCATCGCCTTGCCACGGCAACTCAAGGAAGTGAGGAAGAGAGATGAAGAAGGAGAAGAAGATGAAGAAAAGGAGAAGAAGATGAAGGGGGAGAAGGAGATGACGAGAAGGAGTACAAGAAGGATGATGCTTTTTCCATATCGCTCGGTCGAGCACATGATGCGCTCGACCGAGCTGTGACACGAAGAAGCATGGGCCAAAGTTGCAAAGGAGTCGCTCAGGTGAGCGACTCGACCTGCTCGACCGAGCAACCAAGTCGTTCCCCCGAGCCAGTCGTCAGTTGATCCCAACATTTTGCCTACCATCTCTCTGTTAAAGTGGTGCTTAATGCGCTCAGTCAAGTGGCTTCCTCGCTCGACCGAGCAGTCTCATCTTCGACCGAGCGGCCTCATCTTCAACCGAGCGGCATCGATTCCTTAAGATGGCGCTCGGTCGAGCGGCTTCCCCGCTCGACCGAGCGGCCCCCTCTCAAGCTCCCCAGGATGATGCTCTACAGGGCAACGCTCGGTCGAGCGAGCACCCCGCTCGACCGAGCGCTAGGTTGACAGACTACATTTTATCTTCTTTTATCGGGGTTCAGGTTGGTTTTGCTATAAAACCCGATACTAATGGATTTTTTTATATAAACCAAACAGTTTTTAGATTAGGTTAAGTCTTATTTTACTGCTGAAAACTTAAGAGCTATTAGAGAAGCTCTTTTTCTTGGTTTCTTAGTTTACAATCTAAATCTTGGTAGCTATTCCTTTCTCTTTGATTTTTTGATATGTTGTTCTCTATTGTTCTCTCTTCATGTTGATATTAATTTCATAACATTTGCCCTAGTAATTATGCTATTCTCCATTGCCCCCACTTTTGTAGCCATAGTCATGCTAGAGTAGTGAGTATCTAGGGCTTAGGGATGATCCATAGGAGCTTAGGGATTGGATGTTAGGTTAGACCCTCGTTGGATGAATCTAAGGTCTCCCTATGGTGGTTTGAACAAGGGCTTTGGGGATTAGCCTTAGGAATGGAGGACCACGAAAGCAACTCCATATCCTAGTGAGAATCCCCACGAATCCGATTTGGGCTTATTGTCCGCTTTTCGGGGCTTGCGCTCATAAGAGTGACTCGAGAGCTGGGGGCAACCACTAATACCCAATCCGCTAGGTGATGACTACAAAAGTAGCCCGAACGCTAGAACCAACCATAGGATGGTGTCACATTCCGTAGATCACGCGAGTGCCTACAAAAGTAGCCCGATCGCTAGAACCAACCATAGGATGGTGTCACATTCCGTAGATCACGCGAGTGCCTACAAAAGTAGCCCGATCGCTAGAACCAACCATAGGATGGTGTCACATTCCGTAGATCACGCGAGTGCCTACTGATTGCGAGGCGATACCAAGTGTCAAGCTTAATGCATGCATTCCCGTATGAAGCCGATAGCAAAAGCACGGCTCCATTTAGGGATGCGTTAGACGAGCGTGACGACAGAAGTCTAACGCTTGTTTCCATCTCTGGATGATCCGTATCCATCGTCCAACGAAGGACCATCTAACCTGAAATCCATTACCGAAGGCCCTAGTGGGGAATTTCGAATGCCTTAGACGTTTAATATTTAGTTAATTCCATTTCCCAAAACCAACCAACCAATTCCAACGTGACAACTCCGACCACATATTCTCCTCCTTCCACAAAAAGCTAAGTGTTAGACGATCGCCTCCCTAGAGTTCGACATTCTATAAATACTATAATGCGTCGTCCACTTGCGGTGTTCTCGTCCGTACATCGCGGGTGAGGAACAAAGAGCATGATGAGGTAAAAACATGTACTAAAGCTGAACTTCTAAATTTTTGTGAACAAATGAAAGATGAAATTGATGATTTAGAATCTACTGTAGATTACTTTAGAAATGCTAACTACGAATTGCAGCAAGAAAATTGTGGCATGTCAATAGAAGTTGATAAACTGAAAGCTAAAATTAATTCATATAAAGCTACCATTGATGTGTTAAAAAAGAAAAAGTCTAGCAGGCATGAAAAAAACTGAATGCCGAAAATGTCCCACATTTATAAAAAAAATAAAATGCTTAAAGAAAAAGCAATAGAACTAGAAAAGAAGATGGGAAATTTTAAAAAGAATGAGGAAGAAAACAAAAAGGCTTTTATAAGCAAATGTATCATACTTGTTAATGAAAACTTGTATTTAAAATCTAAAGTATCTGATCTTGACCTAACCATTAAAAAATTTGGAGTTGGAAAGAAATCATTAGACATTATTCTTGGAAATCAGATACATGGCAATAATAGGCGTGGTTTATACTATGGAAATAGAATTGATGAAAAGCCAAGAGTTAATAAAAAGATTCAAAAAGAAACATGAGTTGGAAGAAGTGTTTCTCCTAAATGCTATACGTGTGGGGGTGTTGGTCATACATGTTACAATTGCAAGTACAGGAGCAAGAATATTAAATTTAAGCAACAATGGGTTCCTAAAAGCTTGTTGACTAACATGAGTAGACCTTATTGGATTCCAAGGTCACACATAACGTGTATGTAAGATGAAGGGGAGAGGAACTATGAATCGGACATCACATTTCACTGAAGTTCCTTAGCCAAACGACAACATGAAATATTATTGCTTAATTGAGCTCATCGCGTACCTTCATAGGATTCTCTTTGTGTGTTCATTTTTTTATTTATGAGTTTTTTTATTGTGTGCTTGATTTTTTTGTGCTAGTTTCTGTTTGCTAGGAGGCTTTCTTTTATCAAAAAATACAAAATACAAAAAGCTATAAAAATGCTGCTTATTGTGTATTCTTCTTTTGGATTATTAAATTGGTATTAATGAATGATATCCATATCCATGTAGAAATTGATTTATTATTATCATGACTATATGTGCAAGTTAGACTCTCTACATAACCATAACATGTTCAATGATTTGAATAATTTGATTTCTACACCTACACTTTTACTTCCACGAGTATTAAATGTTATTATACATACGGAGACATCTCTCATGAAATATTGGAAAGTGAATGTAGGAGGATAAATTAACTAAAATTCTACGGGATATGATGTGGCTTGCCTTGGATGAAAAAAATAGAGCTCAAAAGAATTGAATCAAAAAGAAAATATAAAAATGAAAAAGAAGGAAAAGAGCTCCGTATGAAAAATGGATACGATCTATGGCAACGATAAAACCCCCGAGTATTCAACATAAGCTTTAAGAGTAAACTTTAGCATTGGTGTTATACTTGTCAATTAATGTCACCCCACATCTAAGAGTCCTCATATTCTATGTTTTGGGTGTGGTAACTTGAACTCATTTTTAATGAGATGTGGAAAATCAATCATAAATGATGTCATGTTACAAGTAAAAGTGGATTGATATTCTTTGATTTTCTTGAAGAGTCTCCCTATGTACTTTAATGTTTAATCATCACACATTCACAATGGTGTAAAAGTCTAGGTTATAATATTCATTGTATATGAAGTGTTTATTGTGAGAATATCTACATGCTTATGTTTGTTGTAACTTATAATGCTATCTTTTTGCATGGACTATGACATTGAATTCGTGAGTATGCTTTTGATGATAACAAAAGGGGGAGAATATTTATGAAGATTTGGTGTTGCTTAATGAATATTTTTTCAAGGGAATAATTTTCCAAGGGGGAGCATGAATATAGGGAGAACATGCATATAGGTTGAACTTTGCACATCATTGTTACATCATTGCATATTTACTCCATCATCACACTTCACACACACACACACATATGCCACGATGACATTATTTGGATGTTTAGCTAAAATCTTATATATGGTTTGTCATCATCAAAAGGGGGAGATTGTTGGATACAAAGATTAATGACTTCGTGTTTGACGATAACAAACGTGTGTGAACATTTTGCTATGTGTGCTAAGTGTTTTCAGGAGTGGTAAGGTTGTAAATACTCAAAAGGAGACTTGGTCAAAATGATGGAGAAATTAGCAATTCAAATTCAATGAGGACTTGGTCAAGAGATGGAGAGATAAGAAAAACTATTGCCATACAAATTCAAATCCAATTCAAATTCAATTGTGATTGAATCAAATACCACTACATTCATATTCAAATTTCAATTCCAATTCAAACTCCTATTTTTGTGGGATTCTCCTCTAGCCTATATTTTTCATCCACATCTCCTATTTAAACCCCCATCCAAAGTGAGGAAAAGCATGCTGCCAAAAAATAAAAACCTTAGGCAAAGAAACAGCCATCTGCAATTGTTGAAGCAAACCTTTTGATGGCTGCAAGTTTGTTACGCAAAAGCTAATCCATTTGCTGCAACTTTGTTTCTCCAAGACCACATCTCCTTGCTATTATCAAGTATCATCTCAAAGCCAATCAATTTTCTTGTTGCAAGCTAACAAACGCAAAAGGATTATCAAGCAACCAAGCCCATCTAGCAAGGGGCTGAAAAATTCTTTGAAGCTGGGAAATAAATTGAAGAGCAGCGATGATCTCATTGTTGTGACCTCTTGGTGCGTCTTCATACTGCAGACGTTAGCAGTACAAGCTCATCTCCAAGAATAACTTCCATTAAGCACACATGCACATCATCCTCTTCAACAAGCTATCAAGACATCCTCCAATTGTCGTGAGATCTTGCTGCCGTATTCGCTGCCACGACCCGTTGCCTCTGTGAGATCCTCCTCGCTGTCGCAAAATTCCTTGTTGCCGTAAGCCGTGCTGTCGAGTTCCACTTGATGCTGCTCTACATCACAATCTCCTTCATACGAGGGTTGGACATCAACTTCTCCAGTCGCCAACAACATCAACTCCTTGCTGACGTTTAACCTCTTCTCGATGCCGTGTTTTTTTGCCGACTACAGTCCGGCCACCATTGTCGTGATCACTTGGAGTCAAAGGCTGCCAAGATCATTGCAGTGTACCCTTGCTGCTGCCATCTTCCTTGATGCAAGGACCACAACTATCAACGTCGTCTTCCACTTATCGTTGCTGCCGCAAAGAGCTCCTGTGTGCCGTAACCTCCTGTCGCCAAAGAATGTCTTGCTGCCGAAGTCCTCATCCTAGCTGCCTTGAAACCATTGCTGCCGATCATTTCCGTGGCTGCCGAGCATCCTGTTGCAATGGATGTGTGTGAATCAAGCCGTTGTCGTGAAGACTGAGTTTCTGTGTTCTTGCCGTGGAGATTAAAGTGGTGTGGTGCTGTCTTTATTCGTTGTGTGTTGTCGCAACCCCAACTTGCTGCCATCTTCATCAACGTGGAACCTCTACACCCTTCATGCCGTGATAACCTTTACATAATACATTGTCGTGAACATCAAAGATTGCTGCAGACCAAATCCACTGCATGCTGTGGAGTTTGCTATTGAGTGAAGGAGTTTAGATTGCAAAGCTTTGTGTATCCTTGTTGTCGACCGAGTTCACTTCGCTGTCGTAAGTCTGTCGCTGCCATGCTTCCATTGATTACTACCACCATGAATGAAAGCTTGCAGCCATCTGCCCCTACGTTTAGTTCGAACCTAGCTGCATATCGTGGGCTAGGTTTGTGGAGTGAAGGTGACATAAAGCTGAGCTCTTGAAGAAACTTAAGTTGCAGTATTGAGAAAGCACATACATGCGAAATTAAGGAAGTCACTTTGGACACATCCACTTCAGAATTGAGTTGAACTAAAACTGCTATACACATAGACCTGATTGCTTCTCAAGTTCGTGGAGTCACAAATTGAGATCTAGACATCAGATCGGTGCTACATTTGCGTCAGATCGTAGCTGACGACGTGCTGATTGACAGAGACTGTGACACCAACAAAAACTGAGCTGTCTAAACTTATTATCTCTTTACGTTTGTGATATTTTGTTTGTTGATCTTTGTAGAATACTTAAACTATCACTTTGTGGTTTTTGGGGTCTTGAGTATGGTGCTAGTCAAGCGAGAGCTTGTACTAGATTAGTAGTGTATGGAACTTTGGTAAGTATGGTACTAAACTTGGTGAGCATAGAGTTGGGGCTCGTAGCTCTTTATAGTTATACCTCGATACTATTTAATCTAGTATTTGCTTTGGGGCTGGAGTAGGTCGTTGGGGCGACTGCATCAGGGTAAATCTCTCGTGCACTCTGTAATTGTCTTTATTTACTCTGTGTCTGACTGATTGTGACAAATATTTCATGTGATATCTTGAGATTTTTATTAGCCTATTTACACCCCCCTCTAGGCTTAGATCCAGATCCAACAGACTCATCTCAAGTTCCAAAGAAAGCATGATTCTTCTTCTTCTTTCCCTTCCAATGCTTCTTCCCTTTGTCTTTGTACTTCTCGTCCTTCTTCTTTGGGCAAGCATTAGAAAAATGTCCTATTTTTCCACATTTAAAACACCCAACAGTAGCTTTGGTAGTATTCGAAAATAACTTTAAAGATTTCTTACATTGCGATAGGTTCATGATGCTCATGAGCTTGTTAGCAAGTTACATTGCTCCTTCATCGTCATCTTCACTTTCTTCATCATCACCATCATCCTCGATAAAGATGTCCTTAGGCTTCTTGTTCTTCTTAAGCCTCACATAATTAGGATTGAATTTCATCCTCCATTCAATCTTCTCATCCTCGACATTGAAAGAAATTCCCTTTTGGTTTTCAGTCTTAGAAGGTTGGCTTTTCTTCTTGTGATGGAACCTCACCTCATAAGCCATCAAGTTTCCAAATCACTCCTCCATGGTGTATGTGCTCAAGTCATTGGATTCCTCAATTCCTTTGGATTTGGACTCCCATTGAGGTGTAAGTGAGCATATGATCTTCGTCACATGATCCTGTTGAGAAATCTCCTTCCCAAATCCTTCCAAAGAATTCACAATCACTGTGAACCTTAAGAACATCTCGGAGATGCTTTCTCCTTCCTGCATCTTAAACATCTCATATTTAAAAATAAAAACACTTTGTTTTGATTTCTTTACCTTTGAGGTCTCCTCATGTGTGACCTCCAAGAGATACCAAATCTCGTTTGTTGTCTTGCACATTGAGACGCGGTTCAACTCGTTTGCATCGAGCGCTCAATGAAACGGATTCATGACTCTATTGTTGAACTTTATCGAGTCCTTCTATGCCTTAGTCCTTTCAGTCGCAGTCTTTGTAGGCTTCTCAAATGGATCTTCAGTGATGTCCCTTAGCTCTTAACCGTCAAGCCAAATCATCATCTTGGCCTTCCAAGATGGGTAATTGGTCATGTTGAAGAGCGGTGGTCAAACGGTAGACATTCCCTCCTCGTGAGATTGAGATGAAGCTCTAAACTCCATCGTTGTTGCTTAAGATCAAATGCGAGTACGGGTAGGAATTGACTTGTGAAAAGTTACGATAGATTCCTAAGATCAAAAGTGGAATGTAAAATGAAGGGATATTAAAAATCAAGGATATATGATTTGGTTGACTACGGGTCAGGAATCTTAGGACTAAGATTTTCTAATGAATTGAGGTAGAAAATTCTAGGGGAGGTGTTGTTTGAGAGTCAAGATTGTAATATTATCTATGCTGTGTTACAGTATTTTGCATGAGCACAAACCTGCATGTGCCACCACTAAAACCTGTCACACCCCGCTTCGTATTAGGTTTGGGAGCGAGGATGCGAACCGATCCGCATGTGTAAGTCAGGAGGATGTACTTTTGTTTATCTTTCCTCCTTGACTTAACACAATAAGCGTCTGGGTGAAAACCGCAGGTTCTTGCTTGCATTACTCAAAAACAACATTGATAAATAAAACTTTATTGCAATCTCAATTGTCTCCAACAGAATTACAACAAATGGAGTAAAGGAGAGTAGGTCTTATGACCCGTACAACATTGAAAAGAAGTGCAATGAAAGTTCACTAGTTTAACAAGTCTTGGTCCACTGGTTCAGCTATCTCAACTAGTCCTCTTGGTGCTATAGCTCGGGTTCTGACATACATCCAAAAACATGAATGTATGTCAGCAAGGGTCTGCAAGTAGAGGTCAGAAACCCAAGGCAAGGTATATACAAATTTATACTGGATTTAAGAGGCTTTAATAATTTAAATGAGATAATGACAACATGCTGATTTAAAATGAAAATAGAGTAAAATACTCCTAGCATGCAGTTTTAAGCAGTTTAACAAGTAAAATAAATCTTCTATTTGGTTCATTAGCATGTCAATATAACTGAGATAACAAATCCAAGTTGCAAGTTTCATGTTAGCATTTCACGATTGTTAGCATTTCATGTCTATAATAGGGTTCTTGCCTTTAGGTCGTGATGAGTGAGTTCCTTCTTCACACGTGGGCTTATCGTGATTGGTGCTAACCCACCGCATGGGTGGTGCCCTTGAAGACAATACCCTTTCATACGCCTAGTAGTCGCTCAACCCTAAGCCCACCCAAGATTTGTGCTAGAACATGAGCCAGCATAGTCCATGAATTACAAGCATGAATTCACGAAGAGAGTACCCTTTTATTACAAGCACGATTTCACGATTTCAAGCACGATTTCACGATGTTACACATTTGTTAGTTATATCAAGACGAGCAGTAATTAAATAATACAATCATTTATGTTATACAGCATTTTCCATGTTTACAAGAGTGTCGAAACAAAATTCACAATAATTTAATCAAAAGGGTGAACTTGAGAGTTTAACGAATATGAACAGAAAGCCAACTTTTCTTGTTATTGTTCTAAACTAAAGTATATCAAGTTATATGCCGTTGGATCACATTTTCAGTCACCGATGTCATGGTGGTAATATCACGCGTCATTACACGTGTAGATTTTTAAGTTATGCAACTTTACATACAAAAGACTATTTGAACATCCAACTTCGAAAATTCATTATAAATCGTATATATACTTGCCTGATTTCAGTGATCTTGGTGCCGTTGGGTTCGTCTCGATGGGTACTACGTACTGGTATGTCCAGTTCTCTGTGCAAATCACTGAATTAGATATATTGCGAGATAATCAAAATATCGGGTTAATCCCCGAATTGGGTTCGTCTAATTTTATCGGGTTCTCTGGCTAGAAAGATGTTTATATTGTTACACTAATATGATACACCTCATTTTGTACCATTATTATTATCCTAACAGTGTTTACAACTATTAACATGCCAAAATTAATAATACTAACTAGTTAATATTCAAATTAATAATAACACCATACTAATTAACATTTAAACTAACACTAACAACCTATTAGTTAATTCTATTAAACTAATTACAATGGTAATATGTCATTCAGTAGCTTTACCTACTCCTAAACATATTCTAATATTATTTATCTAATCTTATTTAAACCTTTCTCTATTCTTTCTTTATTTCTTTATTAAACTGTCACCTATGTCTCTTACTCTTCATTCTTTAATATACAAGGCTGTCACCCATCTTAATTTCCTTTAACTCTCAACACTCACTTTCTCTCTGTCCCTCTCTTTCCCTCTGTCATCTCTCCTTTCTTCTATCTTTGTTCTTTTTTTGTGTTTAAAGCTTGGCAGCCGAATGAAAGCAAGGGGAGAAGCTCACTTGCGCACGGAGGAAGATGAGGGGGTTCTCACGCATGGTGCTCGAGAGGAGGTGGCGCTCCGGCATACGACGGATGGCAGGGAGGTTCTCCGGCCAGGCGCGACCTGCAGATGCTTGCACGCGCGGGCTGTTTTTGATCTCCGGCGGCGACGTGTTCTCCGGGCAGCAGGCGGCAACGCGCGCGCGGCTGTCTCTGGGTGGTGCGCGCGGCAAGGGTTGGCCTCCAGGTGATGGAGAAGAGGAGGGAAGGAAGATTAGATTTGGTTTTTGATTTTTGAATCTGAAATTTTTTATTTTCAGATCTGAAGTTGGGTGTTTTTGGATCTGAAATGGGTTGTTGTAGAGGGTTTAATATTTGAAAGAATCTGAAGTTTTAATTTCAGATTTAATTTTGTTTTGCTTGAGGGATGTGGGTTTGATGATGTTTTGGGGCTGTTTTGTTTGATGCATGTGGGTTTGCAGATGAATTGGTGAAATTGGTTTTGCAGGTTGGTTTAGCAGAGGAGAAGACATGCTTAAGAAGATGAGCAGTGGAGACATACTTTCCCATTGTCAAACCTCATATTAATTTGATTAGGATAGGTGTCTCTAACTTTAGACTAATGAGGAAGGAGAGTGTTGTTTTCCTTAAACGAAATGAATGCCAAGTTAGACTAATTGTGAGGGGGAATGAATCTGATTCAATCAACGTGTGTGTTGTCGTTTAGGTAGGGGTTAAGGTAATCACCTAATTAAGTAAATTTTAAAAGTAATCATTAAAATGAATAAAGTAATCTGTGAAAGTAATTAAAGTGATTAGGAATTTGTAATTAGCACGATAATTAAATTAAACTATTTTAGTTAAACGTGATGGTAAATAATTGTGACACGGTAAAAATGAAAACAGAGACGCGCTCGCCTCGACAAGTACGGACGAAAAGTTATCTGGATGACTGAAGAAAAATACCCGTACGCACAAGCAAAAATACGTCTAAAAATTACAGGCCGTTACATTCTACCCACCTTAAGAAAAATTACGTCCTCGGAATTCTTATCAATTAATGATTAGGAAACAATTATGGATAACGCTCTCGTATTTCTATGAGATAAGTTATGACCTGAAATACTTCGAGACGAAGAAATGAAATTGGTTAGGGAAAGACACAAGTCATGTCGTTAAGACTGAGTTTCAAAAAGAGGTTCGGATGACTAAGCACCATCGATGGCTTTAACCGTCAGTGGGCAATTGAAAAGGCTAGGGACGGCTACCCAAGATGTGCAGGGGTGAGGATGAGAAAATAATGAAATACAGACATACATATACATACATACGTACATACATACATACATACATACATACATACATACATATACATATACATATATATATACATATACATATATATATATATACATATACATATATATATATATATACTGCAACTACAACCCAAAAATTCTAACACACTGGTTGTTAATCCTATAACCTCAAATAAGTGTTCCTAAAATAAATCATTACTTCTCGTCTTGTCACTGAATAATGTTACAACTATAAGTATATCCTGAACTTAAATACAGGTCCAATATTTTCTCTTTCCTTTTGATTTCTATCTCATATTTCTTGCCTTAAACAATTAATACTTTATACAAGGCAACTCGAAAGGGAAAATACAAACTATCATCAGCCAATACTCCTTACAAATTTCCTTACTCCTTTGCTCATCATTACTATTAAGAAAGTAATAACTCCTCGGGGGTCTTTAATGTACGATATCCTCTATACCCAAGTTCTCCAAAAACTGTACATTCTCTGAGGCTGTCTCTTCCGTAATGTATCATCCCTTGCTCATTGTATAACCTAACTTGTAGTACTATAATTGTGACATCATCTGACTCCAACATTTATCATGCTCCCAACTCATTCTTCATCGTGACAACTCGTAAGTTTAAACACCCTAATTAACAAATTATTAAATCACATCTCTTTATTTCTTATTGTATCCCATCCTAAGCAACTTAGGGCAATGTACGCAACTATCTATTCGTATCAACATATCGTATCATTCTCGACGTCCCCTATCACTCTATCCATTCGATGAAGTCTTGGTACTGTACATACTCTACTAATCATCATCGTCATCATAAATCATGTATTACCTACAAATTTACTCTCAGCTGCTACTAATATGAATTCCAACTCCGTAATGTACTCGTCTTCCTGTGCACCACTCATGGTATGGAATCCTATTGAAGTCATAATGAATGGGTATAAACCAAATGTGAAATATAATTCTTGAACACATCATTCTATCTATTCCATTGTAAACAATCAATATAACTATACCTTTACATCATCTCTAATTACTCATATCTGTAATTTCGATCCTCTTAATAATAATAATCATATTTAACATTCTATCAATCATAATGCATAGCAAAATTTAACATTGTTGATGGTAGAAATAAAGGTAGAAGAATAACATTTTAAAAGAAAAGGTTATAACGCAAATTTAAAACTAATCTCGCTAAAGTGGTGATAAATAAATAGAAGCACTGATGTGTAACCAAGTGATAGTGTAGGATACAGAGTTATATGATGTAACGAATCAAGTTTGCGACGAATGGTTTTAGGTAAGGCAAGGATATGGAGTTAGGTTGATCAGAAAGATGATCTTACAGGTGCAAGAAGTAAGAAAAGATATGCATATACAAGTGGAAAGTAAAGTACTGGTGGCTGCTCAAGTGTGGTAAGTAAAGTGCATGTAATGCATAAAGTAAAGGTGACTTAATCAAAATTCTTTTGATTTGCTGTCACATATAGATAGTTATATAATTTTGATCTTTTTACTTAGTCACAGAAATAGAACTAAGTAATTTGTTCGCTCCCACTGACTTTGAGAACCGTCTGGTTAAATGCTTCAACTCAAATGTCTAAATCTTATTTAGTACATTTATTAAGCATAACCAGCCCTATTCGTGCTGAATTAATTTAGGTGGAAGCTATCAGTGGCAAGTTGACTTTGACGAATAAGTCATATCAAGATCCATTTATTGGAGTCCTGATGACAACTTACTCAACCAAAAACTCCTTACACTCTTATTACCTTTTAACTTCATTAATCTTCTAACTTTGAAGCATTAATTGCAGCCCAACCAGAACTATTCTCATTGTGCGTATCATTAGGATCACATCTAATTTATACGCTTATGGGACTTACTAGTTACTAAGGATTAGAAATTATTTACATATATATACTGACAGCTCAGATTAATCTCATTAACTTAAAAGCATCCATGACAACTCAGAAAAATATACACCAAAATAGGTAGCCATACACAGCAATTTAACCAGCCATTCTTAACAAATCACATCATTAACCAGAGCATATATTCCCAAGATATCCATAATTTCATCCAGAATAAAATAAAGCTTGTTCACTACAAAATCTATGAGCAACAATCGCTCAATCATTGTTTTAAAACAACATTTTGACATTTATTCAAAATAAAAGGTATCGCTCGCTTCTTGATATCTCGAAGTTCCTAGATGCAATAATTACTCTGATGCAACAATTACTCTGATGACGACTGTGTTGGAACTTCCTCCAACCTTTTGCTTCATGCACCTGTAGACAGTATACAGATGTCTTAGTAGACATACTAGTATCTTATACCATGTAGCAAAACTTTTTTGGAAATTTATATATCTTTAAATGAGATCTGTACCTGAGGTAGAGGCATCACCATGCCCCTTCTTTTCCGCAAGGTAGACCTTGCAATTTCTCTTCCAATGGCATGTCTTGTGGCAGTGAAAGCATTCAAATTTCGACGGCGCCCCCTTGTTCGTCTTCCCCTTCTTTTCTTTTAAAGGTTGAGGGGCTTGCCTCTTCTTTCCCATGCCCTTAGGTTGGTGGAAAGGGGCAGGGCCTACAACCAATGCTGAAGTTGGCTTCTTCTCAATCTCCTCAAACTACCGGAGCATATTGAGGAGACCTGTAAGATCCACTTTAATACTGTTCATTATGAAACCCATAATGAACGAATTGAAGTCGGGGGTTAAAGATCTCAGGATTATGTCCATGCTCATTTTGTTCTCGAGGACAAATCCTAGTTGGGCCGCATCCTCTATGTAGCCGATCATTTTAATAACATGATCATGCACAGGGCCCGTCGTCATCTTAGTGCCCCAAAGGTTGTACGTGGTCTCAAACCTGGCAGCTCTGGAATGCTTGCCATACAACTCCTCAGCATTCAGAAGCATGCTACGAACATCCATATTTTCGTGCTTCCTTTGCAGGTCATTGGTCATAGAGGCCAGAGTAAGGCACCTTGCCTTCTCTGCATCCCTTTGGTACTGCTTGTAGGCATTCTTCTCCTCGTTGGTGGCATCCTAGTCAGGGCTTTCCGGAGCGTCTTCAGTCAGTATGTGTCAAATCCTGGCTAGCGAGAGGACCAAATTTATGTTCCTAAGCCAATCCTTGTAATTTGTCCCATCTAGCATGTTCTTCTCGATATTGAATTTTAGACCCGACTCCATACTGCATTATTAACAGAAATGAATTAGCATATGTTCTGGTATAGTTTAAGAGGTTTTTATTAAACTATATTCTCACACTATTTTAAATAATTTTTAAGCCATAATAATAAACAATTTATTATAATAAAATATTTGTCGGAGAGGGATCCAACACTCTGAGTCTGACAACCTTGAGTGTAGCTCAACAAGTTGTTAGACTCTGTAGTTGGCACATGAACTCTTCATGAATCATATCACATATGACTCCCTATAGATTTTACCCCTAGCCATTTATGATCATGAGTCTCACTCATCCAAATCATAATGTCTAGCCTAGTCGGACCCTTGTTTTTGCGTCTAGCTTAACTTACGCCGGCACTCGGTGTATTCACGACACGACGGTTTGGGTCAAGTCTAGAATACATCATTAGATTAACTTACGCCGGCACTCGATGTTTTCACGACACGACGGTTTGGGTCAAGTCAAGATTACATCATATGTATTTAAGAAGTTGGTTTCTACAAGGTTGCCATGTCACAGCTTGAGTGTAGCTCAACAACTGGAACACGGGTCATATAGTTGCCAACCTCTAAAACAAGGAGGGTTGTGTTTTATCTTGAAAAAGATTATTAATGTATTAGACTTAGGTATAGTTCAGGGTGTCATATAATCATGATTCGTTTCATTGCGGTCCAGTGAACACGGCCAGAGAATTGACTAAGCCAGGATCACTAACCCCCAGTGCAGCTAGGATGACCCAATGAACTTAACCAAGCACATTGACCGGTATCATGGTCCATTGAATGAGACTGATCATTTATATATGCGTGCCGTAAATTAACAGGCTTTTATTAACACTAATTAATCCTATCAACTAGTGGAATCCTTAAAATTCAGATTTTATTAGGATTTGTTAATAATTTTAATTAAGTCCTTATCAACTATAAGGTTTATTTGTTCAACGTGCTACCCTAATCATCATTCGGATTTTAATAAATCAATTTCAACACTTTTAAAGTGTAGTCATTTAATGAAAATTATTATTGAAACGATTAAAATAATAATCGTCATTAAAGGACTACCCTAATCGGGAATTAGGTTTAAAGGTTGTAAAGATTCATTAAAACATATCATGTCACAATTTTTAAAATTCCATCTCATAAATTTTAAAGTGATTAATGGCTAACCTAAAAAAGTTCATGAATAATCAAATTATAAATCATTGCCATTAAACATAAACTACGCTAACCATTATCGCATAATATTAGGGTTCAACTACTTAACAATTAAATAGAACAACATGTTTAAACATTTATCAAATAAATAATTAACACGCAATCTTTAAAATTTAACATTTAAATTAAAAATGATTTTAAAACTTAAAACATTTTATCTAATAAAATAATAGTTTCATAAAAATTATCAAATAATTTTTTATTACAAACCTTTGTATTTAAAATCATTACAAAACATTAAAATGCTTGTTAAGTGGATTTTATCACATAAAATAATCATTAAAAGCATCTAACCATAAGAAGTCTTATTTTAACATCATCACATAAAGTTAAAATATTTCTTAAAAAACTTTCATGCTTTTAAAAACAATTTTAATAAAAACATTTTAAGAGAAGGGGTTCATTCTAACGATATCGTATAAATTTAAAATCTTTATATGCATTTAGTAAGCATGCATATTTTTTAAAAAAACATCGCAGTCTAAGATCATCATGCAAACCTGGAGCTCCGATACCACTGCAGGGTTTTGGCAGACCCTTTGGGCTCTAATCTGTGCCCGTCCTATGTCAGACAGACTACAGAAGCAAAACAAAACAACAGAAATAAAAATAAAACGCTAAACAATTTAGCAAAGCCCTAAGGAAGCCAGACCCTTAGCCAGGATCTATGCCGACTTGAGGTGGATCTGACCACCCCAAGAGGGATCAAAGCTACTGCGTCATAATTAAAAAAAATAGAAAGCTACTAAATTACATACCCGGAATCTTGCCTTGGTGCTGGCAAGATGTACCGAACCACCTTCTTTCGCTCCCCAAAGCTGAGCCGCCTTGCGCCTTTGAACCGATCCACCCGAAGCGAGCTGACACTCGCCTCCGAGCCAACCACTTGTCGAAGAATATTTCACTTAAGCGGATCCACGTTAGAGACTTCTGGATCAGATCCAAAACCTCCTCGCCGTCTTGCTAGGACTCGATTGGAGGATAAGAGGAAAGATGAGGAATAATTAAGATGTCGATCGTGCAGGGTTTTCTGGGACCCTTAGGGCACAAAAACTCTAGTCCCGTCCTAAGTCAGACGGAACATAGACAGAAATGCAGCGGAAAAATTTTATGTTAATCTAATTAACATGCAACCCTAAGGAACCAGACCATATTAGCCAGGATCTCTACCAACTTGGGGTGGATCTGACCACCCCAAGAGGGATCTAACTACTGCGAATAATTAAATGAAAAACTTAAACACATACCCGGAATCTCAGCCCTGGGGCAGGCGAGATGTTCTGCACCGTCTTCCGAGCTGCTCCCGTCCCACGCCGAGCCGCTCTTGAACCGCTCCCCGAACTGCTCCTCGAACCGCTCCGCATCCCGAGGCGATCAATCCCATGTCGCCGAGCCAACCACGTGCCGAAGAAAATTTCACGCGAGTGAAACCTCCGCCTAGATTTCAGATCTGAATCCGAACTCCTTTGCGGCTTTGCTAGAGCCCTCAGGAGCAAGGCAGAAATTTATAGGGAGAGGAGAAATATTAATTTAGCTTAGATCCGAGCGTGCTCCAACATTTACGAGAGCCGCTCAGATCTAGAGCTTGGGACGAGTTTTGAGGAGGAGAGCAGACCCCTATTTATATAGGCGGCTGACTACTCACCTTTCTCAAAATCCGATGTGGGACTATTAATTTGAGTTAATCAAAATCAAGTTAGTTTGCACTTCACAAAGTGCAAACTTCTGTGAATTTTAACTCACTCACCGTTGAGCTTCATGATTGATACAACCTATCAATTCGAAGGGTGTTCAACGGTGAACGCGTAGGAAAAAACGGCTCGTCAATCCGAGTCCGTTTGACCCTTCAAACAATTTTCCAAAGTTAGCCAAAAGTCATGCTTCTCTTAGAAACGTAGCCGTCAAGAAAATCCCAGGTTTAAAAAAACCCTAACCAGAAAATTCGGGCTTGGTGGGCCTCTATTTTCGCTGGTTTCAGCCCAACAGTTTGGGCCGACTTGTTTTGGCTATAACTTGTGCATTTGGACTCCGTTTTTGACGCGGTTTGAACCTGCGTTTAGAGCGGGACGATCCCGTCATCTAGGTAACCTTTTCAACGCGTTTATTTAATTAAATATAGTCTTAAACAATTTAAGACACATTTAATCTCATTTGCATCATATGCAAATTAGTCCCTATCTAGGCTTAAATTTTCATTTGCATCAAATACAAATGATCTGAGGGCATATTCCTCTACATCTCCCACTTGCACTCAGGATCATTTATCCCGAATGCAGGAGATGATTGCAAACATCTTTTGCAATATTTTATCCCTTGCATCAAATGCAAATTATTCTCCCTAACTAATTTCTACCTATTACTAGACGAAGATCGCACTCTGTGTGAGACCCTACAGCCTGACCCTTACAACAGGTTGGGCTCGAAGCCCTATACGGCAGTGACCACGAGCAGTGGTTACCGTCCCTGCTTCAGGAATCATCATTATGTGGTTGACTCATTGACATGAGTATTGTCGGGACCACCCTGACTGTTTCCGTGATGAATTCCGCAGTTATAGTCTCTTCGTCTAAACTATGTCGTATAGATCAAGTCTAGGGTATGGTCAAAATGTCAACCCCAATAACTTGACACCGGTTAGTTTCTATCGATCTTTTAGTCAAAAATATTGGACTTCTTCCAACATACTCTGGCCAGAGTTTTTACTAAAGACCGAACTAACCCTACGACACTAACTCCCATTGACCGGGAGAGACGAATCCTCTCTTGGTCATTACTCTCCTCATACGCTTCAAGTGTCACCCAATCAAAGACCTTTCGACAGGCCTTGCCTTGAAGCTAGGTCATTTGATCTAAGTGGCACCGTTCACGCAAAGGTTCGTCAAAATGACCTCAAGTCAAAAGACCAACTAGCCTATCATCACTCAGAGTCATCATTGACAGATTGGTCAATAAAACCATATGATAACTCTTGTGGATCGTTCAGTGAACTCATTCTCTAATGAGCACCTGTGTCTCGTCTACGACTTCGCCAAGTCAAGCGATCATGAGATCATCGCCACCGCTAAACGGTGAAGACTAAGACACAATGGTCTATTCGATGTTTCGATATCCTTGTCTCGAAACATCTACGACCACGAACCCTTTTAGACTTATGCTACAGACGGTCAAACATTTCTCCATGATCAAGATACTCATCTCGATACATGTTTGACCTTGCATAAAGTCTCAGGACTTTACCTAAGTTAATATCTAATGTTAACTACATTACAACATAACTTAGATAAATTATTACCAAACAGCTTACTGTTATTTCGAACAAGATGTTTGTGCTATTCACACACAGAGATAGATTGCCTCGAAGGCATCTTCTCTCAACATCTCTCACTTGCACTCAGACCCATTTATCTCGGTATCTAATACCGTTTTTACACATAAGTTTTCCCGACTTCATGTGGTAGAGCCTTCGTGAGTGTATCTGCTAAAACCGTCTACACTATAGACTTAAGGGGTTCTATGTTCATGTTAGACCAACCATTTGAATCTCATTCAAATAATTCATTTAGTCTTTCGAAATCTATAATATTTTATTTCCTTGGATCTCATCCAGTTCATCGTACCTTACGATAATCATTTAAATTAGTTAATGGTTATTTCAAATGTCTCATATTTATTTCTGATAAAGTATCAAACTCTTTTGATCACTTTGTCAAAATTATATGCTCCATCCCTTTGATGTCTCGCATGTAATTTATACGCTCCCACTGACCTTGAAAACTATCTGGTTAATTCATATAAGTTGGTCCGTCTAAATCATATTTAGAAAAACGAACTTATAAGTGAATGCTCCAATTTTCATGGTCAACTTAAGCGTTTACATCGAGTTTGGTCCGAGTAGTTCTGTACACATCTACTGGCGAAAAAAAACAGTTTCATTATAATCCGTTTTATAAGAATTAAGATGAAAACCGTTCTCGACAATATGATTGTACTTCACTATTTCCTTTCTGCTCCTAATCTTTCAACTTAAAGATTTTCTTGCAGAAAATGAGAGGAAACATTTTCCTTGGGCACGTAAACTAAATTCCAAAATTTATTTACGCACACGGACCTATTCTGATTGCATCAAGTTTTAAATCGGAGTTACTACTCCGAATTTCATCCCGGAAGTTGATTAAGTCATCATCAGTTATGATGTCTAACTCGACAATTCGTCTCACGAGATTCGAGTAATTATACAACTTTCTAATGATCGATTTAATGAATATCGTATTGATATGTCCTCATAGAACATTTATCAAAACCTAGGCATTACTGTCTGGGACTTGACCCAGAAGGAGGACTTAACTCAGAGTCATTTACAATGGATCACACCAAGTCTAACTAAGTGTGATTCATACCTTTTAACACACGGATGTGTTAACAGACTTGACCTGAGAGAAAATCACATTTTCTTTTAATTACGCAAGATTTTACGTAGCTAAGTATTTGACCATTCGATCTAATCGAATCAATTTAAATACTTTTGTCATTTCGTTCTTTATTTTATCAGACTTGTGTTTCATCAAAAACATGTGTCTTAATAAAATATACGAATAACTTAATTTGGTTAATCTAGACTCGGGTACATCAGTATGTACCAGACTGAGTTTGACAACTCATTCTCCCACTGTCTTACAGATGGGTTTCGGCCATTATATCTAAGAGGATAAGACTCACAAGTGTCCGTAGACTTCATAATACGAGAGGTCAGACCCCTCTTTATGTGACTTGTGAAGCTTAGTCTCTCGATACGGCCTAGTCTATTTTGCCATGTAAGTTTGCTACTATCTTGTGTATTTATATATATTAACATTTAATACATATATTATCATTATACAATTTACTCATTGCTTCAAAAGCAATGTGACGACATTCGTCAAAATGTGTTAAACTTCTGTATAACAATAATCATGAAATCGTGACATCAGAGTATGTCACATTTTTATTTCCTCCTTCTTATGCCTTTACTAATGATAAATTAAACTATTAAACTCGATTGACTTTTCGGAGTGCCTTCTTCCTTTTCTAAATCACATTTAGATATAAATTTCCCAACATAAATAAATAGCTATGCAAGCATCTTATGTATCCAAACGCCTGAGAGGTGCAATCTTGAGTGTAGCTCAAGAAGTTACTTGTCTCAAGATCCGGTTGGGATACATAGTCTTGCACCGCTCATGCACTCGTATTCGACTCAAACAGTTCGATCGAATTCTCGAACTTTGCGGATCAAAATTGTTTTTCCATACAACCTTGAGGGTAGCTCGACAAGTTGTAGGGAGAAACATACTTCGAATGTCCTATATGTTCAAGCTGCCTCATATAGAGAAGAGTGACATGTAGCATGAATTTATTTGTTGGACCCAGAACTTAATGAAATCATATTTCTTAAGTCTATTCTTTAGAAGGTCATTTTAATGTCAACGAGAGTATAGTTTAATCTTATCAATTAGAATTTAACTTGATATTCAATTAATCAACCTATTTGACCAATTAACTAATTCCATTAAAAATTATATTTTGATTCCTTCGGTAAACATAGTCTTGCCCTAGTTTAGCATATGTTCAATATTAAATATAGGTAGAATGGCTTTTATCTATCTATATCCTCCCACTATTTTTACGATCGTTTCAAAGCTTAATAACGAACGATTTAATCGAATTAAAATATTTAAAAATTATTGAAAGAGGGATCCAATCATCCTGAACCTCACAACCTTGAGGAGACTCAACAAGTTGATTGGTTTCATGATTGGTAGACTAACTCTTAGTCAATCACATCACATGTGACTCCCTATCGTTTTTTACCCACAGTCACTTATGATCTTGAGGAGACTCAACAAATCATAATGACTGGTCTAGTCAGACCCTTGATTTCGTGTCCAGATTTGTCTTAGATCGATACTCGAGGAGACCCGACGCATCGATTTGGGTCAAGTCTAGACTACATCACATGTATGTTGGAGTTTTTTCCTTAAAGAAAAACAAGTCACAGCTTGAGGAGACTCAACAACTATAATTGTCTTCTTTGAGTTACCAAGCTCCAAAATCAAGGAGGGATACGAATTAATCTTTAATAAGATTTATAGCGCATTGACTAGATATAGTCCAGGGTGTCATACAATCATGATTCGCGACATTGCGGTCCAGCGGAACACAGCCAGGGAATTGACTAAGCCAGGATCACTGCCCCTTGTACTAGCAAGGGTTGACCCAGAACTCTTAGCCAAGCACATTGACTGGATCATGGTTCATTGAATGAAGCTTGTCATTTTTGTATGTGTGTCATAGACTAAACAGCTTTTATTAACAACTAATTAATCCTATCAACTAGTTGCATCCTTAAATTCAAAATTTTAGGATTTGTTTAATAACTTTTATTAAGTCCTTATCAACTATAAGGTTCACGTGCTATCCTAATCGTTATTAGGATTTTAATAAAATTTTATTAACAACGCTAAAAGCGAAGTCCTTTAATGAAAATTAATTATAACAATTAGAATTACAAATTCATTAAAGGGACTACCCTAATCAGGAATTAGGTCTTGAAGTGTTGTTAATGTTTTATTAAAACACAGCATGTCATTAAACTTCAAGTAAATAAATTTTAATCATTTTTAATGGCTAACCTAAAGGGTTGTCTTGTGTTATCAAATAAGGGACAAGAAGAACTAGCCATTAAAATAAAGCTACACTAATTTTATCGCATAAAATAAAGTGTACAACTATTTAACAATTAAATAGACTAAAGTTTATCGCATAAACAATTTTAGCATGCATACTTAAATTTAACATTTAAATTTAAAAATACGATTTTTAAAACATTTTATTTTATCTCATAAAGTATAAGCTTGTTTAAAAAATCATAACATTTGCATGCTACTTTAAAATATTTATCGCATAAAAATTTTAAACTTTTAAAATCAGTTTTTAAAATTATATTATAAATTTAAAACATCATTTAAAAAATTCCATGTTTAAAATTTATCACATAAAATTTTAAACAACATTTTAAACTTATCGCATAAAGTTTTAAAGCTTTAAAACAATTTTAATTTTATCACATAAATTTAAAAATTCCATTTTAAAACTTTCATGTTTAAAATTTATCATATAAAATTTTTAAACAAAAAAAAATTTAAATTTATCGCATAAATTTAAAGAAAACATTTTTCTGTAAAAGCATTCAAATAATAAATTCGCAGTCCTAGACCAGCATACAGAGATGGCTCTGATACCAATGCAGGGTTTTCTGGGACCCTTAGGGCACAAAAACTCTAGTCCCGTCCTAAGTCGGACGGAACATAGACAGAAATGCAGCGGAAAAATTTTATGTTAATCTAATTAACATGCAACCCTAAGGAACCAGACCATATTAGCCAGGATCTCTACCAACTTGGGGTGGATCTGACCACCCCAAGAGGGATCTAACTACTGCGAATAATTAAATGAAAAACTTAAACACATACCCGGAATCTCAGCCCTGGGGCAGGCGAGATGTTCTGCACCGTCTTCCGAGCTGCTCCCGTCCCACGCCGAGCCGCTCCTTGAACCGCTCCCTGAACTGCTCCTCGAACCGCTCCGCATCCCGAGGCGATCAATCCCATGTCGCCGAGTGATCACTCCATATTTTACACCTTTTTTTCTGCATATTTGCATACCGTTTTGATCGCCCATATCACGCTTTTCACGATTATTCGACAATATTGCGATACTTTTCACTATTTCTTGTTTTTGTCGTATTTCAGGAAATATGGAGCGATTTGGATCGATTGTGAGATCAAGAGGATTTGCACCCACTCCGGAGTGTCAACCATGGCCCTTTTGAGGGTTATTCTGCAATGGAAGAGGAGTGGAAGAAGAAAGAACGTCGTAGGAGCGACGGGGGAGCGAAAAGATGAAGATTGGGCATTTTCAGCATGCCACTCGGCCGAGTGAAGGAGTCACTCGGCCGAGCATTGAGACCCCGCTCAGCCGGCCAGATCAGACACGCAACAGAGATGTATCGGCGTGCACTCGGCCGAGCATCGCACGCCGACTCGGCCGAGTGAGGAGACTCCGTCCGTCCGAGTGGCACCCAGACGACGGCAAGCCAAAATGTCCAACTTACTGTAATCCGTCAGTCTGCCCCAGAATCCCGACTCGGCCGAGTGATGAAAGCCGTCCGCCCGAGTACCAAATGCCCCTCGGCCGAGTGACATTTGCCACTCGACCGAGTGACTCCGAGGACACGTAGCGCCCAGATTTTCAGACATCCTCCAACTCTTTTGAAATCTGCTATCATTCCAGTGGGTAAATTATTTTTCTCATATTTTTTATGAATAGTAGACTTCATGACGATTCCAACGCCGCCAAGAACGCGTAAATCGGAGGTCGGATGAAATCTGGGGAATTTCTGCAAGTTGACGCTGCAGTGCTGGAATTTGCATGTCAGTGTCACTCGGCCGGGTCACATATTCCACTCGGCCGAGTGCGGCCTGGGCCCAGATTTTAAGTTGCGGTTTGGGCTGTTTTTGGGCATGAATTTGAGGGGTTTTCTAGGTTTTTTTGCTAGGGTTTTGGGGGAGTATTTAAGGGGTTTGTAGCCACCATTAGAGGGGATCCCCATTATGTTTTATTAGAGTTTATTTTAGAGGTTAGGCCATGCCCTAGGCCCCCTCTTGGATCAAAAAGCTTGTATTTGGATTGGAATTCTTCATCTAAGCTAAGTATTTCTATTCTTATTATTTGAATCTTTGATTTTCTATCTTTTTATATGCAAGCAATGGTTTTTATTGATTCTTATATCCTTATTGCTATGCTTGAGTAGATTTGTTGTTCTAGGGTTTGGGGATGAACCCTATGGATCTAATTTCATATTTGTGAAGAATGAATTCTAAATTGCTAGAATTGCTAGGAGGTTAGGTTGTGATTGATTTCCTACGGATAGCTAGGGATTTCCATCGATTTGGGATTTGCAAGAGATTGGATTCTAATCGATGGGAAGGCCTAGATATTCGATTTAGGTTTACAATTGGGTTTCTCTAGATTTGGTTTGCAAGAGATTGGACCAAAGCTAGGATTTTTAATTGTAAATCTATACACATATTCGTTTGCAAGAGATTGGACGAATACGAACTATCACAACCTAGATCGTAACTCGAGTTTGCACGAGAGTGGGCTCGAGGGGCGATTGAACGATGATGTCGATCCTCATGCTAGTGGCTTAGGTTAGGGTTTGCAAGAGATTGGGCCATAACCTAGGTTTGCTATAGACCGGCAATAGCGCGAGAGCGTGAGCTTGGTTCTACATTAAGTTGCGACTAGTTCACCTCAACGCAAGTCTAGTAATATTGAGATTCACTATTAACAATGATGCATGACGGTCCGTAGTGGGGATTCCCTAGCCCTAGACGTCTTTATTTGATTTTATATCCCCATACTTTGCCCGACGATTGTGACAGGATCGCCGCAAGGCAAATTACCTCTTTTATTATATTGTATTTAAATCGATATTTGATCGATTTCTTTATCATCGACACCGACATCCACCACCATTTCCATTATATTATACCATAACCATCTCTACCAATAAAACATTCGTAGTCGAACCAACCTAGGATAGATTGGAGCCAACACCACCTCCTCGTGTTCGATACCCGCTCGCCACTTTGCCGTGCGCTTGCGGTAAAACTACAATCGTCGCCTCGGGACGTGTATCCGGGGCACGATCAAGTTTTTGGCGCCGTTGCCGGGGAGGTGTTTCCGTTGGGTGCCAATTTGTCACAATTAGGTTGACTAGACTACATTAAAAAAAAATAAAAAAAAAACATTGAGAGAGATTTTTTCCCACCACCTGTTATTATTATCTTTATCTCTCCTTGTACCACTGACGTCTTTTCCAGGTTGTTTACTTTGATTGATCAGGTACAGTTGTTGCAGCGATGGTGCTTCCAAAGAAAATGCGAGCGGGCTCTATACAATCCTACATATATCTCGCTGCATTCTATCAGGCTGATGGAGAATCCTTCGGGGAAGCCTTGTCTAGGTTTGAAGGAATGTTAGAAATGTTCCAGACGGAGTCAGACCATGAGTGGAATGACTCCACGCTATTTGATATCTTCACTAGAAGGCTAAAAGGACCCTCACATGAGTTTTTGAAGAGGATGCAAGTGGGGAAGTTCAGTGATCTACAGTTGGCAGCAGCCTTGGAGCAAATGATAGATGATGCTCGATCTACCGGTTCACTAACCGTTACGGTAAGTATACCATACGACCAAGTATTCATCGATTTTGTTATGGCTAATGTCTCTAGCGCAGGTACTATCATAGATGGAGTGTATGCTTCACTTGAAGGTGATCATATCCACCTTTACACCATCAACACTCCACAAATAGAGACATCTGAACTGTCAAAGGAGGACACATATATGGACCTATTGAGAAACATTGTTGACGTAGTTCGAGATTCCGGTCCATTAACAATAACGGCAGGTGATCCTTTTGAGCTTGAATTTCAAAACTTTATTACTCATTGTATCTCTTCCACAGGCACAATTGATGATGGAGTCTATGCTCTAGTTGAGGGGCACAAGACCCACTTTTATACCGCGGTCAAGATACATGAGCCCATAGAGCCACCTGCACCTACTATTGAGGAGGCCAAGCCATGCAATCAGGTGCCTCGAGCTCCAGGACAGAAACAAAGAAGGAGGCATGAAAAGGAGATGATGACGTTTACATTGCCTTCCATACCTGAGGAGCCTGAGGAGGATGTCCACGTTCAGCTTGGGGGAGAGTCAGCTTGTGTCATCGTCGCTCCCCCTTGCCACCCACATGAGCCAGAGCTTGCTTTTGAGGAGGCCTTACATGCGGAGCCAGAGCTTGTCACCGAGGAGGCCGTGCATTGGGACGAGGACACAGCCATTCATGAGGATCCCAAGCATTGCCCTCCTCCTTTCGAGCTACCGCAGCCATCCCCACCTTCTACAGAGGCTGAGCATCCCTCAGAGGACCACACTTCCGCTGATGTTGAGGAAAATCCCACAGAGCTTATGGCTCCCCTTCAGGGAGATCTCTTTACTCCCTCATCTCCTACATTTGATTTTCCTCCCATGTATGATGTCTTTTATGATTCAGATTTTGACGACTCATCGTGCCTTTTGCAGGATTCATGTACATACGATCAAGAGGTACGATGGGACGTATACGAGGAGGAGAGTGAGGAGTTAGCACCCATGGATGCTATTGAATATGATCAGGAGGTGCGATGGGATAAGTCTGACGATGATGAGGAGCTGCCTAATGAGACCTACGCTTATATGCCCAAGCTCCCTGAACAACCTGAGGCGAACAACAAGGAGTTGATCGACGTGGTATACGAGAGTAGGGATTTATTTCCAGGGAAGTGTTGTCACCCGTCTTTAATTTTAAATACTTATGTTGATGACCCTCTTTGGAATACATTTATTTTGGGGAAGAATTATCCACATCAGATTGATGCGGCTTATCTCTTGCAGGGTACATGTGGAGTCCTTGGAGAGATGCTGGGAGCCGCATTGCTGGAATCTGATGGAGTCCGTGGACATGTGCGCCTGGCAGAGCCACGGAAGGATCAGTTAGAGCAATTGCCTGCACCAGCAAAGATACTGGATCCGCCTTTTGCTATAGGTGATATCAATCCAGTAGTGTAGAAATTTTTATGCTTTAAATAAACACGAATCCTCTCGACAGCGAGAGGACCGTATAGATTTTATTGAATAAATATCACCTCTTATGATGGCAACAAAAATCTTTTACACCCCAAACCCATTATATATATTAATTGCCCTCTTCATATTTTGATGTGTCACATCCTTTTTGCTCACCACCACCGAGCATTTCTTTCAAGTGAAACCTTACTTTCTTATTTGTTTGACTTGATCTCGCTTAGTGAAGCCGTGATATTTTTGATCGAGTCATTTGAAAAGGATTGTTTGGTATAAGCTTGGGGGAAGGCGCTCTCATGCATCATTGTATGTGCATGTAGTTGCATTAGGATTTCATGTCATTCATTTCATCATTTTTCATTCACCCCCTTGTTATTATCGTTGTTCCTCATATTCTTTCATTATGATCACATCGAGGACAATGTGAAGTTTAAGCTTGGGGGAGTGCATTTCCATGCCATTTAGATGCATTAGTTGCATTTTTACTTTATTTTAGGGTTTTTAAAATTTTTCAAATTTTCGCATCATCTTTTTGATTTTTCCATCTTATTTTCCTTTTATGTGTGTTCATGCATCAAATTGTGTGCTTGATTTTCTTTTCTTTTCTTTCCTCTCTTTTATTTTTTCTTATTTCTTTATTTTTCTTTCTCTTCTTTTGCTAGATTTGTTCCTTATGATGATATCTCTTATTGCTTTAGCAACCATCACGATGCTTATTATTCATCGCCATGCTACTTAGAGTATTCCATAGTCTTGCTATTCACATGTTCTTGCAAATCTATTTCTTTTGATGATTCCTCTACATGAATGCATGATATTAATTGAAACTGAATGTATGGATTAGTGTTTAGTATGCTTTTGTTGGAAATGCAACAAGATTCACGCATCATTAGTATATCTGAAGCATCAATTTTATTGTCTTATTCACCTTCTGTTGCATGCCTGATATGATTGTGCGCCTTACCTCTTGACTTCACATTTTATTGAGATGATTGAGAATATCCATGCTTACATATGAGTTTTAGTTGAAGTATTATTTTATTGAACAGTTCGTGCACATCTTAGAGTGAATCGAGTGTTACATTATTTCTTTCTCCACATATATCTTTTTATTCTCCACATGTCACTTGAGTTCACCTCCTAAAGCTACTTATATCGCATCTATTTCCCGAAAATCCCCACAAAAGAAAAAGTTAGCTACAAAAAGTCCAAAAAGCCAAAAAGGAGCCAAAATCCAAAAATACAAATCATATAGCTCCTACAAAAATCCAAAAAGAAAAATGAGAAACAAAATGTTCAAAAAAAAAGGAAAAAGAAAAAAAAAAGAAAAAAAAAATGTTTCTCTATCTCATTATTGGAGCCACAAAATACTTGGGAAAACCAAGGCAAAAATCCCATTTTCCACTATTATATTCCTTTGGATGCGACGCCTCAAGCTAAGCTTGGGGGGGGGTGAATTGATTTGACCATATGAGTGAGTATGACATTAGAGTGGAGACGTGCATGAATGGGAATATTCGATAATGCTTAGACTTTGCAAAATATATTAGATATGGAGATTTTTCATGATTTGAAATAAATATGTGAATGCCATGACTTTTATTCTATTCTCTATTGCATGCTTGGTGTGTATCTTATATGCTTCATTTATAACTCTTGATTGAAAAGTGCATTGCCAACATTTGTATATTAAGTTCTATGAAATGTGTGATGTGGATATGAATTGATTGTATGAATTTAGAGAGTCCCTCTTATTGCTCTTAAAAGCTTGCAAGTACCATGTCTAAGTAAGATTTGAAATCCTTATAGCATGTGATTCGTATTTTCCAAGTTATCGTGATGTGTAGCTTATGGCTTGAGATCTGAGAAAATAATCTAGCAACCACTTCCACCTCGTGTTCTTTCTTTTTCTTTCGTTTCATTTTCTTTATTTTCATCTCCCGAGTTCGTCTCTCTACTTATCTTCCTCGAGGACGAGTAAGAGGTAAGCTTGGGGGATTTTGATCACTCCATATTTTACACCTTTTTTTCTGCATATTTGCATACCGTTTTGATCGCCCATATCACGCTTTTCACGATTATTCGACAATATTGCGATACTTTTCACTATTTCTTGTTTTTGTCGTATTTCAGGAAATATGGAGCGATTTGGATCGATTGTGAGATCAAGAGGATTTGCACCCACTCCGGAGTGTCAACCATGGCCCTTTTGAGGGTTATTCTGCAATGGAAGAGGAGTGGAAGAAGAAAGAACGTCGTAGGAGCGACGGGGGAGCGAAAAGATGAAGATTGGGCATTTTCAGCATGCCACTCGGCCGAGTGAAGGAGTCACTCGGCCGAGCATTGAGACCCCGCTCAGCCGGCCAGATCAGACACGCAACAGAGATGTATCGGCGTGCACTCGGCCGAGCATCGCACGCCGACTCGGCCGAGTGAGGAGACTCCGTCCGTCCGAGTGGCACCCAGACGACGGCAAGCCAAAATGTCCAACTTACTGTAATCCGTCAGTCTGCCCCAGAATCCCGACTCGGCCGAGTGATGAAAGCCGTCCGCCCGAGTACCAAATGCCCCTCGGCCGAGTGACATTTGCCACTCGACCGAGTGACTCCGAGGACACGTAGCACCCAGATTTTCAGACATCCTCCAACTCTTTTGAAATCTGCTATCATTCTAGTGGGTAAATTATTTTTCTCATATTTTTTATGAATAGTAGACTTCATGACGATTCCAACGCCGCCAAGAACGCGCAAATCGGAGGTCGGATGAAATCTGGGGAATTTCTGCAAGTTGACGCTGCAGTGCTGGAATTTGCATGTCAGTGTCACTCGGCCGGGTCACATATTCCACTCGGCCGAGTGCGGCCTGGGCCCAGATTTTAAGTTGCGGTTTGGGCTGTTTTTGGGCACGAATTTGAGGGGTTTTCTAGGTTTTTTTTGCTAGGGTTTTGGGGGAGTATTTAAGGGGTTTGTAGCCACCATTAGAGGGGATCCCCATTATGTTTTATTAGAGTTTATTTTAGAGGTTAGGCCATGCCCTAGGCCCCCTCTTGGATCAAAAAGCTTGTATTTGGATTGGAATTCTTCATCTAAGCTAAGTATTTCTATTCTTATTATTTGAATCTTTGATTTTCTATCTTTTTATATGCAAGCAATGGTTTTTATTGATTCTTATATCCTTATTGCTATGCTTGAGTAGATTTGTTGTTCTAGGGTTTGGGGATGAACCCTATGGATCTAATTTCATATTTGTGAAGAATGAATTCTAAATTGCTAGAATTGCTAGGAGGTTAGGTTGTGATTGATTTCCTACGGATAGCTAGGGATTTCCATCGATTTGGGATTTGCAAGAGATTGGATTCTAATCGATGGGAAGGCCTAGATATTCGATTTAGGTTTACAATTGGGTTTCTCTAGATTTGGTTTGCAAGAGATTGGACCAAAGCTAGGATTTTTAATTGTAAATCTATACACATATTCGTTTGCAAGAGATTGGACGAATACGAACTATCACAACCTAGATCGTAACTCGAGTTTGCACGAGAGTGGGCTCGAGGGGCGATTGAACGATGATGTCGATCCTCATGCTAGTGGCTTAGGTTAGGGTTTGCAAGAGATTGGGCCATAACCTAGGTTTGCTATAGACCGGCAATAGCGCGAGAGCGTGAGCTTGGTTCTACATTAAGTTGCGACTAGTTCACCTCAACGCAAGTCTAGTAATATTGAGATTCACTATTAACAATGATGCATGACGGTCCGTAGTGGGGATTTCCTAGCCCTAGACGTCTTTATTTGATTTTATATCCCCATACTTTGCCTGACGATTGTGACAGGATCGCCGCAAGGCAAATTACCTCTTTTATTATATTGTATTTAAATCGATATTTGACCGATTTCTTTATCATCGACACCGACATCCACCACCATTTCCATTATATTATACCATAACCATCTCTACCAATAAAACATTCGTAGTCGAACCAACCTAGGATAGATTGGAGCCAACACCACCTCCTCGTGTTCGATACCCGCTCGCCACTTTGCCGTGCGCTTGCGGTAAAACTACAATCGTCGCCTCGGGACGTGTATCCGGGGCGCGATCACCGAGCCAACCACGTGCCGAAGAAAATTTCACGCGAGTGAAACCTCCGCCTAGATTTCAGATCTGAATCTGAACTCCTTTGCGGCTTTGCTAGAGCCCTCAGGAGCAAGGCAGAAATTTATAGGGAGAGGAGAAATATTAATTTAGCTTAGATCCGAGCGTGCTCCAACATTTACGAGAGCCGCTCAGATCTAGAGCTTGGGACGAGTTTTGAGGAGGAGAGCAGACCCCTATTTATATAGGCGGCTGACTACTCACCTTTCTCAAAATCCGATGTGGGACTATTAATTTGAGTTAATCAAAATCAAGTTAGTTTGCACTTCACAAAGTGCAAACTTCTGTGAATTTTAACTCACTCACCGTTGAGCTTCATGATTGATACAACCTATCAATTCGAAGGGTGTTCAACGGTGAACGCGTAGGAAAAAACGGCTCGTCAATCCGAGTCCGTTTGACCCTTCAAACAATTTTCCAAAGTTAGCCAAAAGTCATGCTTCTCTTAGAAACGTAGCCGTCAAGAAAATCCCAGGTTTAAAAAAACCCTAACCAGAAAATTCGGGCTTGGTGGGCCTCTATTTTCGCTGGTTTCAGCCCAACAGTTTGGGCTGACTTGTTTTGGCTATAACTTGTGCATTTGGACTCCGTTTTTGACGCGGTTTGAACCTGCGTTTAGAGCGGGACGATCCCGTCATCTAGGTAACCTTTTCAACGCGTTTATTTAATTAAATATAGTCTTAAACAATTTAAGACACATTTAATCTCATTTGCATCATATGCAATTTAGTCCCTATCTAGGCTTAAATTTTCATTTGCATCAAATACAAATGATCTGAGGGCATATTCCTCTACAGATCGAGCATGCTCAATTAGGAGTTTCTCGAATTAGTGACTTGGTGCAATGCTTTCCAAGGAGTGTGCACCCATATTTATATAGGGAGCCGGACACCCTTCCTCGTCGCACGAGCACTGTGGGACTAATTAGTGAAAGAGGGATTTAATTAAGTTAGTAAGCCTTTCTCAAAGGCCTAACTTCAACTAATTAAATCTTCCTCATCATTGAGCTTCAGAGACGATACAACTTATCATTTTGAAGAGCTTCAAATGGTGAACGTGTAGGAACAAACGGCGACGAATTTCGACTTCGTTTAACCCCTCAAACAATTGCTCAAAGTTGAGAAAAATCGTAGTTTGTAGCCATCGTCAAGGGTTTCAAAAAAAACCTTAAGAAAACAACCTTTAAGTCGCGGGGCCCGGTAAGGCTTGCAGGCGCGCCCACCCCCATTACGGGCGGGCGCCTGCAATGGGGCACAGCGGGCGCGCCTGTCCGCTTATCGGAAGCGGGCATGCCCCGCTGTCCCTTGTGGGTGGGCCTATCTTCCAAAGTGGGTCTGACCCACTTTGGCCCCTTTCTGCTGTTTTCGTGTTTCTGGGCTCGTTTGAGCTCCGATTCCATCGCGGTTTCTTCTTGTGGCTTCCTCAAGAAGTCCTCTTCAATTCCATATGCTAAACTCCTTTAGCTTTAATCTCACAACTGACTTGTGAACTAAATTATTCCATTGTATTGAATGCATTCCTCTATAAAATTCTTCCTATTATTAAGACGTGAATACTACTCGGTGTGAGACCCTACAGCCTGACCCTACTACTGGTTGGGACTCGAAGTCCCTGGAAGACAGTAACCATGAGCAACATGTGGCGTCCCTATTTCAGAATCATACTTACGTGGTTGACCCATCGACAAAAGGGTCGTCAAGATCACTCTGACTGTGTAAGTGATGAATACCGCAGTTTTAGTCCTTTCGTCATAACTGTGTCGCTGCAGGGCCTATGGTATGGTTAACCGTCAACCCCACTAGCCAGCATTGGTCAGTATACAGTGTTCTTTGTTATATTTACGTTGTACATCCTACAGCGTACCCCGGTCAAGGTTTAGCACAAAGAACCGTACTGAGCCTGTGACACTAACTTCCCTTTAACAGAAGAGACGTATCCCATCTAAGTCTTTTACTTACCTCGTATGCTTTAGGTGTCACCCAACCTATGACCTTTCAGCAGGCCTGGCCTCGAAGTTAGATCATAGATCTAAGTGACACTATTCACAGACAAGTTTATACAAAGACTTCCGGTCTTAAGGACCAACTTGCCTATCCTCACTATCGAGTTATTAAAGAAGGTTTAGTTAAAGTTTATCCATTTAATAACTCTTAATTGGGTCGTTCAGTGAACTCGTTCTTTAACGAGCACCTGTGTCTTGTCTCCGACTTCGCCAGGTCGAATGACTATGATATCATCATTACCCTAGAGGGTAAGACATAGAGACAATGGTCTATCTGATGTGTCGATATCCTATTCTCGACACATCTATGACCACGAACGCTTTAAGACTTAAGTTCTAGACGGTCATTTACTTCTCACAATCGAGATCTCTATCTAGATACGTAATGACCTCACTTTTAGTTTAAGTAAATCATCCAATTAATTGATTCTTAGAATTTGTACTAGGATAATTATTACCTTTTGTATTTACGAACAAGATGTTTTATTAGGATAAATTGCCTCAAGGGCACATATCTATCTACAAATTCTAGGTTCGTGACTTTAGATTTCAAGTAAAGATTTTCGTTCACAAGCAAAGTACATTTACTAATGAAAGATTTTTTATTATCATCTTCATTCTTTTTCATATTTTCATATTTCTTTACAGAATCAATCATTTTTTCCTTTTAGCTCATTTTTAGCATGCACATCTTTTCAATAAGCTCTTTATTTTTAGCGTCTAGCTTTGTAACTTTTTCTTTATGCATGGTATTCTCTTTTAAAAGCGTAGGACAATTAAGGCATTCAGCTATTTCATGCATGCTAGATTTTTCTTTTTTCAACACATTAATGGTAGAATTACATGCAACAATTACTTCTTTCAGTTTATCAACTTCTAATGACATGTTGTAATTGTCTTGTTGCAGTTCATCATTAGCATTTCTATACTTTTCTACTGTGGATTCAAGTTTCTCTATAGTTGATTCTAGGCTTTCAATTTCACCTTGTATTTCTTTAACAGCATTCAGAAGTTGAACTTTGGTGCAAGATTTTACCTCATCAAGCTCTCCCATCAAGCAAAGGGAGGAGTGGGCAGTCTCATTCTGAGTCTCATCTTCACTATCCTCATCCCACGTTACTGAAGATTTCTTATTTTCCTTTGCTTTCTCGATCGATGACAATCCCCTTTGGTGGGACCAGATTTCCCTCAATTTTGGCAAAAAAATTCATCATTAGTATTGTCACAAATATTCTTTGGGACCAGATTTCCTCAATTTTGGCAAAAAAATTCATCATTAGTATTGTCACAAATATTCTTAGTCACACAAGCATCATTTTTATTTAAGAGAACTTTTCTTTCCTTTTGCTTCTTCTTATTTTGTGTTCTCTTTTCATTACTGTCGAAAGATTGCTTGCTTCCGTATGTTGTCCCCAAAGTCCTCCATATGTCCTGTGCAGAAGAGAAATGATAAATGTGATCAAATATTTTTCTATTTAAACCATAAACTAAGATGTTCATTGCTTTAGTATTCATATCACAAACATTCCTAGCATCCAAATTCAAATTATTTTCAGGCTTAAAGATTTAATATATCTGTTTTCAATAATTTTCCATGTATCAAGATCTACAGATAGTAAATAAGCTTTCATCCTAGCCTTCCAGTATATATAATCATGACCACTAAATAGAGGAGGACGATCTATAGGCATGCCTTGAGCAAAAACTAATTTTGTGGTAATTATGATTTCTAGACTAGATCCTCTAACTTGCCCTGATACCACTTGTTGGATCTGGATCTAAGCCTATGGGGAATATGCTAATAAAAATTCTCGAGATATCACAGGCTTATTCAGCACTGATAGTCAGACACATAGTAAATAAAAGTAATCACAGAGTACATGAGAAATTTACCCTGGTTCGGTCGCTCTAACGACCTACTCCAGCCCCAAAGAAATTACTAGCGTTAATATGTTACAAGGGTACAACTGTAAAGAGCTACGAGCACCTACTCTGCACTCACCAGGTTCCGTACCGCACTCATCAAAGTGGTAAACACTATTAATCTAGTAAACGCTCTCTCTTAGCACCAACTAGTCAATACTTTCTTGTCTAACACCGACTTGACAAGACCCCAAAACCGAATGAATAAGTAAAATACAAAGATCAACACACCAATAAATGAATGTAAAATAAATATAGAGTTCAAAAAAGCTCAGTTCGTGTAGATTTCGTCGCCTCTGTCGATCAACGCATGGTCAGATTTAATCTGCCAAGAAGTAGTCGTCTATCGTAAGTCGTGGCACCCCCAAGATGTTGCGACCTCCTTTTCTGGCTTTGAAGCTTGTGACTATGATGTATATTTCATTGAAGCTTACGACAAGGAGGTGGACTCTCTTGTCAACTTGCGGCTATGAGGATGGAGAAGCCTTTAATGACTTGCGGCCTTGTAGGAGGAAGTTGGCAACTTGTGCAATGGAGGAGGAGGAGAAGCCATGGCAAGTTGCAGCCTTGTTGAAGAATCTCTTGATTATGTTGATGACTTGCGGCCTTGTTGAAGGAGCTCTCTTTGAAGCTTGTTGCGGCAATGGAGTTTGGATGGCATCTTGAAGTGTTGCGGCAATGGGATTTTGGAGACTCGCGGCAATGGGAGATGAGGAACTCTTGGCAATGATAACTTGCGGCAATGAAGTTTGCACCCTTGGTAGCTTGCGACAATGGATGAGTTGATCCTCTTGATGTTGCTAGCTTGCGCTAATGGAGGAGAGGATGGAAACTTGCGGCTTTGGATGAAGAAGTCCTCCTTTTCTTTGAAACTTGCGGCCTTGTATGAAGAAGTCTTCCTTTGCTTTGAAACTTGCAGCCTTGTAGGAGGATGCCTTAATACTTGCGGCAATGTAGAAGGAGAAGAGTCTTGTGGCTTGCGCAATAGAGGAGGAAGGAGCTTTGTAGCTTGCACAATGGCTATCCTTTTTGTGTTGGCTGCATGGAAGATTGATTCTTGGTCTTTTCCTTTTTGTGTAGCCGCACCTTTGCTCTCTTTTGGATGTGGGTTTATATAGGAAGAGTTGGAGATCAATTAGGCTTGTTGCGGGTTAGTTCCGCACACAATAAAATTTGTTTGTAGTGAAAATCATGGGTACAATGATTTACGGGGTTTTGGATGATGGCGAGGTTAGCACGACTCGGAGCTCACTTCAGAGGTGAAGGGTCCAAGGTCACCTAGAGATCACCTGAGGGTCACCTACTCCCGGTAGCTGAGGCGAGCTCCATGTGAGGATTAACAATTGGTCAGAAAGGCAGGGCTGGCTGTCACCCCTTAGCCTCTCCGATGCCTAAGTTAGTTGGTGACGTAAAATGTAGGAGCCGGGCACACTTGGCGACCTTAAGACAGATCGGCAAAGTGTGGCAGGCTTATGAGGAAGGCACAGATATGTGGAAGATATCTGACCTTGTGTATTAAAATGAGTTAGCGGATTTTACTTACCAACCCCCTCTATGGAGGCATGAGGGGGTATTTATAGGGCTGAGAGGCGGTTGCCTGCCATTTTGTCAGCTGTCGAATTATCACAGCTGGCACTCGAGTGCTGAGGCTGTGTCAGGGATATTTACTGCATTAATGGTATCAGAAGGTGTCGAGAGCATTAATGAGATGCGAGTCGCGACCATCAGTTCCTGCCCTTAACCTCTGGTATTAATGGAGAGTAGGTAAGCCTACGTCACCCTGTCAGAGATATTTGTGCTGGGTCGCCCTCAGGGGCGAACCATAGATTGGAGATTGAGCTCGGTCTTCTAAACAGTTATTCTTATTGAGGGTAGGCGAGCTTGTTCTCGGCATGGCGAGCTTGCAGGTCGCACTGGCGGTCTTCTTAGTTGGCCTAGGAGGTGAGCTTGCAGCGGGCTGAGGCGAGCTTCTCGGAGTCGAGGCGATCTACAGATCTGCGAGTGTTCCATCTAGGGATTCGGTTAGGTGTCTTCTTGGACCCCCAGTGCATATCGGCCTTAACTTCATGTGCCGACCTTTAGGGCATAATAATTTCTCCCGTCATTCGAGCTCGACGCAGCCAGCTCAGCTTCAGCTTGGATGATGAATCGCATTCCCCCAGACAAAGGCGGGTCACTCGCATTCAATGAACTCTGACTGCTAAATCTCAGAAATCATGATGGCGATCTGGTGATGGGAGAGTTCGAGGCGCCCACCCACTGAACAGATGATGCGTGGCTGAGGTGGTTGGAGGAGAATTCGAAGCGCTAGCCCAGACCCGTACGGATCACGCCACGTGGCCCACACGAACGGTGGTGATCGCCTGCCTCTTCTCATAAATAGAGCCGGAGAGGGAGCGGAAGTGACTTTTGCCAGATTTTTCGAAACGTCAGATTTTCCCTTTGCATCGTCGAGAGCAACTGTCGTCGATTGTCGTCGTTCACCGGAGCATCTTTCGTTCAATCTTCTTCTGGTACGCTCCTAATTCCAGTGATGTCCTCATCCCCTTCTTCCATGGCTTCTTCTTCTTCGAATGCCCACATCGAACAGCACTTCGGGGAGGTCGGCAGGGGTGACGCCGCTGAGTCGGCACCGGTGACGTCGGAGATGTCGTTGATGTCGGGGCTGGAGGGAGACATGGAAGTAGATCAAGCCATCGCTTCATCGTCGGTGATGAGTAGGGACCCCAAGAAAGGGAAGGCAGCCGAGTCGACCGCCAAGGCCGCTAAGGCCGCCAAAGATGCCATGGCTGCCAAATCCGCCATGGTCACCGACAGCTGTGGAACCACGGCTGCCCTGCAAGAATCCGGGCCCAAATGTCTCTGCTGCTACCCTCCGAGATCCCAAAGATCCGTGCCCAGTACATCCGGCCCCCCTATACAGTCCGCCTCCTCGAGTTCCATGAGCGGGTTTGCTCCCCACGGGACTACGAGTGTCACGCCCCGCTTCCCAAAAACGTGGAGGCGAAGCGTGAGAAGGTCCGCTCAGACTTGAAGCTACAAAGCTGCAAGTCCGATAAGCATCAATCAAATTTAAACTGCAGGTCCTTGCAACGCGAAACGAAACAAAGATAATAATAAGGAAATGAGACAAAGAATAAATCTCAGAATATCCATAATAATAAATTTCAACATCGCAGAAAAGCCACCAGGCTAAATAAAAGAGTCTAAAAGAGGCCCCAGCATGGCCAACAAAAGTACAAAGTACGAAAACAAAGTAATGGTGCAAGCACCGACAACTAACATCAACCTAAAGCAAAAGCAACTCAACAGTCACTAAGACTGGTCTCCGGTGTCCACGAACTCCTCGTCAAACGTAGGCTCAGGCTCAGCGTCAGCAAACACCTCGTCCTCAACAACTGTCTCTGGCTCAGGGTCTAACATGTGACACCCAAAAGAGCAAGGGGCACATGTCAGCAAGTCTAAAAGACTTGTGCAAGGAAACTGAAAGTACAAGTAAAAGCAACCTAGCAGTTCTAACATGATGCAATGACATGGCAGTTAAAGTACGAGTGCAACAAGTAAAGTAAAGCAAGTACAAGAGGACAACTAGCATTTCAGGGCAAGAGTAGTAACTACTATCAATCACAAGTCATGTTTTCAAGTCGTGCACAGAGTTCACGCCTTACAGCTGAAGAGGCTGTACGGGCACACTTCTACGCCGAGTGGTCGCTCAACCCTACCCCTCCACGTGTATCGAGCCAGGGCCTTACCCTCGAACGGGAATGCTCACTTTTGGACCACGAGCCAGAAGTGTTTTTCATGTTGGCATAGGGGTGCACCTAGCCCGGGACAAGCAAGTACAAGTATGTAGCGTGTGCTACGAATGCGACATTCAATGCATGGATGACATGACATGGCAAGTAGTAGAGCATACAGGTAAGGAAAGTAAACATGACAGTTTAGTATGCATGATCAACAAGTTTAAAGAGTTGGATCTAGCTTCGTTGTCAAGCTAGATCAATTTAGGTGACGGATCTAGTTTCGTTGTCAAACTAGATCAAGTAGGCGTCTAGCCAGCTATCATTTCACTGACTAGTCTCTTTTACGCTAAAAATAAGGAAGTGGCCTAAAAACATGGCCCTACACAAGAGTTGGCAAGTTTCACTTACCTACAAGTATCACGTCTGAGTAACACCGTCCAACGAGTCCAAAATCACAAAATCCTACGTGCACAAGTCCACCGGCCTACATCCGTTTTATTAATCTTGATTAGTGAATTCTAAAACATTTAAAATACTTTAAAAATACTGATTTTAGTCTTGATTAGCATGCAATTGGGTTGGGGGTCCTAGGGGCGCAAAGCGTTACCTTAACACGACGCTAAAGCTACACTGCCGTCGGGTAGCGACGCCAGGGGTTGGAATAAGAGAACGCGCTCCAAGTCCAGATTCCAATATAGATTCCTCGATGGAAATTTCAGAGCATCAACCGGAGCAACGGTTCCAGATTCCAAAGCTAGCGCGTGCAACGACGGGCTACGACGTGTCGCAACGTCGTACGCGGCAATTCCTCGAAGAGCAAGCACCTAGGTGGGGCCCACAGTAGTCCTAGGGACCAATAGGGGACCCACAATACCTCTGGAGAACTTGGGGGGCCCACGGTGGCATGTGGTGTGACGGGAGCGGGGTTGCGATGTTTGGCTCTCGGTCGTACAGCCTCGGTGCGGGGAGATCCGTCGGTCGGGCACTAGGGGAGCGGGGTTGCAGCGCTTGGGGGTGTGCAGCGGTGCGGGGGTGTGTTTGGTGCGGGGCCTTGCTTCGGTCGGAGCGGGAGACAGCACCGGTCGGGTGCTTAGCGGGTGCGTTGCAACGTTGCAATGAAGCGGGGCTTCGGTCGGTGCGGCGGGCGCTTCGGTCAGACACGGGGGAAAGCGGGGTGCGGAGCGGGCTTGCGAGCGGGTGCTGGGCGATGCGGATGAGCGGAGCGGGCGACCGGTCTGACCGAGAGCTTCTCTCAATCGGGCACGGGGATGCGGAGCGACGGCTGCTGCGGTGCAGGCGGAGCGGATGAGCGGGGAAGCTAGCGGTTGGTGCGGGGGTTTTGAGCCCGTTTCCTCGGTCGGACACGGGAGCGGCTGTCGCAACGTTGTGACGATTCGTCGCAACGTCAAATTTGGGTTTTGGAAGCGGCTAGGGTTATTTTCTTGCGAAAATAGGTCTTTCTAAAGGTTGTTTATATAGTGTAGAGGGGTTGACTAGGTCTAGGGCTAATCCTAATGGGATTAGGAGTTTAAAATAATTTAAAATTCGAATCTACTCTTCCTAATCACATAGGGATTGGGTGCGGCCAAGATATGGGCTAAGATTTGGCTCAAAAATTATTTAAAACATTTGAAACTCAAATAAATTTTATTTGGCCGAAAATAATTTAAAACGTAATTATTAAAAATATTATAAACCTTGCTAAAAATATAAAAGTGGTCAAATAAACTCCAAAAATTATAAAATAAATATCGGGGTGATCGTGTTGACGAAAGTGAGCTAACTAAGAAGACGGATCTCAATTTCGACGTCGGACGACGAAACTAAAAATAGAAATGTCTCCCGTCAAAAGTGAGAATCGCAACGTCTCATCGAATAAGATTAAATTGTGGGAAAACGACCCGAGGAATGTTATTCCAAATTAGTGCCACTATTTAATACTCTCAGAGACGTTCACAACGGCATCTCACAACAAAGTGTTCACAAACAAATAAAGTCTAAAATAAACACGTGCACGGCCAAAAGCACGTGCACGAACAAAGTACAACGAAAAGTGGTCGTTACATCCTCCCCACCTTAGAAATGATTCCGTCCTCGGAATCAACATCGAGCACTGCTTGGGAAAAGGTGCGGGAAGCGCTCTCTCATCTCATCTTCACGCTTCCAGGTGGACTTACCAGGGGAACCGTGATGCCACTGCACTCGAACCAAGTCGACGGTCTTATTCCTCAGCTGCTTCTGTCGACGATCCAGAATCTCAACAGGCTGCTGATCATAAGACAGATCCGGACGTACCGTAATCTCCGAGAAATCCACAGCGTGGGATGGATCACTAACGTATCGACGTAACTGAGATACGTGAAATACGTCGTGAACTCCCACCAGCGACGGTGGCAACGCCAAGCGATAAGCCACAGCTCCAACTCTCTCCAGGACATCAAACGGCCCAATGTACCTCGGACTCAGCTTGCATCTCTTCCCGAATCGAATAACTCCGCGGTACGGAGAAATCTTAAGGAAGACATGATCTCCAGGCTGAAACTCCAAAGGCCTCCGTTTGGCATCGGCCCAATGCTTGAAACGGTCCTGCGCAATCCTCAGCTTCTCCCGGATGTTCCTCACAACATCCACGGCCTCCACGATCATCTCCGGTCCTAACAGCTTCCGATCTCCAATGTCATCCCAGCTCAGTGACGATCGACATTTCTTACCATATAGCACGGCGAAAGGCGCCATTCCAATACTCGCCTGGTAGCTGTTATTGTAGGCAAACTCAATGTGATGGAGATGATCCTCCCAAGATCCCTTAAAGTCCAACATGCACGCTCTCAGCATGTCCTCCAAAATCTGAATCGTCCTCTCGAATTGGCCATCCGTCTGCGGGTGGTACGCCGTGCTGAAACTCAGACTCGTACCCAAGCTCTTCTGCAGACTCTGCCAAAACTGAGATGTGAATCTCGTGTCCCTGTCTGACACGATACTCACAGGGACTCCGTGAAGTCGTATGATCTCCTGCACGATTCACGTTACATCACTATCTAAACTAGGAAAAGGAAATAGAAACGGAGAGTAAAAGAATTTACCTCCATATATCTCCTCGCTAGCGTCTCAGTAGACTGTCCTACTCGGAAGGGAATAAAGTGCGCTGATTTGGTCAATCGGTCTACGATCACCCAAATCGCGTCATTCTGCTTCGGACTCCGAGGTAGTCCAGTCACGAAATCCATAGTGATGTGCTGCCACTTCCACTCCGGAATCGGAATCGGTTGTAGCAACCATGCCGTACGCTGATGCTCCGCCTTTACTTGTTGGCAAACCAAACACTTGGCTACACTCCGAGCCACACTCCTCTTCATACCATGCCACCAAAAGTTCAGGCGAAGATCCTTGTACATCTTGGTCCCACCATGATGCACAGAATACGGCGAACTGTGTGCCTCCACCAATAATTCCTCTCTGATATCTCCAGCTGGCACATATAACCTGGCTCCAAATCTCAACGAACCTTCCTCGTGAATCAAAAAGTCAGTCCGCAGACCGGCTTCCACCTGCTCCCGAATCTTCATCAGCTTAGCATCTCCAGCCTGTCCAGCCTTGATCCTATCCACGATCGTCGACTGTATCTACATACTCATCATCGAAGAAGTCTCTACATGAAGAATAATCTCGATACCAGTCTCGCAAAAATCCTGCTGCAATCTCCACTGCCAGGTCAACTTCATCACCGTTGGAAGTCTACTCAGCGCATCCGGAACCACATTCACCTTGCCGGGGTGATACTGCAAGTCAATCTCATAATCTTCCATGAGCTCCAATCATCGATGCTGTCGCATGTTGAGCTCCTTCTGCGTAAAGATATACTTCAAGCTTTTATGATCAGTGAAGATCTTCACCTTCTCACTCAGCAGGAAGTGTCTCCAAATCTTCAGCGCAAACACGACTACAGCCAACTCCAAATCATGTGTCGAGTAATTCTTCTCATGAGCCTTAAGCTGACGAGAAGCATACGCAACCACATGCCCATGCTGATGCAACACGCATCCAAGACCTCTGCCAGAAGCATCGCAAAAGATCTCGAATCCTCCACTCCGATCAGGCAAAGCAAGAATAGGGGAAGTCGTCAACCTCTCCTTCAGAACACCAAAAGCCTTCTCGTAATCATCAGACCAAACATATGGCACATCCTTCCGCGTCAGTCTGGTCATCGGCTCAGCAATTCGGGAAAAGTCCTCAATGAAACGCCGATAATAACCTGTAAGCCTAAGGAAACTCCGAATCTCAGACGCTGACTGCGGAACAGGCCACCCTCTGATACCATAATCTTCTCGGGATCCACAGAAATTCCATTACCTGACACCACATGCCCGAGAAAAGCAACTCTATCCAGCCAAAACTCGCACTTGGAATACTTCGCGTACAAACGATGCTTCCTCAAAATATCCAACACTGTCCTCAAGTGCGATGCATGCTCTTCCTCTGACTTCGAATAGATAAGGATGTCGTCAATAAAGATAACGACAAACTTGTCTAGAAAGTCGTAGAAGATCAGATTCATCAGGTTCATAAAAACTGCGGGTGCATTGGTTACGCCAAAGGGCATAACCACGAAATCGTAGTGACCATACTTTGTCCTGAACGATGTCTTCGGGATGTCGTCCTTCTTCACCTTAAGCTGATGGTAACCACTCCTCAAATCCAACTTAGAAAACACCCTCGATCCTCCGAGCTGATCAAAGATGTCATCTATACGAGGCAAGGGATATTTATTCTTGATAGTCACAGCATTCAGCTCCCGGTAATCCACACACATGCGACGCGAACCATCCTTCTTCTTCACCAGCAACACCGGTGCTCCCCACGGAGACACACTGGGATTGATGTAACCCTTCTGCAAAAGATCATCCAGCTGTCTACGCAACTCTTCCAACTCTGCTGGTGCCATACGATACGGCGCCTTCGAAATAGGCTACGCTCCCGGAACAAGGTCGATCAAAAACTCGAGAGCTCGATCGGGTGGCAGTCCAGACATCTCCTCGGGGAAGACGTCGTCGAACTCACGTACCATAGCTGGTCTACTCTGCTCCATCTGCATAGCAATAATCTCCACCGTCTGGCCCGAAACCTGACAGGGCCAAGCGAACTGCTGCCTCGACTGAACTCAAACACCGGATGCCCAGGGATCTCGAACACCACCTTCTTCCTCCGACAATCGATCGTAGCATAGAAACTCGCTAGCCAATCCATTCCAAGCACTGCATCGTAGTTGATGATGTCGTGGACAATAAAATCAGCGTAAAGCTCATGTCCACAGACCACCAAAGGGCAAGAATTGCACCCACGATGCACCGAGATCACGCCATTTCCTGTAACGATGTTCCTACTCTTGGGAAGAGGGGAGGTCGTCAAGGAATGCTTCTCCATGAAGCTCCGGGATATAATGCACATCGATGCACCAAAGTCAAAGAGGACTCGTGCAGGAAACGTGCAAACCAAAATCACACCTAACAAACAGACTAACAATCAACCTATTCTAACAAACAATCATATGCAAGCAACAAACATAATCTAATAATCAAAACTAACTAAGGAAAGAACAACTAGACAGAGGGTTACCTGCGATTACCTCATCCACAGCCTCGCTCTCCACTGCAGTCATCAAGTAAGCCTGCCTCCTTGGCTGAACAGCCTGCTGATACGCATGCTTCTGCGGAAGAAGAGGCGCTCCACGTCCAGCGGGTACAGGTGCTCTCTGCTGCAAGGGCTGGGCTGCAACTGGTCCCCTCTGTGGCTGTGCTCCATCAGGTCCTCTCCTCAACTGGTTCGCATGCCGACAATCCTTCGCTACATGAGTAGCGTCTCCACAGACCAAGCACTGTCCCAGAAATCTCCTGCACTGCTCCTTGATGTGGCCAGTCTTGCCACAGAAATGGCAAGTCTTCACAGTAGGCCCACCTGGCCTCTTGAACTGCACTGGCTGGGTAGGCTTGAACCCAAGCCTAGCCACTCCTCTGGCCTGCTCCATAGGCCTCTTCCCAGCTCCAGACATCTGTCCTCTCTTCTGCCTTGCAATCAACTCCTGTCTCTGAGCGGATACCAGCAACTTCTGATATGACTCCATGTCCGTCGTAGACATCAGGCTATGCAAGTCTAGGGAAAGGCCCTGCAGAAACCTCTGAGTCTTCTCCTCAGCATCCTCCACCATCTTCGGTGCGAAGCGACTCAATCTAGTGAACTCCTGTTGGTACTGGTCCACCGTCAGATTTACCTGCTTCAGCTCAATGAATCACTGCAACATCTCCCTCATGGCAGCCTTCGGAAAGTACTCCTCATCGAACCTGGACTTGAAAGTAGCCCAAGGTATCGGCGTCGTCAACAGCTCCTCCTCTGCATCCCACCAGTTACGGGCATTATCCTTGAGCTGCTTCTTTGCCAAATCAACCCATCCAGCCGGGTTGACCTTCGACATCTTCAGATTATCCTCGGTATTCCTGATCCACTCCTCAGCAGCCAACGGTCCTTCAGATCCATCAAAGTAAGTCGGGCCCAGCTCCCGAAACTGCTTCGCTCCTGGCTCGAAGTGAGAGGCACTCTGGGTATTCTGGAGCATGCCCTGCTGCACCTGCATCATCTGATGCATCATCCTCATGATCTCAGCATTGGTGGGCTCTCTATCCGGCTCCTCAGCACGATTGGGCCCACTACCAGATCGGGTCTGTCGTCGTCCAGCCATCTAGTGACATAGAAAACGAACAAACAAATTAGACTCAAAGCTTAATGACTTGGATGTTGCAATTTATTTAATGGACATTCCGTTATTATCGTTGTTCCGTTAATTCACAATTGCAAGAGGGACCTGCATGGGCCACCAACAAAACCTGTCACGCCCCGCTTCCCAAAAACATGGAGGAGAAGCGTGAGAAGGTCCGCTCAGACTTAAAGCTACAAAGATGCAAGTCCGATAAGCGTCAATCAAATTTAAACTACAGGTCCTTGCAACGCGAAACGAAACAAAGATAATAATAAGGAAATGAGACAAAGAATAAATCTCAGAATATCCATAATAATAAATTTCAACATCGCGGAAAAGCCACCAGGCTAAATAAAAGAGTCTAAAAGAGGCCCCAGCATGGCCAACAAAAGTACAAAGTACGAAAACAAAGTAATGTGCAAGCACCGACAACTAACAGCAACCTAAAGCAAAAGCAACTCAACAGTCACTAAGACTGGTCTCCGGTGTCCACGAACTCCTCATCAAACATAGGCTCAGGCTCAGCGTCAGCAAACACCTCGTCCTCAACAACTGTCTCTGGCTCAGGGTCTAACATGTGACACCCAAAAGAGCAAGGGGCACATGTCAGCAAGTCTAAAAGACTTGTGCAAGGAAACTGAAAGTACAAGTAAAAGCAACCTAGCAGTTCTAGCATGATGCAATGACATGGCAGTTAAAGTACGAGTGCAAAAAGTAAAGTAAAGCAAGTACAAGAGGACAACTAGCATTTCAGGGCAAGAGTAGTAACTACTATCAATCATAAGTCATGTTTTCAAGTCGTGCACAGAGTTCACGCCTTACAGCTGAAGAGGCTGTACGGGCACACTTCTACGCTGAGTGGTCGCTCAACCCTACCCCTCCATGTGTATCGAGCCAGGGCCTTACCCCTAAACGGGAATGCTCGCTTCTAGACCACGAGCCAGGAAGTGTTTTTCATGTTGGCATAGGGGTGCACCTAGCCCGGGACAAGCAAGTACAAGTATGTAGCGTGTGCTACGAATGCGACATTCAATGCATGGATGACATGACATGGCAAGTAGTAGAGCGTACAGGTAAGGAAAGTAAACATGACAGTTTATTATGCATGATCAACAAGTTTAAAGAGTTGGATCTAGCTTCGTTGTCAAGCTAGATCAATTTAGGTGACGGATCTAGTTTCGTTGTCAAACTAGATCAAGTAGGCGTCTAGCCAGCTATCATTTCACTGACTAGTCTCTTTTACGCTAAAAACAAGGAAGTGGCCTAAAAACATGGCCCTACACAAGAGTTGTCAAGTTTCACTTGCCTGCAAGTATCACGTCTGAGTAACACCGTCCAACGAGTCCAAAATCACAAAATCCTACGTACACAAGTCCACCGGCCTACATCCGTTTTATTAATCTTGATTAGTGAATTCTAAAACATTTAAAATACTTTAAAAATACTGATTTTAGTTTTGATTAGCATGCAATTGGGTTGGGGGTCCTAGGGGCGCAAAGCGTTACCTTAACACGACGTGAAAGCTACACTGGCGTCGGGTAGCGACGCCAGGGGTTGGAATAAGAGAACGCGCTCCAAGTCCAGATTCCAATATAGATTCCTCGCTGGAAAGTTCAGAGCATCAACCAGAGCAACGGTTCCAGATTCCAAAGCTAGCGCGTGCGACGACGGGCTATGACGTGTCGCAACGTCGTACGCGGCAATTCCTCGAAGAGCAAGCACCTAGGTGGGGCCCACAGTAGTCCTAGGGACCAATAGGGGACCTACAATACCCTGGAGAACTTGGGGGGCCCACGGTGGCAAGTGGTGCGACGGGAGCGGGGTTGCGACGTTTGGCTCTCGGTCGTACAGCCTCGGTGCGGGGAGATCCGTCGGTCGGGCACTAGGGGAGCGGGGTTGCAGCGCTTGGGGGTGTGCAGCGGTGCGGGGGTGTGTTTGGTGCGGGGCCTTGCTTCGGTCGGAGCGGGAGACAGTGCCGGTCGGGCGCTTGGCAGGTGCGTTGCAACGTTGCAACGAAGCGGGGCTTCGGTCGGTGCGGCGGGCGCTTCGGTCAGACACGGGGGAAAGCGGGGTGCGGAGCGGGCTTGCGAGCGGGTGCGGGGCGATGCGGATGAGCGGAGCGGGCGACCGGTCTGACCGAGAGCTTCTCTCGGTCGCGCATGGGGATGCGGAGTGACGGCTGTTGCGGTGCGGGCGGAGCGGATGAGCGGGAAAGCTAGCGGTCGGTGCGGGGGTTTTGAGCCCGTTTCCTCGGTCGGACACGGGGGCGGCTGTCGCAACGTTGCGACGATTCGTCGCAACGTCAAATTTGGGTTTTGGAAGCGGCTAGGATTATTTTCTTGCGAAAATAGGTCTTCCTAAAGGTTATTTATATAGTGTAGAGGGGTTGACTAGGTCTAGGGCTAATCCTAATGGGATTAGGAGTTTAAAATAATTTAAAATTCGAATCTACTCTTCCTAATCACATAGGGATTGGGTGCGGCCAAGATATGGGCTAAGATTTGGTTCAAAAATTATTTAAAACGTTTGAAACTCAAATAAATTTTATTTGGCCGAAAATAATTTAAAACGTAATTATTAAAAATATTATAAACCTTGCTAAAAATATAAAAGTGGTCAAATAAACTCCAAAAATTATAAAATAAATATCAGGGTGATCGTGTTGACGAAAGTGAGCTAACTAAGAAGACGGATCTCAATTTTGACGTCGGACGACGAAACTAAAAATAGAAACGTCTCCCGTCAAAAGTGAGAATCGCAACGTCTCATCGAATAAGATTAAATTGTGGGAAAACAACCCGAGGAATGTCGTTCCAAATTAGTGCCACTATTTAATACTCTCAGAGACGTTCACAACGGCATATCACAACAAAGTGTTCACAAACAAATAAAGTCTAAAATAAACACGTGCACGGCCAAAAGCACGTGCACGAACAAAGTACAACGAAAAGTGGTCATTACAACGAGGTCGACGAGTACTTCTCGACCTTCGCCATTGGTATCCGCCCCCAACTAACGATTTGCTAGTCCCTAGTAAAAAGAGCAATTAAGTCGGATGATTAATAAAACAATAAATTCTATCAATCGCTTATGGCATTGCTCAATAATACGCTTTCCAACCTGATTTTGACCATAAATATACACAATTTATGAATAAGATCAATCACATGATATTTTCTCTAATTTAATTTAAATAAATAACATGCGAGCATCATTTTACGCAAGCGAAAATATAGCATGTCGTTATATGCTAGTTTTCTTATTTCCAAGGAATTGGCATCTTAAAAAGATCGTTCAAATTATGGGTATTGAAGTTGCTTAGTTTATTCACAATTTCTTTTTTTTTCTTTCTTTTCTTTTTGACGACTTAGAATGATCCATGTAACGATCTTTCAGTTAATGATTCCTAGGCCAGACGACCTTCAGGCATTAGGCTTAAAAGAGCCCCTCGAACTTAATAACTTGAATCATCTAAGTTTTATTTTCTCACCTTTTTTGGTTGCACTCCCCATTCATCCATCTTTCGACGTGATTCTCCAATGCCTCCTGAGGCACGAAGACCCGGCTAATCAATGAACTCAAGGGAACGATGCATTTTTTCTTTTTCACTTTTTTTCCTTTTTTTCGTAAGAAACTCAACACCCATGAACATAAACATTAGTAACAAAGGCCAAATTCCTCTTCAACTTGAAGACTGTTCTAATAAATCATGTATACTTAAGCTTTTGCATCACATTAGCATGCATGAAATAAATTCAAACTATTTCGAGATATTAATCATGAAAATTGAAAGTTTTCATAAAATGCATATTAATGAGTAATTCCATGAAGAAATAAAAATTAATTCAAGCCATAAACGATTATTAGAACTCAATCATTGCATAATTATCCGCCTTTTGTGGTATGTGAAGGAGTTTTAAATGATGAGAATTGGTGATTTATTCATTTCTCTCGCTTTATTTTTAAAAAATTCTAAGGTCTCATACACTCCCCCCAACTAAAGATGGACATTGTCCTCAATGTCGAAAGGGGTACGAGTTTATTCAAAAGCAAGCATCCTAAAAAGCATATAAAAATATACGCTAATGGAAAGAACACACCGTGGTCAAATGGCGGATCACGGATCTTTGATGGTGGAGGAAGTTGTTCTATTTGTTCCTTGTGCTCCTCGACGAGTATTCTTCCTCCACTTGTGTCCTCATGGCCAAGCTTTGACATAACCCAGCATATCTCCTCCATGTATGTACATTTTTCCTGCATGAGATACGTTGTGTCAAAAAGAGATGGATGAATTTGTTTGTCCATAAAAGCTTTCCATAATGGGTCGTCACAAACGATCAAAGATTTTAAAGCTAATTGACGACCATCTGAATCAAAAATATTTGGAGTTAAAAATGGAGATTCAGAATTAAATTGTTCGAGTTCATGGGAACTTCCCTGAAAATGATCACTATACTTGATTTGGTACTCTGCTTCAGGAGGAGATGGAAGTGGCTGCAGAAACACATCTGTAAGGATGTATGGCTTGGGCTCCAATGTAGTCTGTAAGCTCTCTCCATCGCTCATATCTTCCTCTTTATAGCAGTGATAACCTGTACCAGTCCATCCAATGTACTCGTACTCCTCAGGTGGGGGAGATGAATCTGATGGAAGACATGGTTCAGGTTCAATGATTTTACTCTCACCGTCACTTGTCTCCACCCCATCTTCATCATCGTCAAAATGAAAATGCATCGTGTCACCCTCATAGTCCACATGCACCCCATCACCCATCTCATCATGCTCATCCAAGTGTCATCGCTTAAGCTCCTCTAATTGGTTCTGATGCTCACTCTCGTATGATTCCTCTTGGTGCTCATAGGGTCGCATCGATAATAACTCCAAGGTAACTCCTCAGGCTGTCCCTGGACCTGCTGAAATGTGTCCTCGAAAGGAATGCTCTAGCCATCATCTTCATATCTAGGTGATTGATCTTCAGAGGCATAGCTCTCTCATGCACTGCAGGTCCTGCAAGTACCACCATGCATCATCTGTCGTATATGAAAGGAATTCTCCTTTGCAGCTCATCTGTACGAAATGCCGCGTAGGAGGGAGTAATCATGTGTAGAAGATCTACATGACATGATCATCATGTAAGCTATGGGGTGGGCACACAAGCATTAAATCTTTGAACCTCCTCAAAGCCTGATTGTAGGCCTCCCCGTCAGCTTGGATGAAGTTCACAATCTGTTGCTTCATAGCATGCTGACTCTGTGCTTGCCATACGAAAGGAGGCAAGAATCTCTTAAGAAAGTCAGCCTGAAAGGATAACCAAGTAAATAATGAGTCATGAGGTAAAGCATTAAACCAAGATATAGCATTGTCTCTTAAAGAATACGGGAAATATTTAATACATAGTCTTTCAATGTGCTCAACCTTTTTCTTATGAAACAATAGGTGGCATACCTTTTCAAACTCTTGCATGTGTAAATATGGATTCTCCAACTCCGTACCATGGAAGACTGGTAGGATTCGGGTCAAATCAGAATAAATTTTACAAGTATGCATCACCATCCATATATATATATATATATATATTTGATTTTTTTATTTTTTCAAAGAAAACAAAGATAATAAAATAAAAAAATTCTAAACTATAAAGTGGAAGGATCTCACCGAATATTCCTCTGAATAAACTGAAATTATGGTTCACAAATACTGTTGTCCCTGGCAACTACGCCAAAAACATGACTCGTCTCAAAATGTGTGAGCGCTACTCCCAAGTGTAGGAGATCAAACAAGTAATAATCCTGGTGAGTCCAGGTATCGTATCCATAGGACAACTGACCTGCAAAACCACAAATTTCAGTTTATAAAAAGTACTAAAATGATAATAAATAACCACCTATCAGAGATATAAGGATATGATGTTGAGGGTTTAAAATATGAAAACAAAATCCTACGATAGTTATGGTGAATTCGGTACTAGGCTATTAATATGGAGAGTATGTGTTGGTTATGATTTTGTTAGGGCATATGCAATCAATGATTATTAATATCTTTTTTATAACTCAACGTTTCACCCCACAAGGGTATGAGAACGTCAGAAAGTGTGGCGATAAAGTGCATAAAATGGTGCCAAAAAGTAATCACGTATATCATCGATTTCATGAAGAAAATACGCACAAGTGACCCTCGGGTCACGATGCATCCTCTCGAATCGCATCACGAATAAGTCCACAAAGATCATATTCGATTCAAGCATGCCCACGTCTCCGTATAACATATCCAAATAACTTATATGTAGAAATCAATGAAATATGCAATATAATGTGAATATAGGTCGAAAAGATATCGAAATCAATGATTACAACACTCTAACTATATCAACACCAACACATATAGAGATTAGCCATGCATGGACAGAAAATAAACAATATTCATAGACAAATACATGCTCAAAGTCTCAAAATACGTGAAGAATACTCCAAATACAAGCCAAATACATGAAATACAAGGCTAACGATATGGAATTTATCACCAAATCTCTCCAAATATACCCTAGATCTTCTTCAGATGATAGCTCTAGCCTCTGTCTCCAAGGCCTGTAAATTTCACGCCAAAATACGGCTCCTAGAGCCCCAATACGCCAGAATACCTTCAAAACCCTAGAAATACGCTTATATAATAGCATTGCGGGGTTTAAAGGCCCAACAAGTTTGAAACCCACATCCAAATCACTCAAACCCACACCCAAAAACTGCTGCAAATCCTGGCCGTCAGATCGATGCGGGATCTGATGAGCGTGCGCCATGTGTCCAAGCGGGTCCTATTCTTTGTCCACGCGCCCCCATCTGGTTGCAAATCTGAGTTCACTTCGCAGCGGATCTAAGCCATTGGATGGTGGATCGGACGGTCCTTGTGTTGCCACGTCGCCCAAGGACTGCTGCTTTGCCCGCCCGGTACTCGATGAGAGCGCAGCTCTGTGCAGTTGGATCGCGAATGGGTGGCCAAGATTCAGCCGCGTCGACCGCTCCATTGGGGCCGTTGGATTTGAGTGGGAACCACTCTAATGGTGCCATGTGGCACGCCCGATGAGTGGACAGGCTGTATTTTCGTATTTTATGCATATTTCAGCTGTATTTCTCCATTTTAAATGGTATTCTGCATTCAAAAATTCATAGAAATTAGCACAGATCTTAGAAAAATATAAGTAAATAGTTGTTGGAATCGTGAGATCGAGATCTTCGTACGAAAAATATAAAAAGTGCAGAAATACTCGTTATATTGCTGTTTTGTGCATAGAATGAGAGTTTGCTCTAATAATTAAGGATATTCTAAATACGATTGTATTAGAGACCAAATAAGTTCCATATTTGCACAAAATGGGGATAAATGAGGGATTAAATATGTAATATTTACCATGAATCACTTCCCACTCCACCCCTATCTTCTTCTCATCCTCCATTTCCTCGAGCTCCCGCTCTTCCAATTGACGCCGAACTCCATCAGCACGATGGTCGGCTTCCTCGTGCTCTGCTCCTCCCACAGAATAAGCCCAACACTGCCGCTCTTCCAGTATTTCTTTAGGGTGAAGAAAACGGAGGACTACTACTATGTCAGCGCAAAAAACAGGCCGGATGCTCGTCCTCGAGCTGTCGGGCAAGGTCAGGAACTGGAAGGAGAACTTCACATTTGTCTCGACTCTGGCGGATCTGGCTCTGAGGTCGAACTGGGGGACACTGAATCCCGCAGTGAATGCCGAAGTTGCCCTGGAGGGGAGCGATCTGGAGAATGCCAAAATCCTAGAGGCGATCTTAAGGGAGAACATGGTCTTTAAAGACCTGGTCGCAGACAAGATGGTCGCCCAGCACGTCTGGTTCGAAGGTACTCTGTGTACTACGAACAACATCTGAAAACTCATCCTGATCTGTTTTCTTTTTGTAGGAGTAACCATGAGCATGTTTATGGAGGAAGTAATGAGGAAGGCAAGGGAGGCGTCAACGAAGCCACCGCCGAGCAAGGGCAGGGGCCATAAGCGGAGTCTGGAGGCATCCGCCCCTACCCGGGCTGAAAAAGGAGAACGGGTCAAGAAGTCAAGGAAGGAGGCTATGGCTGTAGCTCCTCCATCCTACTCGAGCGAGGTGGCAGCTGGTTATGTAGTCGACCTCGATCTGGAGGAGCCCGCGGTCATCCCCGTGACCACGGAGTGCCAGGGCCCGCCGGCCAGCACCGCTGTCGCTATCTTCACAAGCTCGGTCGCTCCACCGAGACCTCTGACAACGAAAACCACCCTCAGCCGTCCTACGGTGGAGACCTGGCCCTACGGATGCCCTTCTCACTGGCTGGGGAAGCCGGGCCATCCGAGCTGCGAGGCTGCCCTTGCCACCTTTAAGTCAATGAACGAGGCCGTTCTCGCCCTCCTGCCAGAAATAATCGTCGCACCGCGCTACCCAGTAGGGGCCCAGGAGTCGGTCTTTGATGAGGCCGGTATGGCAGCTTGCCTGGTAGAGAATAGCCTGATGTCAAGGGACCAAGAGGCTCTGCAGGAGGTTGATGTCGAACTCCTCTGCGACACGGCCATCTGGCATTGCATTTACATCACCTGTTGCCCAGGATGTCGAACTTCTTATCTATTCCACATGCTTATTATTTGATCTTCTTTATAGCCGGTCGCCGCTCTGGTGTCCCTCCAACGACACTCGTCGGAGGTTAACCGGCTTGAGGCGGCGCTCAGGAGGAAGGTGGTCGCCCTCAAGGGTGCCAGAGCGAAGATGAAGGATGCCCTGGAGAGGCTGGTGAAGGTCCATTGGGATAACTAGACCTAGAGCGGTGAGACCGCTAAGCTAGAGAAGGCAGTCGAGGAGCTGCAAGAGAGGGCCCACCAAGAAGAGACCCGAAGAGTTGTCACCGAGGGGCTACTGGCCTCAGAAATAGAGGTGACTGGAGCGATGATCACCGAGCTAGAGTGGTGGAATGCTAAACTGGAGAAGATCGACCTGGGCCGGGTTAGAGCTAGGCCGTTCTTTAGTACCATGACAACGAGCTCGTCCCTGTGCTGACGGCCATGAGGGCGGAGGGCTTCGATGACGATCTGGAGACCGACTTCGAGAGGGCGAAGGCGAGGTTGGGAAAACTCTTTCCCAGCCTAGAGATTGACTTCGCCTGGCTGTCAGTGGCGTCTGATGATGAGGTAGAGGCTTCAACTGCTTCAGAGGCCGAGGCAGCGGAGATTCCTGGTAGCGGCGATCAGGAAAGAAACCGGGCGGATGCACGGGCCCCAGAGGGCGGCGGTCAAGGGTGTGGCAGCCCAGTCGAGGCACCATAGATTACGATGAAACTGTATGGCCGGCCCTGGGGCCGAGCCTGGAGTCTTGTTTTTGGTTTTGACCTTGAGATGTACAAAGTCAAAATAAATAAACTTTGAAATTTTTCTTTACTGTTGCTTGTTTGTTTACTCTGTCTGTTGTGTGGATTGTGCTTTTGTATGGGTATGCCTCCAACATTCTGCTACTAACGAGCACTGAGCTGAGGAGAAGAAGAATGTTGTGGAGTCACACATCTGATCTGGATTTGAAGATTTGAGTTCTGATGAGTCTGCTGAAGGCTAGCTGCCAGGGAGGGGGCATAGCGAGGCCATTGGTGGTGCACTGCCTTGGAGCTGATGGTGGGGAGGGTGCGAGCCGTCGCCCGTTCCTTGTCCCACTCGGTGAACACTATCGAGGGCGAAGCCGTTGGGCTAGCCCTAGAGTTGATGGAGGGGAGAGTGTGAGCCGGAGCTCGTTCCTTAATCCACCGGAAATCCTATCGAGGGCAAAGCTCGTCAGCCTGCCCCGAAGTTGAGGGAGGGGAGGGTGCGAGCCGTTGCTCGTTCCTTGTCCCACCTGGCAAACACTATCGATGGCGAAGCCGTTGGGCTTGCCTCGGATTTGATGGAGGGGAGGGTGCGAGCTGGAGCTCGTTCCTTAACCCACTGGTGATCCTATCAAGGGTAAAGCTTGTCAGCCTGCCCCGAAGTTTATTGAGAGTCCGGATCTGAAGGCTAGCTGCCAGGAAGGAGGGGCGACCCCACGACCTCTGTTGGTGGTGCACTGCCCCAGAGTTGAGGGAGGGGAGGGTGCGAGCCGTCGCTCGTTTCTTGTCCCACCCGACGAACACTATCGAGGGCAAAGCCATTGGGCTTGCCCCGGAGTTGAGGGAGGGGAGGGTGCGAGCCGTCGCTCGTTCCTTGTCCCACCCGATGAACACTATCGAGGACAAAGCCGTTGGGCTTGTGACGTCCCGCCGGTTTATGAGTATGCAAGTGTGCAATAGGATAGGGGGATACCAGATTTAAAATATTTGTACCGCAAGCGCACGGTGTTGTAGTGTGGCTTGGGGGTCAAACACATGGAGACGTGGTTGTGCTTTCTTCTAAGAGGAACTAATTCACCCTAGGGGTGAGCTAGCACGAATCGATGGATGGTTTGTCACGAAATGTAAATACGGAGGTTAAACAATATAAATGGAAACCTATGACTTCGGTTTCCACACTATCATGTGTTCTCACTATTACGATCGACGGATAGGACAACGATCGGAATTAGGGTTTAATGGTGAGACGTTGCCTCTAAGAGTGATACCAACGTCCCATGGGCCCGATATTCCGGTCGGTGCCCAGGATTGTCATGCCCCGCTTCCCAAAACGGCGGAGGCGAAGCGTGACTAGGCCCGCTTAGGCCAGAGCTTGGGAGTCCTGACCTAATAAGCGTCTGTGTGGTACCAAGACGAAGGTACAGGTCCCTGCATGTTAGTACAGAACAATAAGAGTACAAGAAAGGAGAAGACAATTCATTTTATTATTCCAACATATCAAAAAGTACCAAGTCTCAACGCCCGAAGGGCTACAATAGCATAACAGAAATCTAACGGTGCAAGCACCCGACCTAAACAAGGAAACAAAAGGTGCTACGCACCCAACTAGAAGTAATGGCTATCTCTGGAAACTGCAACGAGAAGTCTCTAGCTCTGGTCCTCCTCAGGATCGTACTCAGGATCAACACACTCTGGCTCCACGTCGGCTGGCAAGTCAGTCTCCTCGACGTACTCTGGCTCGATCCCTGACGTACAACACCAAAAGAAGGAACTGTACGTCAGGTAAGGTCTACAAGAAGAGGTTAGACCAAACTGCAAGTGCACCAATTATTTAACAACGTTTTACTGGTTGATTAACATGCTGGGGTTATAACAGACGAACAAACAAAAGTACACGTAGCAGGAAAGTAAACACGACAAGTAGTAGTCGTAGCGAGTGCTACCGACTACAGGACTAGCCTACAGGTGTCCAGACAAGACGGAACATGGAAAGCCAGACATGATAAGACAAGACATGAAAATGGTTCACGCCTTTACGGTTCGAGGGGGATCAGACCCTCTTGCCGCGTGCACGCTCAACCCTACCCCAAAACCCCAAGAATCGTGACAGGACAAGGGATCACTTGCTCTAGCTTGACAAGTGCCATATTGCTCTCTAAGCTGTGTATCAGTACAAGGGTGCTCTAGCTTGACAGGTGCCCTATTGCCCATCGGGTTGTGACTCGGTATAAGGGATCACTCGCTCTGGCTTGGCGAGTGCCCTATTGCCCAGCGGGCTGTGCAAGACGAAACGAGACATGTCAAGACGGAAGGGACATGACACAACAAAACAGGAGGGGTTGTACTAGGGTGTCCACAACTCGCACACACGCATGTTAATCCTATGATGTCAAATTGTTGTTGTTGGACTCAGACTTCGTTGTCAAGTCTGAGCCATCAAGGGCATCCCGGACGCTATCATTTCACGTCCGGTTCTCATCGTTTCAAAATTCCAGTTCTAACAAGACTAAGGACTAAACATGGCCAAGAACGCAAGTGGTACACTTGCCTGCGGTGGCGAGTGCGTCGCCTTCCTGGAACGTCTCGTCCAAACGTCTCGTTGGCGAAAGAGCGTCTGAAAATCGTGACACGGCAACGGTGTCAGATCACGATTCAATAATTCCTATTAGGGTTGTGTCTAGGTTATGGAACTACCCTATTCGTCAAAAATCACATTTTTAATGTATTAGCCTAATCGACGGTCTACCCTATGTGCACATGCGAGAAGTCCATTCGTCGATTTATCTACGGTTGCACAACGTTTTAAAGAGAAGCGGAAAGTAAATTTAATTCTATTATGTTGCTGATTTTAATTAGGTTTTGATTATCTATTGTGTGGATTTATACGAATTTAGGGGACCAACCTGATTTGACTATTGCACGAAGATCCAGCGTCAGATCTGGAAAAGGTGGAAGCTTTGCGTCGTCCGGAAGCTCCTAGGCCGCGTGTAGCACAGCAAGGAACGTTGATCATTGGTGGTGTCGTCGGTGGCGTAGATCTCAGCATCTCCCGGGGTCGTCGTCGCTAGAACTGAGGTTGGATCGCCAAGATGGATCTCGGAAAGGTAAACGAGATGGCGGCCGGAGCTTGGCCATATGGTTTCAGATCTGAGGGGGAAAGAGGGTGGCCGGCTGGAAAAATGGAAGGAATGAGAAGGAGAAGAAGAAACAGGAGAATGAAGAGAAAAGAGATTGGAGGAAGAAGATGAAGAGAAAGAAAGGGGAGAAGGGTCTTGGAGAAGATGGAGGGCGCAAGGAAGAGGAAAAGAGAGGTAGGGAAAGAGAAAAGAATAGGTTGGGGAAGAAGATGGCTCAAAATAATGAGGAGAAAGAAAGAAGGCCGCGTGTTTAAATAAGAAAAAACAAACGGCGGCTAGGTCCGAAATTAGGGTTTCGGGGTCAATTAGTCGGTCAGTGAAGGGCGGTCGACCGACTAGTTTGAGAACTAGTCGGTCGGTCGTCTAACTGAGACCGACTAGAAGCCAAACAGAGAACAGTGTCGGTACATGGTTGATAGATTTAGTCGGTCTGTGAAGGCTCGTCGACCGACTAGTTTGCAACCTAGTCAGTCGGCCAGTGTTCATTGACTGACTAAAGGATAAAAGTGGTCGACAAGAAGTTTTGAAAGTTAGTCGGTCTGAGAAGAAAGCCTAACCGACTAGTTCGTCAACTAGTCGGTCGGTGTTCGTTCTTTGACCGACTAAAGGTAAACAGTAACTCGACTGCATGAAATGATCTCTAACTTAGTCGGTCTGCGAAGAAGTGTTGACCGACTAGTTCGAAAACTAGTCGGTCGGTGGATGAACTTAGACCGACTAAGAGTAAACAGTAACTCAGTGGAAAAAATCTGACGGAAACTAGTCGGTCCATGAAGAGTTTCTGACCGACTAGATTGACATCTAGTCGGTCGACCCTTCTTCTTGAACCGACTAAAATGCACATAAAGTCTCGAAATGAAGTGCGAAGCTTCGGGATGGGTTCTAGGGACTTCTAAGATGAGTCTGGCTCTAAGATAAGAGCGTCATGAAGCACGCTCAGCTCCAGATAGGGGAAAAAGATAAGGAAAAGAAGAAGAGAGAAGACAAACAATCAAAATAAATATCATCATACAAAAACCAGCCGTTACATCCTACCCACCTTAAGAAAATTCCGCCCTCGGAATTTCTATCAGAATAGGTGAGGGTAACACTCTCTCATCTCATCCTCTCTCTCCCAAGTGGACTCTCCAGGTGATCTGTGACGCCACATCACTCTCACCAGATCGACTACCTTGTTCCTCAACTGCTTCTGTCGACGGTCCAAAATCTGCACGGGCTGCTGATCATAGGTCAGGTCCGGACGGACCGTGATCTCCGAGAAATCCACCGTGTGTGACGGATCACTGACGTACCGATGCAACTGAGATACGTGTAATACGTCGTGAACTCCCACCAAAGATGGTGGCAGAGCAAGGCGGTAGGCCACTGCTCCCACACGCTCTAACACATCGAAAGGTCCGATGTACCTCGGACTCAGCTTCCCCTTCTTCCTGAATCGGATAACTCCGCGGTTCGGAGAAATCTTCAAGAAGACGTGGTCTCCAGGATGAAACTCCAAGGGTCTCCTCTTGGCATCCGCCCAATGCTTGAAGCGATCATGTGCAACCCTGAGCTTCTCCCTGATGTCTCTCACGACATCCACAGCTTCTACTATCATCTCCAGACCCAACAGCTCCCGATCGCCAATGTCATCCCAGCTCAGTGGCGATCGACATTTCCTCCCATATAAGGCAGCAAACGGCGCCATGCCAATGCTCGCCTGGTAGCTGTTGTTATAAGAAAACTCCACCAAATGGAGATGGTCCTCCCAAGATCCCTTCAAATCGAGCGTACAAGCTCGCAGCATATCCTCTAGTATCTGAATATTCCTCTCAGACTGGCCGTCGGTCTGCGGGTGGTATGCCGTGTTGAAACTCAGACTCGTACCCAAATTCTCCTGTAGACTTCTCCAGAACTGAGATGTGAACCTCGAGTCTCTGTTAGACACGATGCTCACAGGGACTCCGTGTAAGCGTACAATCTCCTGCACGTACACGGTCTACATCACAACTAGATCTAAAATGAAATAGAGAGAAGTAAAACAGACTTTTACCTCTAGATACTTCCTCGCCAAAGCTTCCGTAGACTGGCCCACTCGGAAGGGAATGAAATGCGCAGACTTAGTCAACCGATCAACGATCACCCAGACTGCGTCGTTCTGTTTCGGGGTCCGAGGTAAACCAGTCACGAAATCCATCGTAATATGTTGCCACTTCCACTCTAAAATAGGGAGCGGTTGTAGCAATCCAGCCATACGATGGTGTTCAGCCTTCACTTGTTGGCATATCAAACACTTGGCAATGCTCCGTGCCACACTCCTCTTCATGCCAATCCACTAGTAATTCAGTCGAAGGTCCTTATACATCTTGGTGCCACCAGGATGTATAGAATAAGGCGAGCTATGAGCCTCGCTCAAAAGCTCCTCCCAAACATCACCCGCAGGTACACAGAGTCTGCTGCCGTACCGCAGCGAACCATCCTCATGAATCACGAACTCTGCACGCAGTCCAGCTTCAACATGCCTCCTGATCCTCTGCAACTTCGGATCTCCTGCCTGTGCTGCCTTGATCCGATCCACGATCGTGGACTGAATCTGCTAATTCATGAAAGAATGAACTACACCAGGTAGGACAACCTCCAAATCCATCTCCTTCAGCTCCTGCTGAATCCTCCAATCAGCAGTATGCATCATAGCAGTAGGAAGTCTACTCAAAGCATCCGGTACTACGTTCACCTTCCCCGGATGATACTGCAAATCTATCTCGTAGTCAGCCATGAGCTCCAACCATCATCTCTGATGCATGTTGAGCTCTTTCTGCGTAAAGATGTACTTCAAGCTTTTGTGGTCGGTGAAGATCTTTACGCTCTCACTCAGCAAGAAGTGCCTCCAAATCTTCAATGCAAAGATCACAGCTGCCAACTCCAGATCGTGCGTCGGGTAATTCTTCTCGTGCGTCCTCAGCTGACGAGAAGCATACGCGACCACGTGGCCATGCTGATGCAAAACACATCCTAGGCCCTTCCCTGATGCATCATAATACACTTCGAAGCCTCCGCTCCGATCCGGTACTGCCAAAACAGGTGCCATGGTCAACCTCGCCTTCAAGATACTGAAAGCCTCTTCACAAGCATCAGACCACTGAAACCCCACATCCTTCCTCGTCAGCTTCGTCATCGGCTCAACAATCTTCGAGAAATCCTTGATGAACCGCCGATAATAGCCTGCTAAACCAAGGAAACTCCGGATGTCAGACGCTGACTGCAGAGTCGTGTAATGCCCTACAAGCTACTGCACAAGTACTAGAGGGGGGGTGAATAGTACTTTAAAAATAACAAGGAGTATAATTCCAAATTATAGTGCAAACAACTACCAAATCAATTTGCGGAAGCTTAAATTGAATGACAACAACAAAATTAACAATGCTAACAAAAGATGTTAATGGGTTCGGATCCACCCAAGTCTCCCCGACTTGTTCCCGGTGATCCTACGTCCCAACCACCCGGATCCCCTCCGGATACTTAGGTTAGAAACCCTAACCCAAGATTTCCACTATGAATATCTTGTGAAAAACCTTCACAAGATCAAATCATACAACAATGGCAATAGTGAATCCCACAACCCGTGATCACAACCTTCTCTCACAACCGAGAGAATCAACAAGCAATATAAATGAGTTTATATTGAAATAAGCAAACTTATCACAAAATCCTATACCTTGAGTTTTTCTTACCAAATAGGTGAAAGGAAGGATTTGAGGAAGATGAAGTCACCAAGACCTAGCACCAAGGAAATGACCAGCAATAGGTGCCTAGGAGAGAATTGGAGACTTGATTCAAGCTAGAGCTTGAAGGGCTCACCGAGAACAAACTTCTCTCAAGATGGATTCTAGATCTAGAAATGAGAGAGAATGGGTTTCTTGTGAGGAAGAGAGCTTTAGAAATGAGTGAGAATAGCTATCTCTTTCTTTCTCAATGAATCTCTTAATGGCAGCTCTAACCTAGATAGAAATGACCTAGGTTCGTATTTATAGGGTCCCATAAAAACAACTTAGGTCAAATTCCAACGGATAGAAATCTGAGAAAACTAGTCGGTCAAAGAACAACCACTGACCGACTAGTTCATCAACTAGTCGGTCAGTCAAACAACATGGACCGACTAAGTGAGGAACTGAGAAGAAAGAGAAATTCAGACCTAGAAATCTAGTCGGTCCAAGAAGACTTTCTGACCGACTAGTTTCACAACTAGTCGGTCAGTCAGTGAACGTAGACCGACTAAGAGGCAAAATGAAATAGTCTGAATACAAATTGACTTAGTCGGTCTAAGAACAAAAGTTGACCGACTAGATTGTCAACTAGTCGGTCACCAAACGTTCTTAGACCGACTAACGATAAACAGTAGCTTAGGAGAAATTTAGCATGAACAGTAAGTCACAACTAGTCGGTCAAAGAAGCATCACTGACCGACTAGTTCACAAACTAGTCGGTCGGTGAGTCAACGTAGACCGACTAACTGTAAACAGTAAAGTCCAAGAAATTAAGGAATCAAACTAGTCGGTCCAAGAAGAGTTGCTGACCGACTAGATCACCATCTAGTCGGTCAGTACTTCTTCTTGTACCAACTAACATGCACAAACAAGTCCGAATCGAAGCGCGACGCTTCGAGGAAGTTAGAATGAACTTGTACTAAGATCCTATAGCTACGAAATGAGCGTTATGAAGTTAGAATCGTAAGATATACTCAAGGCTTAACATTCTATATATCGAAGCTAAAAAGACTATAAATAAAACCTTAAAGAATGGTCTTCGAGAGCTTCGATTAATTCTTCATGACTTCCAAAACAGCGCAAGAGCTTCAACGAAGCTTTAGGCATGAATACGTGCTTTGAGAAGTCTTGATATGTCGCTTTGATTGTTCTCGTGAATTTGGCGACGATCTCCAATACTGCACTCACAAATTGTTAGTTCATGAATTATTTATGTTTGCTCATCATCCAAAACCAAATCCGGGGAGTCCAATATTCAACATTCTCCCCCTTTTTGGTGATGACAAACCAACATAAATAATAATCAAAAATAATGATTCAAATGAAAAATACTTACTCCCCCTGCATTGATGACACGTTAATTCCAAAATGAATATATATGAATTGCATCAATCAGACGAGTAAGATAAATAAAGAGAATCGATTTTTGAAATATCGGATTGTGAAAATCCTTATATATATCTTAACTCCCCCTGAATCTAACATATCAAACTAGATTCTTGGAAATTGAGTTAAATTTTCATTTGCGCTATTTATTATCATTATCTCTCCCCCTTTGGCATTATCCCAAAAATGGGGGGCATACAACGACAACAACTAGGAAATGGAAAATCCAACATCGGGAGTCGAAGACAATGACGATGGAACTATTTGACACCAAGGGAAAAATGATGAAATCAAATCAAGGTGTGCCAAATTGTCCATTATCAAAAAGCGATAATCAAAATCATCAAAAATACCAAATAATTATTCATTTCTTGAATAAAGAAACATACTCTTCAATATTCAATATTCTTGGTTAAATTTGTGCATGGAAAACAATTCTATACAAATATAGAAATATAATCTATTTAACCAAGTTTTTCAATCGTCGAGCGACGATTTTACATAGCATGGACATTGAATGAGAATTAATGTGCACGACGAAGAAAATATCACAACATGAACATCGATGTATATATAGATAGAAACATCATGAGTACATCCAAAAAGATATTGATACATCAAATGCAACATACCCATCAAAAAGAAATACATCATACATCATCGATACAACATCATCATCAGAACACCATCATCAATATCCAAAAAGTACAACAACATCATCAAAAGTACATCAAAAATACCCAACACCGACATCCAGAAAACTCAAACATACATCAAAACAACCCTCAAACTCCATCCTAACCCAAAATACTCTCAAAAAGATATATCATCCAAAGAGTAGTGGAGAGTCCTCGGAACAGACGATCACGAGGAAGTGGCTGGATCTGCAGTCTCCGTGGGTCCAGTCGACGGAGTGGACTCAGGCTCTGCAGGGAGGAGAGGCGTGTCAACAGACGGGATCGTCGGGGCAGCTGTGGAAACAACGGGCTCAACAGCTGGGGTCTCAACAGCAGTGGTCTCAACAGCAGCAGGAGATAGATGAGCAGGCTCGTCAATAGGAACAGCAGCAGCCTCAGAAGTCTGAACTACTGAAGCAGAAGTCTCTGGAGCACCGGAAGTGGTGCCAACTCCAGGAGCAGAAGTGGTAGCAGCAGCAGCAGCAGTGGCCTCATCGCCACGAGCCAAGGAAGTGACAAGATCGTCAATCTCCTCATCGTCCATCTCCTCGGCCTCAGAAACAGAAGGAGGAAGATCAATCCCCATCATCTGAGTCATACGGCAGACGACCTCCTCGGTACGAGCCAAACGCGACTCGTGCCGATGAAGAAGGCGTACGACATCATCTAATGTAGCAGAAGGAGTGGGGGCAGCAGCAGCTGAGGGAGTGGTCTGGGAAGCAGAAGTGGTCGACCTCTGCACGTGACGAAGCGCCGCTAGAGATTTCTTAACGGCCGTCGTGTTCAGATGGGGACCCAAGGGACGCTCATCGTCAGGAGGGAGAGGGACTCGGAAATGACGGAAAACCAAGGTCAACAGACACGGATATGGAATATGCGCAGATTTATTGGTCTTGCGAATACACTCGAAAGAGTCCATCTTATCGAGTATAACGCGAGCCCAATTAATCTCGCAACCCAAGAAAAGAGCGTAAATAAGCTTCAAAAATGGCTGGGATGGAAGTGAAGATGAGCCGTACTTGGGAAGCAAGCACGACTTCAGAATGAGATTCAGTACCCATGCATTTGGTTTGAACGACTTCGAAGGAACTCCAATAAAGGCAGGAGGGATCACATGGAAGATGTCAGAAAGAACGGACTGATCCAAGGAGGCGATATCATCGACGGAAATGTCAGAAGGAAGGAGACCGGACGACGAACAACCAAGTATCTCCCCCAAGATTTCTGCCGTGAGAACTACAGGAGTTCCCAAGACAGTAGTCTCGATGGAGTGACTCGCATCGTACTGGCCTCGGACACGATTGGCATAGAACAATTTTACCAGGCGAGGATATGGTTTAGGGTTGGCCTTAAGATCGTAGCGTAGGTAGTCAAGGAGCCCACTATAGGAGAGGAGGTCAGCTAAGCCAAGGAAATCTAAAAACTGAACATAGTGCTCCAATAGCATCGGGCAGTGTTCAATACGGTTGTAGGCCACGAGACACATAGGGTCGTCGCGACACAACGATATGTCAACACCACCCACTGGCATTGGGCCCTTTCCCTTAGGCTGGCGAGTCCTAGGACGAAGTGGAGGAGTGGGTTCCCTATGGCCAGGCTCATCCTCAGGGATAAACTCAGTATCGGAATCAGGAGGAGTAGAGGGTGAGTGGAGTATGGGCTTTTTAGACTTAGATTTTCAGGGTTTGACCGTCGCCGTCCTCTGCTTTTTCAGAGGAGGCGAAGACGGAGAAGCTTGGGTAGATTTAGCACGACGCTTGGGCTTAGATGGATTCCTAGGGTCAGAAGGCTCTACACTCATTGGGGAAGCCCCAGATGAAGTGATAGGGATCCGCGTCTTTGCCATGATTGCGGCACGACGAGTTCAAGCAAACGAAGCTACGAGCTACACAAACCCTAGAGATCAAACCCTAGAAGCACAATCAACAAACCCTAACACACTTCGAAAAAAATCTGAAACCCTAGATCACCTAGGAGAGAAATCGAGCTAGATCAACCCTAGAATAGGAATCGAGACCTAGGAGGAGGAGGAAGCTACCTAGGGGAGCGATCGGCGGCGGCGGATGGACGAAAAGATGGCCGGAATCGACGGGAGTTGAAGGGTCTCGAAGGGGTTTTGGGAGTTTTTCGGGCTGGAGGAGAGAATAAGACCGACTAAAACAAATTTTAGTCGAATAAGATAGAGATAAGTCGGTCTGGAAAGCGAAAAGACACATTTGCCCTAACACACTTAGTCGGTCACAGTTCAAGCACTGACCGACTAGATTACGATCTGGTCGGTCGGTCAATGAGCTTGAACCGACTAAGTCGAAACAGAGGCAAACAGGAATTTTTAGGGCTAGAATTAGTCGGTCGCAGTATATTCACTGACCGACTAGTTTTCAATCTAGTCGGTCGGTAAGTGTACTGTGACCGACTAAAGAAAGAAAATGATAAGAGTTAGATAAAAGCTTGATCTAGTCGGTCTGAGTTCACTAGCTGACCGACTAGATGAGCATCTAGTCGGTTGACTAATGAACTGAAACCGACTAGAAGAGTCCAAAAATTGATAATTGATTTCTCTTCACAAACCACTTGGATGAAACATCTTAACACTCTCATTAGTAATCTAAATTACCCCATAAAACGTCGAAATCTTTAATACGACATTGAAATACGAATTCGAGCACAAATTCAAACATATCACATAAAATTCCCAAAAATTCAATAAATCTAGCATGAACGAAATATCGCGAAATATAATAGCATGCAAGATAATTGAATGAAACATGAATCCTATATCTCGGATTCACCCATAATCCCCAATTCTCGACGCAACCGCACAAAGGAGTCCTCCTTTAGGGGTTTCGTGAAAATATCGGCGATTTGCTTTTGGGTTTCAACGTACACTAAAATGATGTCCTTTTTAGCAACATGATCATCTAAGAAATGGTGTCGGACATCTATGTGTTTAGATCGGGAATGGTGCACCGGATTCTTCGAAAGACAAATAGCACTTTGGTTATCCACCATGATAGGGCTAGTATCACATGAATACCAAAATCCTTCAGTGTGTGTCTCATCCAAAGAACCTGGGCACAAGCGGCACTGGCGGCAATATATTCCGCCTCGGTGGTTGAAAGTGATACGGAATTTTTCTTCTTGGAAAACCAAGAGACAAGAGAATTTCCTAGAAAATGGCAAGTGCCACTAGTACTTTTCCTGTCGGATTTGCATCCCGCATAATCGGCATCACTATATGAGACTAACTCATATGTGCTAGATTTCGGATAAAGTAATCCAAAATCTAAAGTGTAACTTAGATAGCGAAAAATACGTTTAACCGCTACTAAGTGAGACTCCTTAGGTTGAGACTGATAACGAGCACATATGCATACGGCAAACATAATATCGGGCTTACTTGCGGTAAGATAAAGTAAACTACCTATCATACCTCGATATAGACGAATGTCTACATCCTTACCGCCCGTATCCTTGTCAAGATGCGTAGTCGTGCTCATTGGAGTCTTTTTCCCGGAAGCACTCTCCATTCCAAATCGCTTAAGCAACTCCACCGTATACTTCGTTTGGTGGATGAAGATTGCATCGTTCAATTGGCGAATTTGGAGACCTAAGAAATATTTGAGTTCGCCCATGTGGCTCATCTCAAATTGTTCCTTCATAACATTAGAAAACTCTTCGCAAAGAGTGAAGTTAGTAGCACCGAAAATGATATCATCAACATAAATTTGAACTAATAAAATATCATTATTCGCATGCTTAACAAAAAGTGTAGAATCGGCTTCGCCCATTTTAAAATTCAAATCCAAAAGAAAATTCTTTAGGCGATCATACCAAGCTCGAGGAGCTTGTCTCAAACCATAAAGAGCTTTCTTTAGTTTAAAAACATGATTTGGAAATTTTTCATTTATGAAGCCCGGAGGTTGAGAAACGTAAACTTCCTCAACAACATCTCTGTTTAAAAATGCACTTTTAACATCCATTTGAAATAACTTAAAATTTTTATGGCATGCATAAGACAATAAAAGTCTAATTGATTCTAATCTAGCTACCGGGGCGAAGGATTCTTCGAAATCGATACCTTCCTCTTGGCGATAGCCTTGAGCAACTAACCGAGCTTTGTTCCAGACGACGACTTGATTTTCGTCAGTTTTGTTCTTGAAGATCCACTTTGTCCCTATGACGGTGTGGTTCTTCGATGGCAAAGGAACAAGCTCACATACCTCATTACTCTCGAATTGAATGAGTTCCTCCTCCATGGCAAGGATCCAAGCACTATCTTCGCACGCTTCAACTATATTCTTTGGCTCTATCGATGAGGCAAAGGCACAATTGGCGAAGTGGTGGACTTGCGATCTCGTCTTGACACTATCATTAATATTGCCAATGACTTGCTCATGGGGATGGTCGTGAACGGTATGAAGCCGCTTGGGAATACCTTGATCACTAGGCACATTCTCAACAACTTCATTAGTCGGGTTAGTCTCAATAGGATCAATTGAATCAATAGTCTTAGAATTTTCAAACGAATCACATAAAACATCCATAGAATCATTATCATTTGAAATTCTAGAAGTAGTAAAATTCTCATTAAAAGAGACATGAAGTGATTCCTCGATCGAGAGGATCTTTTGTTGTATATCCGGTAGGCTTTGCTACGTGAGGAATACCCAACAAATATCCCCTCATCCGATCTCGGATCAAACTTGTCCAAATTATCATATGTGTTTTTAATAAAACATTTTGCGCCGAAAACACGAAAATGTTTAACTTGAGGCAATCTACCAAACAACAATTCATATCAAGTTTGTTTGGTGCCGGGCCTCAAAAGTATTCTATTAAACACATAACAAGCGGTGTGTACCGCTTCAGCCCAAAATTGATAACCAAGTTGACTATCTTCGAGCATAGTGCGAGCACACTCCACAAGCGTTCTATTCTTCCTCTCAACAACACCATTTTGAGGAGGTGCGCGAGGGAAAGAAAACGTGTGAGTAATTCCAAGATCATCACAAAAATTTGAGAAAGACTCATTCTCAAATTCACCCCCATGATCACTACGAATAGTGACAATGGTGGTTCCGATGAGATTTTGTACTTTCTTCACAAATATTGTGAAGTTTTCAAAAGCTTCATTTTTATTACATAAGAAAAATACCCAAGTAAATCTTGAATAATCATCAACGATGACTAGTCCATATCTTGCATTTCCTAAGGAAGCAACTCTAGTTGGCCCAAATAAATCTAGATGTAATAGCTCTAGTGGTCGTTTCGTAGAAATGCTTTTCTTAGGTTTAAATGAAGATTTAGGAAACTTGCCACGTTGACAAGAATCACAAAAACTTTTCTTTTCAAAAACGAGCTTCGGAAAACCTTTAATGGAATTTAATTTCGAAAGCTTATAAAGTGTTCCAAAGTTCACATGTCCAAAGCGTCGATGCCATAAGTGTTGTTCACTTGTGTTGGCAACGAGACATTGTTCATATGACTTAGGAAGATCCAAAATATAAATATCTTTATGGCGTGTGCCGGAAAATAATAATTTATTATTATCATTTGAAATATGACACAATCCTTTCGCAAAGCTAACTTTGTAACCTTTGTCACAAAGTTGGCTTATTGAAATAAGATTATGATTTAAACCAACAACTAGATAAACATCACTAATTAAGGGTTTAGACGGGTTACCCACTTTACCAACACCGACGATGGTTCCGCTCTCGTTGCCTCCAAATACGACGCGATTTCCATTTGCAATGGGAACCACTCCGGAGAGCAATTGAGCGTCACCCGTCATGTGTTTTGAACACCCGCTATCGAGTATCCAATTCCCTTTGGAGCTAAATTTAAATTTGTTGCTCCTTTTCTTTTTCTTTTCCTTGAGTACCTAAAGATAGAAACATTCATATCATGGTACCCAAGGTCATTGGGTCCTAGAAAGTTAGACCTTTGTAAGCCAAGTCCAATTGGACTTAGACTTCCCCACATAATTTCTACTATGCACAACATCCGAAAAATAAGCATTCATATACACTTGTTTTTCATCCATGCTTGTGTCCTTTGGGCTCCAAATAGTGAAAATTTTGGGAGCCATCATCCTATTGGGTGCATGCATGCGTTGTTGATTTCTACGTGATGCATGTTGTGGATAGGCATAAGGAACATGATGGAATGGTGCACGACGAGAATTATTCATATGATGAGGTGGGTGAACATATGCATGTGTGGGAACACGTGCGTGAGGGTGTCTCATATGGTGTGCACGTGCCCGTGAACGTGTAGCATAGAAATCATCATATGTGTGAGACGGTGGAGTAGGACGTGTGTTCCTACGTGGCATGGTATTTGTGTACATATAAGCATGCCCCTTCTTTGGAGGTCCACCCAAAGTGGGTTTCTTTCCAAAAGAGGGTGTGGACGATGTGGAAGCACCATTGGTAGATGAACTACCAATAGAGTGTTTGCTACCACTCGTAGAGTCACCGGAAGTTGGCCTAACAAAAGTAGTGGCCGCTTTGGATGGACATCCCATCGTATATCCCAAACCAATGTGGTGATTGGCCAGAAGTAAGTCACTTAGGATTTTATCCAAATGGTCCTTACCCTTATTGAATTTATTAATTCGGCATAATGTGTTCTCATATTTCTCTTTGAGAGAACGCATAGAAGTATCCAAAGTAGATACTTGCGATGTGAGCACATAAACACGAGATTTAAGATTCTCAATCTCAATACTCAAGGTCGAGTTTTGAGAAGTCAAATCCGCTATCCTATGTTCTTCTGGATCTTCAATGCTAACATGTTCAAGTTTAGATTTGAGATTGACAATCTCATTTCTTAACTCTTCAACAACGGTGTCGTTGTTGGTGATGATAGTCTTAGGCGAGGTTTGAATGCTAGCTAGGTCATCTTTTACTTTAGTATATTTATTTACTAATTTAGTGTATTTAGACCATAAATGAGAGTTAGCATCCCTAAGATCATCCATAGTTACCTCATCGCCTTCGTCGTCGCTATCATCGGAGGAGGAAGATCCTTGATCATGCTCCTCTCTTGCCATGAAGCACATGTGCGCTTGCTCCACTTTCTCATCGTCCGACTCTCCGCTTGAGGAATCCTCGGAGTCGGTGAATGTTGCTCCGACAAGTCCCTTTTTGTACCCCTTTTTGTACTTCTTTGACTTGTCGAACTTCGGCGCCTTCCACTTCTCCTTTTGCTTGTTTTGAGGACAATCCGCTTTGATGTGTCCTGGCTTATTGCATTTAAAGCACAATGGTGGAGAGGCGTTAGTAGAAGTAAATTTAGATTTTTGTTTGAAGTTACCCTTTCGGAAGAAGCGATTGAACTTCTTTGCCATGAGTGCAATGGATTCCATGTCCATTTCTTCTTCCGAGTCCTCATCATCGGTAGAGGTGGATGAAGCCGCCTTGAATGCAATCGCCTTTTTCTTAGGCACGTCTTGGTTCAAATAGGACTTCATCTTTTCTTGTAACTTCACCTTGCTATCTTTGCGTACATCGTATGACATCAAAGTACCCATCAATTGAACTACGGTATACTTATTCATGTCATTACCTTCCTCGATGGCGAAGGTACGTTTCTCCCAAGAAGAAGGAAGTCCTTCGATAAGCTTTGAGCACTTCTCCTTTTGAGTGTAGGACTTGCCGAGGGCCTCTAACTCGTTTATTATGTCAACGAAGCGAGCGTAATATTCTTTCATCTTCTCGCCCTGTTGCATATGAAACATTTCGTAATCTTTGTTTACGACTACGCGTTTAGAGTCTCTTACCCTACTCGTCCCTTCATGAAGTATGAGGAGGGAGTTCCAAATTTGATATGCACTCTTACATGTGCATATCTTATTGAAGTCATCGGGCTCCAATGCGCATTGCAAGGCGTTCATTGCCTTGGCATTGCTTACCTCCGCGGCGATCTCCGCGGTAGTCCATTTCTCAAAGTCTTCTTCTTCGGGCTCGATGTATTCCTTCATTGTGGTTCTCCATAGAGACGCACTACGGAGGAAGGTTTCCATCCGGCATTTCCAGTACCCGTAGTTGGTACCGTTGAAGAATGGAGGCCTCGTAGAGGAATGTCCTTCCATCACCGAAGATGCTCCTTCTCGGTTCCTGAAGGTGTCATAGTTGGAAGGTGGACGCACGGTCTTGTTGTCGTTGGCAGACATAGCTAAGTATCTGGCTCTGATACCAAATGTAATGCCCTACAAGCTACTGCACAAGTACTAGAGGGGGGTGAATAGTACTTTAAAAATAACAAGGAGTATAATTCCAAATTATAGTGCAAACAACTACCAAATCAATTTGCGAAAGCTTAAATTGAATGACAACAACAAAATTAACAATGCTAACAAAAGATGTTAATGGGTTCGGATCCACCCAAGTCTCCCCGACTTGTTCCCGGTGATCCTACGTCCCAACCACCCGGATCCCCTCCGGATACTTAGGTTAAAAACCCTAACCCAAGATTTCCACTATGAATATCTTGTGAAAAACCTTCACAAGATCAAATCATACAACAATGGCAATAGTGAATCCCACAACCCGGGATCACAACCTTCTCTCACAACCCAGAGAATCAACAAGCAATATAAATGAGTTTATATTGAAATAAGCAAACTTACCACAAAATCCTATACCTTGAGTTTTTCTTACCAAATAGGTGAAAGGAAGGATTTGAGGAAGATGAAGTCACCAAGACCTAGCACCAAGGAAATGACCAGCAATAGGTGCCTAGGAGAGATTTGGAGACTTGATTCAAGCTAGAGCTTGAAGGGCTCACCAAGAACAAACTTCTCTCAAGATGGATTCTAGATCTAGAAATGAGAGAGAATGTGTTTCTTGTGAGGAAGAGAGCTTTAGAAATGAGTGAGAATAGCTATCTCTTTCTTTCTCAATGAATCTCTTAATGGCAGCTCTAACCTAGATAGAAATGACCTAGGTTCGTATTTATAGGGTCCCATAAAAACAACTTAGGTCAAATTCCAACGGATAGAAATCTGAGAAAACTAGTCGGTCAAAGAACAACCACTGACCGACTAGTTCATCAACTAGTCGGTCAGTCAAACAGCATGGACCGACTAAGTGAGGAACTGAGAAGAAAGAGAAATTCAGACCTAGAAATCTAGTCGGTCCAAGAAGACTTTCTGACCGACTAGTTTCACAACTAGTCGGTCAGTCAGTGAACGTAGACCGACTAAGAGGCAAAATGAAATAGTCTGAATACAAATTGACTTAGTCGGTCCAAGAACAAAAGTTGACCGACTAGATTGTCAACTAGTCGGTCACCAAACGTTCTTAGACCGACTAACGATAAACAGTAGCTTAGGAGAAATTTAGCATGAACAGTAAGTCACAACTAGTCGGTCAAAGAAGCATCACTGACCGATTAGTTCACAAACTAGTCGGTCGGTGAGTCAACGTAGACCGACTAACTGTAAACAGTATAGTCCAAGAAATTAAGGAATCAAACTAGTCGGTCCAAGAAGAGTTGCTGACCGACTAGATCACCATCTAGTCGGTCAGTACTTCTTCTTGTACCAACTAACATGCACAAACAAGTCCGAATCAAAGCGCGACGCTTCGAGGAAGTTAGAATGAACTTGTACTAAGATCCTAGAGCTACGAAATGAGCGTTATGAAGTTAGAATCGTAAGATATACTCAAGGCTTAACATTCTATATATCGAAGCTAAAAAGACTATAAATAAAACCTTAAAGAATGGTCTTCGAGAGCTTCGATTAATTCTTCATGACTTCCAAAACAGCGCAAGAGCTTCAACGAAGCTTTAGGCATGAATACGTGCTTTGAGAAGTCTTGAGATGTCGCTTTGATTGTTCTCGTGAATTTGGCGACGATCTCCAATACTGCGCTCACAAATTGTTAGTTCATGAATTGTTTATGTTTGCTCATCATCCAAAACCAAATCCGGGGAGTCCAATATTCAACAAGTCGGCCAATCTCGAACTGCTCTGACCTTCTCCGGATCTACAGATATGCCATCACCGGATACCACGTGTCCCAGGAATGCGACTCTGTCCAGCCAGAACTCGCACTTGCTATACTTGGCATACAGCTTGTGTCGCCTCAGCGTCTCCAGCACTGTCCTCAGATGACAGCTGTGCTCCTCTTCAGACTTCGAGTAAATAAGAATGTCGTCAATAAAGATAACGACAAACTTATCCAGGAAGTCGTTGAAAATCAAGTTCATAAGGTTCATGAACACCGCTGGAGCATTGGTCACGCCGAAAGGCATCACCACAAACTCATAGTGCCCGTACTTCGTCCGGAAAGCTGTCTTCAGAATGTCATCCTTCTTCACCTTCAACTGATGATATCCGCTCCTCAAATCCAACTTCGAGAAAACTCTCGAACCTCTCAGCTGATCAAAAATGTCATCGATACGTGGCAGTGGATACTTGTTCTTCACGGTGACAGCATTCAATCCTCGATAGTCCATGCACATCCTACGGGACCCATCCTTCTTCTTCACTAGCAACACTGGTGCACCCCACGGGGACACACTAGGGTGGATGAAACCCTTCTGCAACAGCTCATCTAGTTGCTTCCACAGCTCCTCTAGCTCTACAGGAACCATCCTATACGGCGCCTTCGATATCGGCTGCGCACCCGGCATCAGATCGATACCGAACTCCAAAGCCCTGTCGGGTGGCAGACCTGAGATATCCTCTGGAAAGACGTCGTCGAAGTCTCTGACAACCGCTGGTCGGTCGATCTCCATCTCCATCCGCATAGCTGTAACAATTGGCACCTCCGGCTTGGCCCGAAATCTGATGGGCCCAAGCGACTCGCCTATGCTGCAGAACTCGAACTCCGGATGGCCAGGAATCTGGAATACCACTCTCTTGCTGTGACAGTTGATCAAAGCATGGAAATCTCCCAGCCAATCGATGCCAAGGATGACATCGAAATGCGGCAGATCGTGGACGATGAAATCTGCGTATAACTCATGTCCACTGACCACTAGAGGAATCGATCGACATCCCATGTTCACAGTCACCACTCCGTTCCCTGTGGTGATGTCCCAACACTTAGGAAGTGTGTGGGTAGGAATGGAGAGCTTTGTTATGAACTTCCGGGATATGATGCACATGGATGCACCGGAGTCAAACAAAGCCAAAGCAGGGTAAGAGAACACCAGAATGGTGCCTAAGAAAACAAAGGGTCTAAGGTCACAACACTACTCTAGCAATCAAACAACCAAGCAACACTAACATAACTAGCAATAAGGTCTAACTATGAAATGAAAAGACTAGGTCAAGGAGTTACCCGCGATAACTCCATCCAGCTCTTCAGTCTCAACAGCTGTCATGGTATAGGCCGGCCTCTGAGGCTGCACTGCTCGCTAGTACATCTGCCACTGTGGCACCAAGGGTGGTCCACAAACAGCAAGTCCTCTCTGAATTTGGGCAGGCGCCCTCATCTGCAACGGGGCTGGCGCTCCAACAACAGCACTGCAGGCTCTCGGACAATCCTTCACAGCATGCGAAGCATCCCCACAAAGTAGGCACAAACCCAGCTTCCTCCTACAGTTGGTCTGAACATGTCCGGGCTTGCCGCAAAAATGGCACGGACCCTTGTTCTGCTGCTGCACTGGTGCTCTAGGTCTCTTGAATGGCACGGTCTGGACTGGCCTCATCGCCGGCCTGGTAGGTGGCCGGTACTACTCCATAGGGCGCTTTCCTCTGTCCACTGGAGTGTCAGGCAGGTGCGAAATCGTCTCATGATTCTTCGCAGCATCTAACACTTCCCTCATAGTCGAGAAACTAGCAGATGACATGGAAGCCTGGACCTTCGGACGAAGTCCCTGACGGAACCGCTCAGCTCGGTTCTCTTCCTTCTTCACCATGTGCGGGGTAAAACGGATCAGCATCTCGAATTTAGCCTCATACTCGTCGATAGTCATGTCCCCCTGCTTCAGATCCATGAATCTGCCCATCAGCTCTCTCCTAGCTGCCTTAGTGAAGTACTTCTCCTTGAACATGTGGCGAAAAGTCTTCCACTCCACCGGCTTCTACAGGCGCCTCTCCTCAATACGCCACCAGTTTCGAGCAATCTCAGTCAGCTGCATCTTCGCGATCTCCACCCGAGTATCATCTGGAATCTTGGCAGCTACTAACTTCTCCTCGGTGCTCTGGATCCACTTATCGGCACCCAGAGGTCCCTCCTTCCCAGAGAAGGTCTTCAGCTGAAGCTCGTTGAACTGCTTCACTCCTGGAGCAGCTCGCGGAGAAGGAGGAGGTGGAGGTGGTGCAACAGGTGGGGCCTGGGCAGCACGGTTGGACTGCTACACCAGCTGATGCTGCACCTCAAGCATCTCTCGCATCACGCCAATGAACTGGCGGAAATCGGCACCCTGGTCCTCCGGACCGTCATAACTCGAATTCGAGGATCGAGTAATGCGTCGCCCAGCCATCCTGTGTTCAGAAACGAAGACACAGGTTAGACTCGTACAATGTTTGAATATCAAAATGATTGTCCTTACTCTTACTGTTCTGTACTTGTAGAAATATTGGGACGTGGACATGCATGGGCCACCACTAAAACCTGTCACGCCCCGCTTCCCAAAACGGCGGAGGCGAAGCGTGACTAGGCCCGCTTAGGCCAGAGCTTGGGAGCCCTGACCCAATAAGCGTCTGTGTGGTACCAAGACGAAGGTACAGGTCCATGCATGTTAGTACAGAACAATAAGAGTACAAGAAAGGAGAAGACAATTCATTTTATTATTCCAACATATCAAAAAGTACCAAGTCTCAACGCCCGAAGGGCTACAACAGCATAACAGAAATCTAACGGTGCAAGCATCCGACCTAAACAAGGAAACAAAAGGTGCTACACACCCAACTAAAAGTAATGGCTATCTGTGGAAACTACAACGAGAAGTCTCTAGCTCTGGTCCTCCTCAGGATCGTACTCAGGATCAACACTCTCTGGCTCCACGTCGGCTGGCAAGTCAGTCTCCTCGACGTACTCTGGCTCAATCCCTGACGTACAGCACCAAAAGAAGGAACTATACGTCAGGTAAGGTCTACAAGAAGAGGTTAGACCAAACTACAAGTGCACCAATTATTTAACAACGTTTTACTGGTTGATTAACATGCTGGGGTTATAACAGACGAACAAACAAAAGTACACTTAGCAGGAAAGTAAACACGACAAGTAGTAGTCGTAGCGAGTGCTACCGACTACGGGACTAGCCTACAGGTGTCTAGACAAGACGAAACATGGAAAGCCAGACAGGACAAGACACGACACGAAAATGGTTCACGCCTTTACGGTTCGAGGGGGATCAGACCCTCTTGCCGCGTGCACGCTCAACCCTACCCCAAAACCCCAAGAATCGTGACAGGACAAGGGATCACTTGCTCTAGCTTGACAAGTGCCCTATTGCTCTCTGAGCTGTGTATCAGTACAAGGGATCACCTGCTCTAGCTGACAGGTGCCCTATTGCCCATCGGGTTGTGAATCGGTACAAGGGATCACTCGCTCTGGCTTGGCGAGTGCCCTATTACCCAGCGGGCTGTGCAAGACGAAACGGGTCATGTCAAAACAGAAGGGACATGACACAACAAAACAGGAGGGGTTGTACTAGGGTGTCCACAACTCGCACACACACATGTCAATCCTATGATGTCAAATTATTGTTGTTGGACTCAGACTTCGTTGTCAAGTCTGAGCCATCAAAGGCGTCCCAGACGCTATCATTTCACGTCCAGTTCTCATCGTTTCAAAATTACAGTTCTAGTAAGACTAAGGCCTAAACATGGCCAAGAACGCAAGTGGTACACTTGCTTGCGGTGGCGAGTGCGTCTTCCTAGAACGTCTCGTCCAAACGTCTCGTCGGTGAAAGAGCGTCTGAAAATCGTGACACGGTGACGGTGTCAGATCACGATTCAATAATTCCTATTAGGGTTGTGTCTAGGTTATGGAACTACCCTATTCGTCAAAAATCACATTTTTAATGTATTAGCCTAATCGACGGTCTACCCTATGTGCACATGCAAGAAGTCCATTCGTCGATTTATCTACGGTTGTACAACGTTTTAAAGAGAAGCGGAAAGTAAATTTAATTTGATTATGTTGCTAATTTTAATTAGGGTTTGATTATCTATTGTGTTGATTTATACGAATTTAGGGGACCAACATGATTTGACGATTGCACGAAGATCCAGCGTCAGATCTGGAAAAAGTGGAAGCTTTGCGTTGTCCGGAAGCTCCTAGGCCGCGGGTAGCGCAGCAAGGAATGTTGATCGTTGGTGGTGTCGTCGGTGGCGAAGATCTCAGCGTCTCCCGGGGTCGTCGTCGCTAGAACTGAGGTTGGATCGCCAAGATGGATCTTGGAAAGGGAAACGAGATGGCGGCCGGAGCTTGGCCGTATGGTTTCAGATCTGAGGGGGAAAGAGGGTGGCCGGCTGGAAAAATGGAAGGAATAAGAAGGAGAAGGAGAAACCGGAGAATGAAGAGAAAAGAGATTGGAGGAAGAAGATGAAGAGAAAGAAAGGGGAGAAGGGTCTTGGAGAAGATGGAGGGCGCAAGGAAGAGGAAACGAGAGGTAGGGAAAGAGAAAAGAATAGGTTGGGGAAGAAGATGGCTCAAAATAATGAGGAGAAAGAAAGAAGGCCGCGCGTTTAAATAAGAAAAAACAAACGGCGGCTAGCTCAGAAATTAGGGTTTCGGGGTCAATTAGTCGGTCAGTGAAGGGCGGTTAACCGACTAGTTTGAGAACTAGTCGGTCGGTCTTCTAACTGAGACCGACTAGAAGCCAAACAGAGAACAGTGTCGGTACAGGGTTAACAGATTTATTCGTTCTGTGAAGGATCGTCGACTGACTAGTTTGCAACCTAGTCGGTCGGCCAGTGTTCATTGACCGACTAAAGGATAAAAGTGGTCGACAAGAATTTTTGAAAGTAAATCGGTCTGAGAAGAAAGCCTAACCGACTAGTTCGTCAACTAGTCGGTCGGTGTTCATTCTTTGACCGACTAAAGGTAAACAGTAACTCGACTGCATGAAATGATCTCTAACTTAGTCGGTCTGCGAAGAAGTGTTGACCGACTAGTTCGAAAACTAGTCGGTCGGTGGATGAACTTAGACCGACTAAGAGTAAACAGTAACTCAGTGGAAAAAATCTGACAGAAACTAGTCGGTCTATGAAGAGTTTCTGACCGACTAGATTGACATCTAGTCGGTCGGCCCTTCTTCTTGAACCAACTAAAATGCACATAAAGTCTACAAATGAAGTGCGAAGCTTTGGGATGGGTTCTAGGGACTTCTAAGATGAGTATGGATCTAAGATAAGAGCGTCATGAAGCATGCTCAGCTCCAGATAGGGGAAAAAGATAAGGAAAAGAAGAAGAGAGAAGACAAACAATCATATATATATAAATAAATATCATCATACAAAAACCAGCCGTTACAAGGATGATACGTCGGACTATGCGGGTTCGGTTAGTGGGCATTCCCATGTCCATTAACAATGACCGACTCCGGGAGCACTAAGCTCGCAACGATAACTCCCAACATCTCATCCTGCCGCTCCCGCGCACTAGGATTCGATGTCTACGCTAAGGGCGTGAGCTATGGCTAGGGAGTCAACCGCCAAGTTTATTCCCCCTTGGCCCAACGGTCAAAGGCGGTCTTTTTCCCGTCGATGACAATAAAACACCCCGCGTAACCAATAGATTCATATTCCCTATCGATATCCTAGTCCTATGGACGCATTAGGGAGAACCCACGAAGGGGTTTCCACCAAAATCCCATATTTGGGAACTACTCACACATTATAGTTAAAAAGCAATCTAAATGAAAATCGACCGTTAAAATAATAATCAGGCAATTGAAATGAAGTAGGAGTAATGCTATTAAGATAATATCAAATTTTCATAAAGATCAGAACACTTACAAATAACAATAAAATTCCAGCCGTCACAATAGGGAAAAAGGACAGAAAAATACACAACTCTCGTTTGTGGAAAACCAAGGAAGCTATTTATAGAAAACGACTTCACCCGATCGGTTGAAGAATCAACCGATCGGGTGAGCTGCAATGTTCTTCGGCTACGGTCTTCAGAAACTTCACCCGCTCACGGGACCCGATCGTTTGGTGCAAGCGGCTCGTCGTTTGGATCTTGCGGTCATCAGGTCAACCGATCGGTTGAGAAATCAACCGATCGGTTGGAATTGTTCTCAAAACAGACAGAAAGTCCCGTCGGTTTGGCACGGTCAGCGGGCCGTCGATTGGCTCTCCGGGTTGTCTGTTGGAAGAATCGGCTACAGATGAACCGATCGGGTGTAGGTCACCCGATCGGTTGGAATTCAGCTCCAATTTCCCGAGAACTATGTTGGGATAAACTGGTCCGCAACCCAGTCGGTTGACCCTCACTTTGCTTCAGCTGCTGTCCAGGTCGGATACGCGTGCATCACCTGATCGGTTGGCTGTGTCCAACCGATCGAGTGGGGGTTGAAAGATCGAAATCTTGGTCGTTTGGCCCCTGGATCATGCGTGACTCCTCCCATTGCTCCGGGGACTTATGATATCTTCGTTATGTGTCCCCTACACTGGCAATCTCCTGTAAACACACAAAAACATGGAGAAGTGAAAGAAAACTAAAAAACACGAGAAAAATGGAAACGGGACGACGAAAAATAACGGAAAAACACAAAGAAGACGTGCGTGAATATATAAAATATACACACATGTCAAAATCCCCCAAGTTTAACCCTTCCTCGTCCTCGAGGAAGACGAGCGAGAGTAGGAGCTCGGAGGGAGAAAATAGAGAGAAAGAGAGAAAAAGAAGTCAAAATCCCAAATCGCCCGTCAGGGCCAACAAAATCAAAAACACCACACCTAGCAAGAAAGCGACAAATCACAATACTAAACCAAAGAAGACGAGTCCAAACGAGTGTCGTGGGCCCACGCGGTGAAGCGCAAGTGAGTGTGGTCGCGTGCTAGCAGACGGTGTTACTATCTATAGTGTGTAACGGTACGTTTTCGTTGTACTTTGTTCGTGCACGTGCTTTTGGCCGTGCACGTGTTTATTTTAGACTTTACTTGATTGTGAACACTTTTGTGTGATATGCCGTTGTGAACGTCTCTGAGAGTATTAAATAGTGGCACTATCTTGGAACGACACTTCTCGAGTCGTTTTCCCACAATTTAAACTTACTCGATGAGACGTGACGATTTTCACTTTTGACTGGAGACGTTTCTATTTTTAGTTTCGTCGTCCGACGTCGAAATTGAGATCCGTCTTCTTAGTAAGCTCACTTTCGTCAGCACGATCACCACGATATTTATTTTATAATTTTTGGAGTTCATTTGACCACTTTTATATTTTTAACAAGTTTTAAAATATTTTTAATAATTAATTTTTAAATTATTTTCGGCCAAATAAAATTTATTTGAGTTTTAAACGTATTAAAGAATTTTTGAGCCAATTTCCAGCTCATTTGGACCAGGTCAAATCCTTGGGTGAGTTGGAGAAGTTGAATTTCAAATTTTAAATTATTTTAAACTTCTAATCCTATTAGATTTAGCCCTAGACCAAGTCAACCCATCTACACTATATAAACAACCCCTAGGAAGACCTATTTTCGCAAGAAATTAACCCTAGCCTCTTCCAAAACCCAAATTTGACGTTGCGACGATTCGTCGCAACGTTGCGACGAACAGCTGCCGCACCGACAAAGAAAACCAAGCCAAAACCCCCGCTCCGACCGCTAGCCGCCCCCGCATCGCCCCGTCCGCATCGCAGCACAGCCGTCCCCGCTCCGTTCCCCGCTTCGACCGAGAGAAGCCCTCGGTCTGACCGAGAGCTTCCCCCGCTCACGCCCCGTTCCGCACCGCAGCTGTCGCCCGCAGCTGTCGCCCCTCATCGCCCCCACGCCTGACCGAGGCACCCGCTCGCATCGTCGCTCGCCGCTCCGTTGCAACGTTGCAAACGTTGCAACGCTTTGTCGCCCACACCGACCGACCCGATCTCCCGCTCCGACCGAGAGGCAGCCCCGCACCCGCCTAGAGCCCGTACCCCGCACCGCTGCAAGGCCGTTCCCCGCGTCTGACCGAGCAAATCTCCCGCATTGGCTGGGTACGACCGAGAGCCACTCGTCGCAACCCCGCATCCGTCGCACCACTTGCCTCCGTGGGCCCCCCAAGTTCTCCAGAGGTATTGTGGGTCCCCCAAAGGTCCCTAGGACTACTGTGGGCCCCACCTAGGTGCGTTCTCTTCGACGATTTGCCGCGTACGATGTTGCGACACGTCGTAGCCCGTCGTCGCACGTGGTAGCTTTGGAATCTGGAATCGTCGCCCCGGTTGATTGCTCTGAAACTTCCAGCGAGGAATCTAATTGGAATCTGGACTTGGAGCGCGATCTTTTATTCCAACCCCCGGCGTCGCTACCCGACGCCGGTGTAGCTTTCGCGTCGTGTTGAGGTAACGCTTTGCACCCCTAGGACCCCCAACCCAATTGCATGCCAACCAAGACTAAAATCAGTATTTTTAAAGTATTTTAAATGTTTTAGCAATCACTAATCATGATTAATAAAACGGATGTAGGCCGGTGGACTTGTGCACGTAGGAATTGTGACTTTGGACTCGTTGGACAGTGTTTCTCTGACGTGGTACTTGGAGGCAAGTGAAATTGCCAATACTTGCTTAGGGCCATGTTTTTAGGCCACTTCCTTGCTTTTAGCGTAAAAGAGAGTAGTCAGTGAAGTGATAGCTGGCTAGACGCCTACTTGATCTAGTTTGACAACGAAACTAGATCCGTCACCTAAATTGATCTAGCTTGACAACGAAGCTAGATCCAACCCTTTAAACTTGTTGTTCATGCATACTAAACTGTCACGTTTACTTTTCTTACCTGTACGCTTTACTACTTGCCATGTCATGTCATCCATGCATTGAATGTCGCATTTGTAGCACACGCTACAGTACTTGTACTTCCTTGTCCGGCTAGGTGCACCCCTACGCCATACTTGTTTAAAACACTTCCTGGCTCGTGGTCCAGAAGCGGGCCTCATGTGTTGGCTGAAAACCAATACCCGATACACGTGGAGGGGTAGGGATAAACGATCACTTGAGCTTAGGAGTTAGCCCGCGCAGCCACTCTAGCCAAACGACGGAATCTCTGTGCATGAGGTGCTTACTTTACTTGTCTTGTACTTGTCTTGTGAATGATTCATGCCATGTCATGCTCGTACTTTACCTTACTTTACCTGTTGCACTCATTACTTTAACTGCCATGTCATCGCATCATGCTAGAACTGCTAGGTTGCTTTACTTGTACCTACTTTTAGTTTCCTTGCACAAGTCTTCCAGACTTGCTCACATGTGCCCCTTGCTCTTTTGAGTGTCACATGTTAGACCCTGAGCCAGAGACAGTTGTTGAGGACGAGGTGTTTGCTGACGCTGAGCCCGAGCCTACGTTCGTCGAGGAGTTCGAGGACACCGGAGACCAGTCTTAGAGACTGATTTTACTTGCTTTTGCTTTAGGTTGCTGTTAGTTGTCGGTGCTTGCACCATTTCTTTGTTTTCGTACTTTGTACTTTTGTTGGCCATGCTGGGCCCCTTTTAGACTCTTTTATTTTAGCCTGGTGGCTTTTCTGCGATGTTGAGATTTATTATTATGGATATTCTGAGATGTTTCTTTTGTCTCTTTTCGTTATTATTATCTTTGTTTCGTTTCGCGTTGCAAGGACCTGCAGTTTCAAGTGATTGACGCTTATCGGACTTGCGGCTTTGTAGCTTCAAGTCTGAGCGGACCTTCTCACACTTCGCCTCCACGTTTTTGGGAATCGGGGCGTGACAGGTTTTGTTGGTGGCCCATGCAGGTCTTCCTATCTTACGATTGCGAACTAACAGAACAACGATAATAAACGGAATATCCATTAAATAAATTGCAACATCCAAGACATTAAGCTTTGAGTCTAATTTGTTTGCTCGTTTTCTATGTCCTTAGATGGCTGGACGACGACAAACCCGATCTGGCAGTGGGCCCAATCGTGCTGAGGAGCCGGATAGAGAGCCCACCAATGCTGAGATCATGAGGATGATGCATCAGATGATGCAGGTGCAGCAGGGCATGCTCCAGAACACTCAGAGTGCTCCTCGCTTCGAGCCAGGAGCGAAGCAGTTTCGGGAGCTGGGCCCGACTTACTTTGATGGATCTGAAGGACCGTTGGCTGCAGAGGAGTGGATCAGGAACACCGATGATAATCTGAAGACGTTGAAGGTCAACCCGGCTGGATGGATTGATCTGGCAAAGAAGCAGCTGAAGGATAATGCCCGAAATTGGTTGGATGCAGAGGAGGAGTTGTTGGTGAGCCCTATACCTTGGGCTACTTTCAAGTCTAGATTCGATGAGGAGTACTTTCCGAAGGCTGCCAGGAGGGAGATGTTGCAGCGCTTCATTGAGCTAAAGCAGGGGAGTTTGACGGTGGACCAGTACCACCAGGAGTTTACTAGATTGAGTCGCTTCGCGCCGAAGATGGTGGAGGATGCTGAGGAGAAGGCCCAGAGGTTTCTGCAGGGTCTTTCTCTGGACTTGCAGAGTCTGATGTCTACGACGGACATGGAGTCATATCAGAAGTTGCTGGTAGCTGCTCGGAGACAGGAGCTGATTGCGAAGCAGCAGAGAGAACTGATTTCTGGAGCTGGGAAGAGGCCTATGGAGCAGGTCAGAGGAGTGGTTAGGCCTGGGACTAGGCCTAATCAGACGGTGCAGTTCAAGAAGCCAGGTGTGCCTCCTGAGAAGACTTGCTATTTCTGTGGCAAGACTGGGCATGCCAAAGATTAGTGTAGGAAGATGTTGGGACAGTGCCTGGTTTGTGGAGACCCTACTCATGCTATGAAGGAGTGCCCGAGGTCTAAACTACCTTGGAAGGATCCCGTTACCGCACAGCCGTTGCAGTAGAGAGCACCTGTACCTGCAGGTCGTGGAGCACCTCTCGCTCCTCAGAGGAAGGCTTTTCAGCAGGCTATGCAGCCGAGGAGGCAGGCTTACCTGATGACGGCAGTGGAGAGCGAGGCTGTGGATGAGGTTATCGCAGGTAACTCTCAAACTAGTTGTTTTCTTCCTTAGATTGTTTTGATTTTAGCTTATGTTTGAATTGATTGCATATGATTGTTTGTTAGAATAGGGCTTGATTGTTAGATTATTTGTTAGGTGTGATTTTGGTGTGCACGTTTCCTGCACGAGTCCTCTTTGACTCAGGTGCATCGATGTGCATTATTTCTCGGAGCTTCGTGGAGAAGCATTCCTTGACGAATTCCCCTCTTCCCAAGAGTTGGAACATCGTTACAGGAAATGGCGTGATCTCGGTGCATCGTGGGTGCACTTCTTGCCCTTTGGTGGTCTGTGGACATGAGCTTTACGCCGAATTTATTGTCCACGACATCATCAACTATGATGCCGTGCTCGGGATGGATTGGCTTGCGAGTTTCTATGCTACGATCGATTGTCGGAGGAAGAAGGTGGTGTTCGAGATCCTCGGACATCCGGTGTTTGAGTTCAGTCGAGGTAGCAGTTCGCTTGGCCCTGTCAGGTTTCGGGCCAGACCGGTGGAGCTTGTTGCTATGCAGATGGAGCAGGATAGACCAGCCGTGGTACGTGAATTCGACGATGTCTTCCCTGAGGAGATGTCTGGACTGCCGCCCGATCGAGCTCTCGAGTTTTCGATCGATCTTATGCCGGGAGCGCAGCCTATTTCGAAGGCACCATATCGGATGGCTCCAGCAGAGTTGGAGGAGTTGCGTAGGCAGCTGGACGAGCTTTTGCAGAAAGGATACATCAATCCCAGTGTGTCTCCGTGGGGAGCACCGGTGTTGCTGGTGAAGAAGAAGGATGGCTCGCGTCGCATGTGTGTGGATTACCGGGAGATGAATGCTGTGACTATCAAGAATAAGTATCCCTTGCCTCGGATAGATGACATCTTTGATCAGCTCGGAGGATTGAGGGTGTTCTCTAAATTGGATTTGAGAAGTGGCTACCATCAGCTTAAGGTGAAGAAGGACGACATTCCGAAGACAGCCTTCAGGACGAAGTATGGTCACTACGAGTTCATGGTTATGCCATTTGGTGTAACCAATGCGCCCGCAGTCTTTATGAACCTGATGAATTTGATCTTCTACGACTTTCTAGATACGTTTGTCGTTATCTTTATTGACGACATCCTGATCTATTCAAAGTCGGAGGAAGAGCATGCCTCGCACTTAAGGACAGTGTTGGAGATCTTGAGGAAGCATCGTTTGTATGCTAAGTATTCCAAGTGCGAGTTCTAGCTGGATAGAGTTGCCTTTCTCGGGCATGTGGTGTCTTGTGATGGAATTTCTATGGATCCCGAGAAGATTGTGGCTATCAGAGAGTGGCCGGTTCCGCAGTCGGCGTCAGAGATTCGGAGTTTCCTTGGACTTGCAGGCTATTATCGGCGTTTCATTAAGGACTTTTCTCGGATTGCTGAGCCGATGACTAGACTGACGCGGAAGGATGTGCCTTATGTTTGGTCTGATGATTGCGAGAAGGCTTTTGGTATTCTGAAGGAGAGATTGACGACTGCCCCTGTACTTGCTGTGCCTGATCGGAGTGGAGGATTCGAGATCTTTTGTGATGCTTCTGGCAAGGGTCTTGGATGTGTGTTGCATCAGCATGGGCATGTGGTTGCGTATGCTTCTCGTCAGCTTAAGGCTCATGAGAAGAATTACCCGACACATGATTTGGAGTTGGCTGCGGTTGTGTTTGCGCTGAAGATTTAGAGGCACTTCCTGCTGAGTGAGAAGGTGAAGATCTTCACCGATCACAAAAGCTTGAAGTATATCTTTATGCAGAAGGAGCTCAACATGCGACAGCGTCGATGGTTGGAGCTCATGGTAGACTATGAGATTGACTTGCAGTACCACCCTGGCAAGGTGAATGTGGTTCCGGATGCGCTGAGCAGACTTCCAGCGGTGATGATGTTGACCTCGCAGTGGAGATTACAGCAGGATTTTTGCGAGACTGGTATCGAGATTATTCTTCCTGGAGAGACTTCTTCGATGATGAGCATGCAGATACAATCGACAATCGTGGATAGGATCAAGGCTGGACAGGTTGGAGATGCTAAGCTGGTGAAGATTCGGGAGCAGGTGGAAGCCGGTCTGCGGACTGACTTTTTGATTCACGAGGATTGTTCGTTGAGATTTGGAGCCAGGTTGTGCGTGCCAGCTGGAGATATCAGAGAGGAATTATTGGTGGAGGCACACAGTTCGCCGTATTCTGTACATCCTGGTGGGACCAAGATGTACAAGGACCTTCGCCTGAACTTTTGGTGGCATGGAATGAAGAGGATTGTGGCTCGGAGTGTAGCCAAGTGTTTGGTTTGCCAACAAGTAAAGGCGGAGCACCAGCGTACGGCAGGGTTGCTACAACCGCTTCTGATTCCGGAGTGGAAGTGGCAGCACATCACTATGGATTTCGTGACTGGACTACCTCGGAGTCCGAAGCAGAATTACACGATTTGGGTGATCGTAGACCGATTGACCAAATCCGCGCACTTTATTCCCTTCCGAGTAGGACAGCCTACTGAGACGCTAGCGAGGAGATACATGGAGGTAAATACGTTTACTCTCTGTTTCTATTTCCTTTTACTAGTTTAGATAGTGATGTAACGTGAATCGTGCAGGAGATCGTACGACTTCACGGAGTCCCCGTGAGTATCGTGTCGGACAGAGACACGAGATTCACATCTCAGTTTTGGCAGAGTCTACAGAAGAGCTTGGGTACGAGTCTAAGTTTCAGCATGGTGTACCACCCGCAGACGGATGGCCAGTCCGAGAGGACGATTCAGATTTTGGAGGATATGTTGCGAGCTTGCATACTGGACTTTAAGGGATCTTGGGAGGATCATCTCCATCACGTTGAGTTTGCCTACAATAACAGCTACCAGGCGAGTATTGGAATGGCGCCTTTTGTCGCGCTATATGGAAAGAAATGTCGATCGCCACTGAGCTGGGATGACATTGGAGATCGGGAGCTGTTGGGACCAGAGATGATCGTGGAGGCCGTGGATGTTGTGAGGAACATCCGGGAAAAGCTGAGGATTGCGCAGGACCGTTTCAAGCATTGGGCAGATGCTAAACGGGGGCCTTTGGAGTTTCAGCCTGGCGATCATGTCTTCCTGAAGATTTCTCCGAACCGCGGAGTTATTCGATTCGGGAAGAGAGGCAAGCTGAGTCCGAGGTTCATTGGACCGTTCGATGTTCTGGAGAGAGTTGGAGCTGTGGCTTATCGCTTGGCGTTGCCACCGTCGCTGGTGGGAGTTCACGACGTATTTCACGTATCTCAGTTACGTCGATACGTTAGTGATCCATCCCACGCTGTGGATTTCTCAGAGATTACGGTTCGTTTGGATCTGTCTTATGATCAGCAGCCAGTTGAGATTCTAGATCGTCGACAGAAGCAGCTGAGGAATAAGACCGTCGACTTGGTTCGAGTGCAGTGGCGTCACGGTTCCCCCGGTGAGTCCACCTGGGAGCGTGAAGATGAGATGAGAGAGCGCTTCCCGCACCTTTTCCCGAGCAGTGCTTGATGTTGATTCCGAGGACGGAATCATTTCTAAGGTGGGGAGGATGTAACGGTACATTTTCGTTGTACTTTGTTCGTGCACGTGCTTTTGGCCGTGCACGTGTTTATTTTAGACTTTACTTGATTGTGAACACTTTTATGTGATATGCCGTTGTGAACGTCTCTAAGAGTATTAAATAGTGGCACTATCTTGGAATGACACTTCTCGAGTCGTTTTCCCCCAATTTAAACTTACTCGATGAGACGTGACGATTTTCACTTTTGACGAGAGACGTTTCAATTTTTAGTTTCGTCGTCCGACGTCGAAATTGAGATCCGTCTTCTTAGTTAGCTCACTTTCGTCATCACGATCACCACGATATTTATTTTATAATTTTTGGAGTTCATTTGACCACTTTTATATTTTTAACAAGTTTTAAAATATTTTTAATAATTAATTTTTAAATTATTTTCGGCCAAATAAAATTTATTTGAGTTTTAAACATATTAAAGAATTTTTGAGCCAATTTCCAGCTCATTTGGACCAGGTCAAATCCTTGGGTGAGTTGGAGAAGTTGAATTTCAAATTTTAAATTATTTTAAACTTCTAATCCTATTAGATTTAGCCCTAGACCAAGTCAACCCATCTACACTATATAAACAACCCCTAGGAAGACCTATTTTCACAAAAAATTAACCCTAGCCTCTTCCAAAACCCAAATTTGACGTTGCGATGATTCGTCGCAACGTTGCGACGAACAGCTGCCGCACCGACCGAGAAAACCAAGCCAAACCCCCCGCTCCGACCGCTAGCCGCCCCCGCATCGCCCCGTCCGCATCGCAGCACAGCCGTCCCCGCTCCGTTCCCTGCTTCGACCGAGAGAAGCCCTCGGTCTGACCGAGCGCTTCCCCCGCTCACGCCCCGTTCCGCACCGCAGCTGTCGCCCGCAGCTGTCGCCCCGCGTCGCCCCGCGCCTGACCGAGGCGCCCGCTCGCATCGCCGCTCGCCGCTCCGTTGCAATGTTGCAAACGTTGCAACGCTTTGTCGCCCGCACCGACCGACCCGATCTCCCGCTCCGACCGAGAGGCAGCCCCGCACCCGCCTAGAGCCTGCACCCCGCACCGCTGCAAGGCCGTTCCCTGCGTCTGACCGAGCAAATCTCCCGCATTGGCTGGGTACGACCGAGAGCCACTCGTCGCAACCCCGCATCCGTCACACCACTTGCCTCCGTGGGCCCCCCAAGTTCTCCAGAGGTATTGTGGGTCCCCCAAAGGTCCCTAGGACTACTGTGGGCCCCACCTAGGTGCGTTCTCTTCGACGATTTGCCGCGTACGACGTTGCGACACGTCGTAGCCCGTCGTCGCACGTGGTAGCTTTGGAATCTCGAATCGTCGCCCCGGTTGATTGCTCTGAAACTTCCAGCGAGGAATCTAATTGGAATCTGGACTTGGAGCGCGATCTTTTATTCCAACCCCCGGCGTCGCTACCCGACGCCGGTGTAGCTTTCGCGTCGTGTTGAGGTAACGCTTTGCACCCCTGGGACCCCCAACCCAATTGCATGCCAACCAAGACTAAAATCAATATTTTTAAAGTATTTTAAATGTTTTAGCAATCACTAATCAAGATTAATAAAACGGATGTAGGCCGGTGGACTTGTGCACGTAGGAATTGTGACTTTGGACTCGTTGGACGGTGTTTCTCTGACGTGATACTTGGAGGCAAGTGAAACTTGCCAATACTTGCTTAGGGCCATGTTTTTAGGCCACTTCCTTGCTTTTAGCGTAAAAGAGACTAGTCAGTGAAATGATAGCTGGCTAGACGCCTACTTGATCTAGTTTGACAACGAAACTAGATCCGTCACCTAAATTGATCTAGCTTGACAACGAAGCTAGATCCAACCCTTTAAACTTGTTGTTCATGCATACTAAACTGTCACGTTTACTTTCCTTACCTGTACGCTTTACTACTTGCCATGTCATGTCATCCATGCATTGAATGTCGCATTTGTAGCACACGCTACACTACTTGTACTTCCTTGTCCGGCTAGGTGCACCCCTACGCCATACTTGTTTAAAACACTTCCTGGCTCGTGGTCCAGAAGCGGGCCTCATGTGTTGGCTGAAAACCAATGCACGATACACGTGGAGGGGTAGGGATAAACGGTCACTTGAGCTTAGGAGTTGGCCCGCGCAGCCACTCTAGCCAAACGACGGAATCTCTGTGCACGAGGTGCTTACTTTACTTGTCTTGTACTTGTCTTGTGAATGATTCATGCCATGTCATGCTCGTACTTTACCTTACTTTACATGTTGCACTCATTACTTTAACTGCCATGTCATCGCATCATGCTAGAACTGCTAGGTTGCTTTACTTGTACCTACTTTCAGTTTCCTTGCACAAGTCTTCCAGACTTGCTGACATGTGCCCCTTGCTCTTTTGGGTATCACATGTTAGACCATGAGCCAGAGACAGTTGTTGAGGACGAGGTGTTTGCTGACGCTGAGCCCGAGCCTACGTTCGTCGAGGAGTTCGAGGACACCGGAGACCAGTCTTAGAGACTGATTTTACTTGCTTTTGCTTTAGGTTGCTGTTAGTTGTCGGTGCTTGCACCATTTCTTTGTTATCGTACTTTGTACTTTTGTTGGCCATGCTGGGCCCCTTTTAGACTCTTTTATTTTAGCCTGGTGGCTTTTCTGCGATGTTGAGATTTATTATTATGGATATTCTGAGATGTTTCTTTTGTCTCTTTTCGTTATTATTATCTTTGTTTCGTTTTGCGTTGCAAGGACCTGCAGTTTCAAGTGATTGACGCTTATCGGACTTGCGGCTTTGTAGCTTCAAGTCTGAGCGGACCTTCTCACGCTTTGCCTCCACGTTTTTGGGAAGCGGGGCGTGACACAGTGTGTGATAGAGCTCCATATACACAAATCCAAGAAAAGACCCAAATACAGATTCGATTTGAAATAAGCGGTGAATAGATAGCTCAAGCATGCAATAGAACAGAGTAAGAATCGAATCGTATCATGCGTCAGGGACTCCACAACTAGGGACTTGGAAATCACCTCACTATAGCCTAGATAATAGCTAGAAGGTCCCTATTCCAAGTGTTTTCGAAAACGATGGGGTTTGAGATGATGTGGAGAAGAATACCCGGTGCAAATTCTCGCCTTCCCTTTATTCTCGGTAGGTAGGAAAATATTCACACAGCAAAATTTTTTTTGGGTTTTGGATATATGTATATTTTTTGGGTTTTTGGCTCTACATATATATACATATATATATATATATACATATATATATATATATATATATTTCTCTTTTCTTCTCCTTTTTGGGTTTTTCTTTTCTCTCTTTTTTTTGGATTTTTGGACTTTTTTGGGTATATACATGTGTGTACTCTCCCAAGTGGGAGAACGGTACACGACGAGGGGATTTACACCAAGTAAAATAAAAAAGAAATCGGATTCTAGACACTGGGGCAAGGGAGATTTTTTCGCTAATCAGAGCATAGGCCAAATGGGTTATCCTAGTCCTAACTGTGGAATCTCGACACATGCGAAATGAAATATATGATATAAATATAGCATGCATATAGAAGCAGACATGAGAAGCAAATACCGCATTTTTAAATCGAAACATGATAATCTAGGGGTCATTCTAGGACAGGTATATAAATCAAAATCGCAAAGTAGAAGCACACCGTAAGCTAGACACGACACACGACTCACACAAAAGCAAAATGGACCCACGATGCATGAAATGCAAGAGGACTCAGCTTCCTAGGGTTAGTGAATGTGATTATCGAAGCCATGCTAGGTGTGTGTGAGATTCTGCAGCAATTCATCATTTGGGGTCATCTTTAGGAGAGAGAGGAGAAAAAGGAAAGAAAGAAAAAGAAAAACACGGTGAAAAAGACTCAAAAACGAAGAAAAAGACACAAAACGACGCACGAAGTGCGACTCCCCCAAGTTGAAACTTGCATTGCCCTCAATGCAATAAAAGTAAATACGGGAGGGCAATGAAAATGGGGGGGATATGCACCGACACAAAGAGAAATGAAAAACGAGGAAAACACACATACGAAACTGAAAAATAAAGAAAGGAGGAAAAAGAAATACAAAAAATGATAGAAAATCACAACACACGACATATATAAGCAAACACACCACACAAAGAAGAAAATACGACAAAACACACACAAAAGTCGACTTCCCCCAAGCTGGACATGATAGTGCTAGCAATATGATATGCTCATGACGATGCAGAAATATGCGAGGGGAAGTCAATCGGAGTCGCATTCGGTAGAATGGTAAGGAGATGGCGAGGAGGGCGGTGAATAATGGTAAAAGGAATCCTCTGAGGACGAAGGAGAGGGTGTGCGAATATGAGAGGGAGGAGCAACATGCTGGACCACCGGAGGATCGAGATTTATCGGTGGATCGTGGTGGATAATGATGGCACGGGGTGAACCGACACACCGGTGCCAATCAGGAGGATCCAAGGGTGGAAAGTGTACGAGTGTGGTGTACCAAGGATCCGGGTAGAACTCCCATGGTAGATGTGAAATGCGTAGGGGAAGGCGCTCCGGAGATGAGGGCGGGAGGATGGCAAAAGGAGTGTTGGCAGGACTGTAAAGGTAGACCGCACGCTCCTCACCAAAGGGAGTTAGCATACCGATTTCGATCAAGTAATCGCGATCGATATGGCTGCGTCCCGGTAGAATAGGGAGGTGGGGCGACAGCCTCAAAACACAGTTGACAATAAGAGTAATCATCCTGCCGCAGCAGATAGATCCAGAGGTTGCGTGGCTAACAAATAAGATCTCGTGAAATATCCAATGCGCGGTGTTTATGGGTAATGGGATATTACCATGAATCCTTTCGTGGGACATAGCGTAAAGAAAGAGGAGCTCATCCCGGGACACCGTGGAAACATCCACGCGGGAGAAAATGGTGTTAGCAAGGAAGCAATGGGCAAAACGGTAGCACGGATGAATGATGTAGGAGGCGAGAGCTACCGAGGGAAAAGTGGCATACTGGGTGATGTAGTGACCCTGTGCTATGAGGAACAAACACTAGAGGGGGGTGAATAGTGTTTTATAGACTTATAAGGAATTTACGCCAAATAAAATCCTAATTAACCAACAAATGCGGAATGAAAGAAGTGAACAACAACACAAGGAATAATGCAAAGCAAACATGCAACGTACCCTGGTTCGGTGCCACCCAAGTCTCCCCGACTTGTTCCCGGTGCCCTAATCCAACAACATCCGGATCCCCTCCGGATACTCTAGTAAAACCACTAGAGCTTTCCTTTAGCCCACTTGCAGAAACCCCACAAGTGCAATCGACCTACAATCGATGTCCGTGTATCCCACAACCCGGGAACACGCAAAGACCTTAATCCCCAACTAGGAACTAAGCACACTCTCACAAACCGAGAGTAAAACTGAAATCTTGACTCCCACAACTTGGGATCAAGCCAACCCTCTCAACAATCGAGAGTATACAACAATTAAGAAGTATAGAAAATGAAATATAAAGCTCTTACCACAAAATCCTATGCCTTGAGAAATACTTACCAATATAGGGCAAGAATGGATTTTGAGGAAGATGAGATCACAAACCCTAGCACCACCAAGATGATCAGCAAGAGATGGCTTATGGTGAAGATGCTGGTTGTGATTCAAGCTCTTAGCTAGTGGAGTTCACAAAGATTGAAAATCTCTTTTGAGAAGTTAGGGCTTCAAAGAGAAAGAGAGAGATTTTCTTGCGAGAGAGAGCTTGGAAATAGATAGTGAATTCTCTTCTATTAGGTCTGAAATAACTCTGATAATGGACCTTGTTTCTTGCTTGAAACGAATCAGGTTTATATAGAAAGAATCAAGAAAAGTCGTGGTCAATAATCTCCCAACGGTCATATTTTCGAGCAGCTTAATCGGTCTAAGAAGGATCACTGACCGATTAGTTTTGCAACTAGTCGCTCGGTGAACCTTCTTGGACCGACTAGAAGGTTGACATGGAAGAAGTCGAATTTCACTAGGAGAACTAGTCGGTCTGAGAAGGATTCCCAACCGACTAGTTGGACAACTAGTCGGTCGGAGAACCTTCTTGGACCGACTAATTGGTCAACAAATAGGCTTGAATTCATTAGGATAAATAGTCGGTCTGAGAAGGATTTCCAACTGACTACATCGTCATCTAGTCGGTCGGTGAACCTTCTTGGACCGACTAGTTGATCAATAGTGAATGGGCTGAAACTAGCAAGGATGGCTAGTCGGTTCAAGAAGGATTTCCAACCGACTAGATCGTCATCTTGTTGGTTGGTTCTTCTACTTGAACCAACTAAGATGCAAACGAAGCCGTGAAAAGAAGCGTTAAGCTTCGGAAAAGTTTCTAAGGGCTTCTAAGGCAATCCTAGAGATAAGATATGATAGGAATGAAGATTGATAGGCAAGTAAGACTCAAGGCTTAACATTCTACTAAACCGAAGCTAGAAGACATAAAAGTAAACACGACAAACCGTCTTCAAAGCTTCAAAATGAAGATTCTGAATCCCTCGACTTCAATAATACTCCTTGAGCTTTAACGAAGCTTCAGGCACACAATCACGCGCTTTAAGAAGTCTTGGGACGTCGCTTGAGATGTACAAAGTAATTTGGCGATGATCTCCATAATTTTTCATGGTCTTGAGTCTATGAAGCTTTTGAATCATCCATTCATATCTTCTCTTTGGATTGAATCTCCATTCAGTTGTTGATGCCATTGGCTTGAGATTTGAGGTAGCCTTTGAGCTCTTCAAGCCAATGCTTCACCTTTGTTGATCTACCAAGTCCTCCACTTGAATCAACACATGTAGTCACTTTTGATCTTCTTGAATCTAATTGGTGACTTTTAGCTAACTGCAAACACATGAGTTAATCACAATGATTTGTGTTTGGTCATCATCAAAATCAAGGTGGAGGGTTCAATACTCAACATTCTCCCGCTTTTTGATGATGACAAACCAAATATAAACAAAATAAATAATTATGCATTAAATATACTTACTCCCCCTGCAATGATGACAATCAAGTTAATATCAATAATCAATAGCATCATTCAGCAGTTAATAGTGTGTGTATCACATGAGGTTGTGTATATATCGCATGAATGACCAGAAATAATATGCGTACACAATACAAATCATATAGGTGATACACATCATGAACATGAGCATGATTTCCTATATATATATATATATATATATATATATATATATATATATATATATATATATATATATATATATGTAATCAATATAAACCAAGGTAATCACCAATGCTCACCCTGAATCATATACAAGAACGATCATACATAAAGTCTATATGATTCAAGTTATTGTTTAACACTCAACATTTAATAAGCACATCCGTTGTTTATTTCTCTCCCCCTTTGGCATTATCCAAAAGACATGGGGGTATAGAAACAACAAAGGCAAAAATAGAGTGGAAAACACAAAGAAATATCTAATGTAAACTAGATAATCTACCAATTTAAAAAAAAGATATCAAAATAAAGATATCAATTGCAAGAGCAAATATCCAACAACAACTCAACTACCCTCAATTATCACAAGAAGATAAGCAATAAGTATATGTGATAAAAGATTACAATAGATACTAATTGTAAAGAGTAGTGTGAGCAGTGTTAGACAAGTGACAGTAGCAAAATTAGCAGTAGCTACTAGCTATAAATATGATAAAGAATACGGATAACAATGCAAAAATCATGACATCACTTGTGAAAGAAAAACAAGCGATCAAATAGTGTCAAGTACACAAACAAACTCAATTATCACAAAATTTATAACATTAAGCATAATGTGATAGACTGTCCTTGAGCAAGGGCATGACATATGACATGAACATGATTAAATACATAATGGTGGAATCAAAATCATCACAATGACATAGATCAACAAATAATATCAATAAACTGAGATCTAAGTCAAACAAAAAAAATACAACAAACATGACTATGGAAATTTTTAACCATGTGTACAAAGTTATGTTATGAAATAATAACATAAATTAAGTATAATGGCATGAGAAACCAACTGTAGGCATACCAAAACATCTCCAAAAGTATCTCCAGCTAAACTCCACAAAGCATCTCCAAAAGTAAGCATACCAAATCTAAGTGAAGTGTGCGATGTGGGCATACACAAATATCTATATCATGCAAAAGTGTTGTGCCAAAATAGAGATGGTAACTTCATAAAACATATGGCATACACAATTCTAGCACACTAGAAAACTAATTGAAACAATGTTCAAAAGAACCATAGTACTAGCATGCATTCCAGAAGAGATACTCACAGTATGAGTCAATGATAAGCATGGAATGCCATGAGCATAAGGAAGATAAGTACTATATCATAAGCTCAAAACTAGTATCAAGCAAGAGCATGTAAAAATGATATCCAATATAAATAGTCCAACAAAGCATGCAAAGCATGCAAATAATGTCAAGATCATGACATCACTTGAGAAGGAAACCAAGTGAACAAATAGAGACATGATCTCATGAATAAAATTATAGCTAAACATCAGTCATGAAGTAATTAAAATGACAAGTAACATACATTGGTCGCCCCAAATCATATCAATACGTCTCATAAAGATAATCATACAAACTATAAGAAAAGTATGAGATGTGTGGTGATACCATGAATAAATATGCATAAAGATCCTAAATCATTAATCTTATTCATGGCATGAAAAGGATATGAACATCAATAAGCAACTAACCAATTCATTATATGAATGTTATAGCTACCATGGTACATGAGTCGTAATATGACATATATGACATACATGAACAAGGTAGTCACATAAACAAACAATTTTCATGAGGGTGTGACAAGAATGAGCTAATGAAGAAGTATGCTATATTACACAAATCGAATATATTAAAATACCAATTGTAAACATGGTAGTCAAAACCAATATATTAAAATACCAATTGTACAAAACACATACTTACAACCATTTAGCTCTCCCTATATGTGTGCATCTCCAATGCACCATCCTTTCCTTTGAATTGATCCATCATTTGTAAACCAAGGAGTGTGTAGAGTGGGCATCTTGCACAACAATCTGACAATTCAACAATTGGTGGTATCCAAAAACTTTTTGGATCCAATAGGTTAAGGAACAAAATCAAGTAGTCCAATAACCAATCATTTACTAATTGTTAATAACACTCATCAATAGAAATGCATGACATGCATTAATAGGAGTTATTATAATCACGAAAATAATACAGATAAGGAATTAACAATTCTCAACCATTATAAATTAGATACACATATACTAATAATTCCTATGAATTTAGTCAAGCAACATCATTATGAATACACACATCTAATACAATAGTGTGTGCTAGAAAGATTCCTCATTCAATATGCATATGTGCACGAAATAAACATTCACGGCACAACACATATTGAAGGAAGGCATGAAAAGTAATACCACAAAGAGTGTGCATGAAAAGCATAAAGTATTAATTTTCAAAACCAAATTTCTCTTTCCCTTTGGCATATCAACAAGATAGGAAGGTGCAAATTGAAAATAAATCACCTAGGGTTAGAGAAATCAACTAATCTATATGCACAAACATAATACAAATGAAATGCAATGACATATAGATGAACATAACATGATAGCAATCAAAACATGGCATACTCCCACATAATCATACAAACTATGCAAACTTGGGAGTAGAGGACGAACACACACACACACACACACACACACACACACACACACATATGGGTACAAAAATTAATCATACAAGCATGGTACCCAAGCAATGAAGTGCAATATGAGTGAGTAAGCAAGGTGGAAATCAAATAAAGACTGAGTTTGATTTTATATATATATATATATATATATATATATATATATATATATATATATATATATATATATAGTCGCATGAGAATATGTCATTCCTAATATACGATTCTATAAGTGTGTTCATATCATGTCTAGAAACATTCTTAGGAGTCCAAAAGATAGTGATTTGGGATTCTTAAGTAGAGGTTGTGTAGTGGCATGAGTAGGAAGTTGGGATGCACGCTTGTGAAGTGGAACATAAATATAAGTGTGTCCCGTGTGTGAAACATGCAAATGAGCATTAGTTCTAACATGAAAATTTTTAAGCCACATGTTATAAATAATCCTCGAATAAACATATGAGTAAGGATTATGAATACACAATGCACATGAGTCAAAAATTTGACACACGTGAAATACATAGACATGAATGACATACAAGACACACAATATGCAAACATAGGATATGCATGAGATAGTCTCAAACACAAAGTGACATCTACATGCATCCAACACACATGGATACCAAATGTAAGAATATACTTACAACATTAAGCTCCCCCTACATTGGTGCATCACTTAAGCACCATCAACTCCATTTGAATGAAAGTCTTTGTAAATCAAGGAGTTGGTAGAGTGGTATCCCAATGTGGATTGAACCTAGAAAACATAATTTTGGTATCCAAAAACCTTTTTGGATCCTATGGGTTAGGCAACAAATTTAACGAACTAAATTCAAATTATTGTAACCCATATCCTAATGTAATCATACACAATATTAATGAAACATGTAATCATGTTACTAGATAAATATATAACAATATACATGCATGTACCAAATGTACCAAAAGTAAATATGTATATTAATCCAAAAGCATGACATGCATCACATGCAACAAAACATAAGTATGAACCAAAGCATGTGTTGCATAAAAATATTAAATATTTTAGACATGAAAATCATAAACACAATGATTTACTAATAAACATCCAATGGAAATCAAATTCAATATGAATTTACGTTTCTAACAAACATGAGCATCTAAGACCAATATGCAAACAAAAGAATAAACCAATTCTTAACACAAATGCTTTGATACCCATAAAATGAATAAAAACCAATGGTACCAAGCAATGAAGGGTCAACGGAAACTAACCCTTCGGAAACCAAGTCCAAGAGGACCGTGATTTCCCAACATAATCATCATTCAAAATAATATCATGAATATAAGATTGCACATATATATCCTTAACATGAATGCTAGTGTTCATAGGACCCCAAATAGTGTATGTTTTGGGTATCCTCTTCCTAGTGATTGCATGAACAAAAGGTTGATCTCTACGTGGTGCATGTGGCCTAGGAACATGAGATCTAGCAAGAGCATGAGGAAATGTGTATGGAACATTGTGTTGTGCTAAAGCATGATGATGGGCATATGGTCCATGGTGTGGCGTTGCATACATACGTGGATGAATATGAGGTGTGTATTCATGAGGATGATCATGAGAATAAGCATGCATATGTGGATGTGATGTGTGGTCATAAGCATGTGAAGGTGCATGAGCATGAGTACGTGCATGAGAGTGTCTCAAATGAGTGTTTGCACGTGCTCGTGGGTGTGGAGCATAAAAACCATCATTTGTAGGAATGTGAGGAGTGGAGGCATTCCTACGTGTATTAGTGTACATGAAAGCATGTCCCTTCCTTTGATGTCCACCCTTGGTGGGTTTCTTTGCAAAGGAGGGAGGAATAGGAGTGGTGGTTTCCTTAGTAGTAGAACTACACAAGTTGTTATAGACACCACTCGTGGATGCAGCGGAGGATGGCCTCACAAAATCTATAGTTACTTCACTATAAGAGGTGCGTGCATTGGATGCACTTGCCTTAGAATAACCAAGGCCAACACGATGGTTTGCCGGTAGTTGATTCTTTAGCAAATCATCCAAATTGTCCTTTCCCTTATTGAATCTCTCAACAATGGAGGACATGAGCTCATATTTCTTCGAAATTGAAGAAATAGTGGTATTCAAGGTGGATGCATGGGTGGTGAGCTCGTGCACTTGGGATTTGAGATCCTCATTGTCAATGCCCAAACTAGTGTTTTGAGATTGAAGATTTTCAATCTTAAGATCGTTACTATCCATAATGGAAACACGATCAAGTTGAGATTTGAGGGACTCCACTTCATTTCTCAACATGCCATTTTGAGTAAGCAAACTTGCTTTCTCAATAGCAAGTGTCTCAACAATGGTGTCATTGTTAGAGGTGCTACATGTAGATGTGTTTGTGAGACTAGCAATCTTATTCTTAGCATCACAATATTTATGCGTAAGCTTTTGATATTTATCAGTTAATTGTCTAAATGCAATTCCAAGATCTTCCATTGTTACCTCTTCATTGTCGCTATCACTTCCACTTGAATCGCTTGATTCGTCACTAGAGTCACCCTTAGTGGCGTCCTCTCGTACCATCAAACCCATGAATGAATCCCTTTCATCATTGGAGGAAGAACACTCCGAGGTGGACTCTTCTTGCTCCGCTAGCATGTGCCATATTTGATATGTCGTTGTTGCCTTGGACACACACATAAGAATGTTATAAGATAAATACTCAAGCAAGATATCCATTACCTCTTGATGTTTCTCCACCAATTCTTTTTGCTCATTTGTCCATTCATGTTCAGAAGTGGTAGATGCATGAAAGGGCTTCTCCACAAGCTTCCAATAATCATCGTCAATGGATTGAATATAAGCCTTCATCTTTATACAGCAAATTTGATAGTTGGGTCCAATGAGATATGGTGGAAAAGAACTTCGTGTGATGTTGTTGTTGGTTTTCATAGCTATTACCTCGCTCTGATACCAATTGTAGTGACCCTGTGCTATGAGGAACAAACACTAGAGGGGGTGAATTGTGTTTTAGAGAATTATAAGGAATTTACGCCAAATAAAACCCCAATTAACCAACAAATGCGGAATGAAAGAAGTGAACAACAACACAAGGAATAATGCAAAGCAAACAAGCAATGTACCCTGGTTCGGTGCGACCCAAGTCTCCCCGACTTGTTCCCGGTGCCCTAATCCAGCAACACCCGGATCCCCTCCGGATACTCTGGTAAAACCACTAGAGATTTCCTTTCGCCCACTTGCGGAAACCCCACAAGTGAAATCGACCTACAATCGATGTCCGTGTATCCCACAACCCGGGAACACGCAAAGACCTTAATCCCACAACTAGGGACTAAGCAAACTCTCACAAACCGAGAGCAAAACTGAAATCTTGACTCCCACAACTTGGGATCAAGCTAACCCTCTCAACAACCGAGAGTATATAACAATTAAGAAGTATAGAAAATAAAATATAAAGCTCTTACCACAAAATCTTATGCCTGGAGAAGTACCTACCAATATAGGGCAAGAATGGATTTTGAGGAAGATGAGATCACAAACCCTAGCACCACCAAGATGATCAGAAAGAGATGGCTGGCTTATGGTGAAGATGCTGGTTGTGATTCAAGCTCTTAGCTAGTGGAGTTCACAACGATTGAAAATCTCTCTTGAGAAGTTAGGGCTTCAAAGAGAAAGAGAGAGATTTTCTTGCAAGAGAGAGATCTTGGAAATAGATAGTGAATTCTCTTCTATTAGGTCTGAAATAACTCTGATTATGGACCTTGTTTCTTGCTTGAAACGAATCAG